>JAWMAG010000046.1:1645000-2245000 GCA_037013455.1 Ceratitis rosa | reverse complement strand
AGGCTATAACAACAACTATAGAACACAAAAAATTTTAATAAATAAAAAATTGCAGTAACAACAAATGACAATAAAAGCAAATAAATATGTACATATGTATAACATACAAACAGTGTGGTGGTAATGCAACGGATTCACGCTCAGCGGCCGGCCATTTGACTGCTCTCAGCCGCTAGAACTGTTGCGTGGTCTTAACATATCTTTTTTTTTTTGTTTTTGCTTTCAAAATTAAAATATTACCTTTTTTAAAATACTTTTCTTGGTGTTGCTGCTTTTTCGCCGGTATTTGTTTGCCTCCGCCATGTGACTTGAGGGGATTTGCACCTCTTTGAGCCGTTGCAGTTGTTGCTTCTGCTGCTGCTGTATTGCCAGTGATTTGTTTCTTGCTATTCTTGTCTTTCTTATGCACATACATGTACATATGTATGTTGTTCTTTTTGCTATAAAGTTTTCATTTACAACATCAATTGACTGCGCTTGGTGAAGATGTGTTGTACTGCAATTGCACGCTTGTGTGTGCATGTATGTACTAGTATGTATCCATGTGCATACAGTATGCCATAAAAATGTTAATGATTGCATTAATTGAATGTATTTTAAATTTAGTGTTTGATTCTCTTTCAGTATTTTGATTTATATTTTGCTTTGGGTAATCAGTCGTCAATCAGCTCTTGCATACAAGGTAGCAAGGTTGTATTTGCCTTATTATTTGTTGGCAAACATAAAAAATAAAAAATAAAAAATGAAAATTTGTTTTTAAAATTACCAGGCTACGATTAAATTACTCAGCCGAAGTTAGCAATTAATTTTTTTTGAAAAAATCAGTTCCATTATTTCGGATTTTTTTTATTTTATATAGTTAAATATAATTTCATTACACAATTTAATGCAAGTTAATATTTTGTAGCCCAATTTTTGAAAATATATTTATTTTAGCTATTCCTAAGATTAAAATAATCAAATTGTAATTCATTATATTGGCGACCGCGGTAGCCGAGTGGTTAGCATTGCGTCCTGCCATTCGGAAGACTCGGGTTCATATCCCGGTGCCACCAACATCCAAAAGTTATGGAAAATTAATTTAAATTAAAAATTAAGTTAAATTTTCTAATTGCGGTCGCCCCTCGGCAGGGAATGTCCATCCCTCCGAGTGTATTTCGGACATGAAATAAAGCTCCTCGTCAAAAAACCATCAGCCGTTCGGAGGCGGCTTAGTATAAACTGTAGGTCCCTCCATTTGTTCGAAAAACATCAAGACGCAAAACCACAAATTGGAGGAGGAGCTCGGCCGAAAATCGCTTCAGCGGTTACAAAGCGCCAATTATATATATATATATAATTCATTATATGTTAATATGTGTACAATGAAAAGACTTTGTGTCTTACTGTACGAATAAATAAATTGAAATTGAAAATTGAAATTAATTTGGAAATTTTAATAAAAACAATTTAATCATCCCATTAAAAAAATATTTTTTAAAATTTTATTTGAATTATATCTACTTTTTTAATTTTACATTGTAATAAATTTATACATTTTGTTTTAAAACTTTCGGATATTGTTTTATTAAATTTATTTATTGCAGATTTTTAATTTGCATGTTTTTTTCGATATTTTAATAAAAAAATAAATTTATTACCTTTATGATTATTTTTTTAAATTTTATTTGTATTAAATATTTTAAAGCATACGTTTTAAAAATATATTTATTTAAAATTTGTATTAATTCAAATTTAAAAGAAATCATATACACGAAAGTGCTTTTCAAACTTTTATTGGCATTATTTATTGTTATTTTTATTATATTTTGAATTTTAATTACATTTTTTTTTATTATTAGATTTGTTTATTGAACTGCTCCAGGTTATGCGAGGTTACTGTATTTAAAAAAATTATGTTTGATAAAACTTTTTTGCTCTACTTTTTGTTTCATGAGTTTGTTTTAAACAGAAATAGAGTGACTTTTTTGTAGAGTAACTTAGAGCAAGGAATAAGATTTTTATGTCATACGGGATTTCAAAACGATGGAGCGTAGAGTGTGACTAAGGAATGTTCGTGGACACAGCTGACAACTTAAAAACAACTGAAAATAAGTTATCAATTTTATAAAGAAATATTTATATAAAAAAAATCTTAAAAAATATAAATTTTGCATAGATATGCCCAATATTCGCATTTGAAAATTTTTTGTTTGTAAAAAATTAAAGCATTGCCTTTTAAGATCTAATGCAAGTAAATATTTTCTGAGCATTATTTTTGAAAATATAATTATTTCAAAAATATTTATTTGTCATATTTGCATGAGAAAATATCAACTGTATATTCGGGTTATTTTTCAAAATTTTATTATTTCGGAATTTTATTTATTGTATTTGAAAATATACATATTTATTTCACAACTTTAATTTTTTTCGAATATGTCATTCAAAATTATTTTTTTTTAACTGTAGTTAATTAAATCATTATTTTTGAAAATATATTTATCTCTGGGATGCAATTTGCATTGTTATTATTTTTGATATTTAAATGAAAGTTGTATAGTCATTATTTTTACGAGGAAAAATGCGGTCAAATTTAACAAGTCTTCACTTACACAGTAATACTGTGACAATTTTATTTGTAGCGCTGGAAATTTTGTTTAATTCAACTTGACTCTTAATATGAATAGTTTTCGTTCACTCTGTATTCGCAGTCTACGACCTTTTTCAATACTGTAGTTGGTGTTTGCTTTTTGTCTTTGGAACTTCTCTTATTCTCGTAATTGCAACTTCTGTACGGAAAGCCATTATTGTTGTTTTTTTTTTGTGAATTTTCGGTTACCGTCCTTTTTAATGTATTTTGTTTGCTTTTAAGAGATACGTATACATATATAGTACATATGTATACACAGCATGCGAGCAGTATGGGAACGGTAACGCATGTAAAATACAAAGCAGTAGTACGTATGCAGTATGAATGTTTGTGAGTACCCTAATTTAATAGCAGCACAGGAATAAATGGATGGTAATTGCTTTTGCCTTCGTAACTAAGTTCCTCAAACATACATACAAAGGTGCTTGTATACTGAGGTTTTATTGTTTGTTGTTACTGCTTTTATTGTTGTTTGTATTATAATTATTATTTTTGCTGGGACTAACTTTTGTATGTAACATGCATACATAGCTATACCTATATGTACGTACGCTTATATACTTCCCGCTCATGCGTGCTCTTTTCTGACACACTGTTGGTTAGTAGCAGAAATAAAATTTTTTATATTATTGAAAATGTGTGTATTGGAATGTAGATACCTTAAATATAATAATATAGTAAAATTTGACCGATTCCACGACCACTTTGTTATCCTCACCAGAGGCTTTAGCAATTTCAATGTCACCAACGCTTACTTCCAATAAATAAAATCGGTTACAGTTCACAGTCATCTAAGATTTTATTTAAATGGATGTCACAGAAGTCTATATAACTCTTTGAGGCTTTGTTACCTTTATTTACCCACCATCTGAGCTCAGCAGCACAATACCATGGCTTGCGTAAAGTATACAGCTTCATAACTGCATTAAGAGCTGTCCTGGAGCTCTTGATCTGTCCAAAAAAAAATTTTAAGTGCCCAATCATGCAGCGCTGCTTATAGTAAGAGGAGACAAAAATCTAATAGTTCGGGACAGTCGGATATTTATACCGGAACGAACCGGATTTTTCTTCCGGCCAAGTACTGTCGCTCGCGCAATATTCCCCGAAAAGAAATTTTTGAATTGTTCTTTGGTGACAACAACAACAACAATAACAAACCATAAGTCAGCCATCTGCGGAATTTCAAGGTGAAAACTCAAAACTTGGAAAAATTATGCGAGCGAATCTCGACGCAGCTGTATTCCATCCGTTATTTTTTATTTTTCTATATTTCATAGCGTCTTCCAGCATCAGGGTGTGTCTCACTGTTATCATATGTCGATGACAACTTGCAACCGACCAAAATATTGATATCTTTTGTTCGAAGTTAAACTTCTATCTCTACGACCTTTCCCATTTCTTCACTGCACTACAATAACAACCAACAAAAATCATCGTTTACTCTTTTCACCAGCTGGACGAAAGAGCGCTGACACAAACTGAATGTCGATATCGTCGAAATTCCAATACTTGTGGTCAGAGCCTGCATTCCTTAACTCCGCATGCGACTGGCCGAAAACAACTTGGGAAAGACATAAGCTTTGCTCGAAATTTACAAGGCAAGGTAGACACTGGTGTCTAGTAAGACGTTGTTGAAGAATATACAAGTCTGTATTAGTACCGCCTTGATATCGTTTTTGCACTATTTAAAAAGTAAGGTATCTATGTTATGTTACTTCAAAGATCCTTGGAGATACTAGCTTGAAGTAGAAACATCATCTAGACACATCAGCCAGTACTTGATCTAACGGACTTCATTTAGTTCCACATAACAGACCGTGTTACCGACATGCCGTCCTTAACGTTATTTACAGAGAGTCTGTAAACGTCTTCTTTAACTCCAACCACCATCTATAGCAGTTGAATAGTTCGAGCAGACTCACGAGACGCATGTAAAACTGCCAAAACTAAGATCTGGATATTATAGTAGACTCCAATTTTACTTATCCTGACTCGATCAAGACATATACGCTTGCTCAACTATGGCCCGTTTCTCTCTGGTCCGAATCCGTCGAAACAGCACCCTTATGGCCTTATGGGGCTTCCCTGACAATAACAACAACAATATTTAAAAATACACAAATGAAAAAAGGCATATTTCACACTCCAACTCAACAGCACAAACAAGTTAAATTTTTTTCTGATAACACGAAAGCTGAAAATCAGCACATTTACGCTTTCAATAAAATTTGCATCAAATTGCTAAGACGGCGCTAAGAGTAACGACATGAAATAAGAAACACAAATATCATAAAAAATGAAGCGACAAATTTATGCTCCATTCCCCATACTACTTGCTCAATCTCCCAAACGCCATATTGGCGCTCACACTTCCGAATATGCCTACATGCAAGATACACTCGCTCCTATATATGTACATATACATATATAAGTATTTTCATAATCTTTCAGCTATTGTTGCCGGTGTGGCGCTCCCAATTAAAGTAGATTCTCGTTGGTTTTCGTTGTCGTGTGCCGGCATTTTGCGCTCATTTACGATTCAACATTACTTTGGCTCCCCAGCTCATACATATGAGTGCTGTCTGGCTTCGTGTGCCATGCAAATGTTCGAGAGTCGCGAAAAACTGCGAAACAACCAGCCAGCCAGAGCAAAGTAGAGCACAAAGAAACAACCATCCATCCGGTCTACTATCATCAATTTGGTTTTCATTTTACCGTGTGCCTCTCGCCGCACTTCTTATTTCATTGCGACAGTCGTTGCTCACTGTACGTCTGTCTGCTTGTCGTTAAGTGCGACTCGACCAATCGTTTTTTGCACACATTCGTTATAATTTCGCACATTTGCCGGTTTTTCGTGATATGTTTCGGTTTTTAAATGACTCGTGCACACGCGCAAAAGTTGCCTTAAATCGTTCACTTGGAGTACAATAACCCCCCTGAGGTGCTTTTGTTGTTTTTATATGCATGTTTATATAATATGTACATGTGATTGATTCTTGGGCTTGTTGTGTTGCTTTTGTCCGAGTTTTTTTTATATTTTTTATTTATTTAATTTCTTTTTTTTTCAATTTTTTCCTTCAGCTGTTCTTAATGACAATCACTAAAGATCAACCAACCTTCTTTTTCTCTGTATGTGACTCGTTATTTATACATATGTATGTATGTATGCATGTACTTTTAATCAGCTTTGTAAAGAGTCATGCCGCACCATACCGCACTCATTCATTTTATTCCGTATTATTTACTTCCTTTTCTTTATATATATATGTATATCTTCAATGTCCATCTATCTCGAGTTGGGTTTCGTTATTTAAAAGAAAGTTATATATATATGTACGAGTATAGTATATTCTTTTCTCACTTTTTTCTCTTTGATTTTACAGAGATCCCTCAGTATCCGAATGTTGATCCTTTCAATTATGAGAGCATGAAATCGTCGCTGTTGGAACGTCTGGAGTTATTCAATGCCGCACCATTTACCATTCAACGTTTGTGCGAGCTTTTGATTGATCCGCGCAAACAATACAGTCGCATTGATAAATTCATGCGGGCATTGGAGAAGAATATTTTAGGTGAGTTTACCTTTGATATCGAAACATCAAATGGTGGTTTAATTTATAATGAATTATTACCTCTTAGTTAAATATTCGTAAGCTTTTTGTTTGATTTTTTTTAAGTTTGGTAAAAAACGAATTGGTCTTCGGGGAGCCTGCTGCTTTGAGGTGTCTTTTGCGTCAGGTATACATAGGTACTTGGTAGTTAAGAAGCAGTCGCTTAATGTTCCATCGGAATATACTTATCTAGTTCCCCATAGCGGTGTGTCATGGTTTGTAATTAGGGGCGTCCGAGTGTATTCGAAAGGGTATTCTCGGATACCGGCGGCTTGCTGACTGGACTATTCTGCATTCGACCCCCTTTTTCTCGAAGGAAGTGGTGATTATAGAGCTCCTTCAACTTGGCAATGAAGTGCCACATAACATTGTCTGGAGTGTAGTCCAAGTTTACTTTTTACGGCGACCTAACCCCGAGTAGGTCAACATAAAAACTTAGAAACACCGTTGTATGAGATCTTACATACAAGTTCTATGTGAACTACTCCAAAATGTCCATGGTATAGTAAGAATCAAAAATCGCAGAGAGTATAGAATCGGAAAAATTTATCAGGTTTGGATAAAAGATTCCTAGCCATCTAATTGACTACTTAAAACTCGACTGTAGGGTGAGCTGTGGAATTCAATCAATACCGCTCGCAATCGGCATGAGCAAGAGACTTCCAGACCTCAGCAGCATCTTTCAAGCCGGACGAACCGCAACAACTGTATCACGTTTCGGGCTACTTAATTCTGCAATGGTAACTCAGCCTATAGCGATATATTCTGACAGCTGCTATTAAGTCATTTCAACGAAATCACACTACCTCAAGGTGGAAATAAGATCCAGAGAAGTATTAAACATACTTGCGATTGTATGCGAAACGTCGGGGGTTTGTGTTTACGTTCATGAGACCGATGATGTAATCACGTTAAATTATGCACTCTGCATGGGCATAGCTCTTTCCTCGGCAAAATATCTGCTAATATTTGCCTTCATAAATTAGGCCATTTGCTTAAACCACATGCAATGAAAAAGACATATCCGACCATTGCTCGAAGGGAGCAGAACATAGCCTCTAATTCTTCTAAACAGGACCTCCATGAGCATAGCAACAGGCGTAAAAACCGAACACTGTGTGATAGAGACTACTTCTATAAAGACTTCTGTCACCGCTGCAGGGACATAGACGAGGAGGAGTTATTAGAACAGTTCTTCATAAAATGTACTAAATGACTTAAATGTCTAGGAAGGTGAGTGAAACTTCTTAACACGGGTCCGAAATAAGTATCACAATATACCAGCAATCCGTAGAGTAGCGTGATCGAACAATCTCAACTGCTAATTAACATAGTCAGAGTGCGGCCTCAATAGCTAAGTGGAATTTCAGAACTTTTTTGTAGATCGTATTATTTAATTTATTTTTGAGTGTAGTTTATTTAAAAAATTATTATTATTATTATTTTAATTAAATTCCAAACAAATTCTAAACAATGGTCTTCTTCCCTCTTCTCTTTTCTGAACTCTAGTAGTGAGCACCATTGAACCTGGCCGTAAACGTACTGAAAGTGAAAACGGCGATTCCTTGGATTCAGTGGTTAACGGTGACTTGTCGCTGGACGTCAATGTCGATATCGATATGGAGAATGAGTCTATCTTCAATATGGAAGCTCAAAATGGCAATGGTACTGGCAACGGCAATGGCAATGGCACATCATTAGCAGCTGATGGAGAGGCATCACCAGAGTCAGAGCCCAAAGAGAAACCTGTTGCGGCCGAGACGGTGACTGCTACTAAGCATGCCACAACCCATGACGATGTATTACCGAATCCGAAAAAGGCAAAGCTGGATGTGGATGTGAAAGAAGAGGAGAAGGATGATAAAGAGGAGAAGAATGAGAAAGCAGCTGAAAAGACTGAAGAAGAGGAGAGCAGCACTTCGGTGGCAAAAGAAGAAAGTCAGGCGAAAGTTGCCGATGATAAATCCAAGGAGAGTGATAAAGTGGATGGTGAAGGCGACAAAGAAGTTGCTAATAAGTCGTCCACCGAGGATGCAGAAATGACAGAGGACGACAATAAAGTAGAAGACGCAAAAGTAAGCATAGACGAGACGAAGAAAGAAGAGCAGACAGAGCTGAAAGATGCGGTGCCTAAGGTGGAAGGGAAAGAGATTGAAAAGAGTGCAGAGAAAGAGGTTGAACCTAAAACTTCTGCACCAGAAGAAAGCGATACTAAGAAGGAAGCAGTAGCAACCGAAGCTAAGAAAGTGATTGACGAGCTTGATACTGTCAAGAAGACAAAAGAATCTGACGCTTTAGAAGTAGCTGAAGAATTGAAGCAACTTACTGGCAATGAAGATGTTGAGATTGCCAAAGTGACACTTAATACGGTAGATGCATCTCCTACTGAAACTGCTGAGAAAATCGAGGTCGATGTCGTGAAGTCAGTAACTGATACACCAGCCAAGGCAGTTGTAACCGAAGCAGTTGTAAGTGGCAGCGATGAAGATAAGACTGATGACAAGGTCAAGGAGGTAGAGGTGGTGACTGCTAAAACGGTCGAGGCCAATGCTGAGGCCAAGCCTGAAGTTTCGACTAGCACCCCAGAAAAAGAAGAGGAAGCGCCAAAAGCTACTGTTGCCGAAGCTGAAGCTGTTGCAGCAGTAACAAAAAAAGCTGCAGGTGATGACGAATCCGATAGTACTGCCACGCAAACAAAAGAGCCCGAAAAGACTGAGAATAATCCTGAAGCCGGTTTAGAGGTGGAAAAGCCGACAGAAAAGAAAGATGCTGAAGTTGAAGCCAATACAAACAATGAAGCGGAAGCTGTAGTTAATGAGAAACCCGCTGTGGATTCTTCCAGTAAACCCGCAGTTGAAGAAGAAGCAGTAAAAATTGAAACTGCAGCAGTTGATGCAGAAACTCCTAAGGTCGACGAAAACAAAGAAGTTGCTACAGATACTGCTACCGCCGCCACCGCTGTTGCAGTCAGCGAAAGTGAAGTACCATCAAGTGCTGAAGCTGTTGGCAGCACAACCGCTGACAGTGCTAACGCAGTTGAAGACAGTGGGGCCGCACCAGTCGCACCTGCTACAACTACAGAAGAACTCGCAACCTCTGCCGAAGCCATTGCTGCCGCTCCTGCAGCTACACCGACGCCAACACCCACTCCTACTCCTACTCCAACACCGACTTTAGCTCTTAACGATCAGCCCATGGAGGATGTGCCGATTGAAGAGGCCCAGCCTGCTGTTGATGAGGTCGTTATGGCTGATACAAACGCCGCCACTGAAATGGCCACTGATGCCAATGAACCTTCACTGCCAGCTAAGGATGAGCCAGCTGGCATGGAGGTGGATGACACCAGTCAGGAGGCAATGGATCAGTAATTATTTATTAGTGGCAGCACAACAAAACTACACAATAATACTTTCCACACGCGAACAAATTGACAGAAAAATTTTTAATTGTGAAAGACGTCGACAACGACGGCGCGACGCAGAGCGATTTCTTCATACTTAAATACATTTTTTGGATATGTAGCGTGTTTTTAGGCGCATAAGCAACATTTACATAAATTTGTAAACGAAATTCGATGTAAGCTAATTTAAACTATCAAGAAGAAAAATAATAATAACAATAATATCATAAAAATATATATAATAAAACAAAATGAATATGGTTGGCAAGCGAGAAATGAATAAAAACTAAATACTTCATACATATATACTATATAAATACATACATACATATACTTTATACAATAAGCAGCGAAATGTGCCGCGTCCTTTCTCCATATAACAAACATACATACATCCATAGATATGTCGGAATGTTTGTAAAACCGCATGGACAACGAACAATACGTATTTGCTTTTGTATACATTTTTTACGATTATTTAATTTAAAATGAAATATTGACATGGTATTAAAAATTTGTTTATTTAACATTTTTTATTTTTGTGTTATGCGAGCGAGCCAACAATAGTAAATAAACAATTGAAAAATGCAGAAAATATCAAATACAAATTTTCTTGGTTTTTGATTCAACATTGCAAAGGGGGGTGTACTGTATTTGAAACGAAAGAGAAACCCGACTCGATACCGAATGACTCGGAATGGTCCTTTAAACTTTGAGCTTTCAAAATACAGCCGTATAAGTTTTTCGGCAATACCAAATTCAGAGAGACCAACAAAGGATGCTTTAAAATCAACCAAGAGACTATGTATATCAGTTATTTTCAGGTGGGTCTTTTGCAGGATTCGACATATGATGAATGTTTGCTTAGTTTGTTGATGGTATGTTGTAGTCTCTGATATATGCGATGTTAAGAAGACTGATTCTACGGTAAACCCTTCTTATGGATATGTAGAGAACACATCGATTCCAATGTTGTTGTTGTTGTTGTTGTTGTAGCGCTTAATAATTGGCGATTTGTAATTGTTGAAGCGATTTTCGGTCGAGCTCCTCCTCACATTTGTCTTGATATTTTGATGGTTTTTCAACAAATGGAAGGACCTATAGTTTATTCTAAGCAGCCTCCGATGGATATAAGGTGCTTTTACTTCATATCAGAAATACATTCGGAGGGCTAGACATTCCCTGTCGAGGAGTGACCGCAATTAGAAAAATTAATTTTATACAATTTTGGATGTCGGACAGGTTCGAACCAGAAGGCGAGCGGTGCTAGTGTGCATATAGTCATTGTCATTGCAGACAATGCTATTATTCATACATAAAAAATAAATTGCAAATTATATAATCAGAACATTTAAAGCGAAATAAAAGACATTTATAAAATATTTGGTATACAAGTTATTTGTTGTTCCTTTCAGCGAGTGAATTTATTAAATTAATTATTTTAAAATTAAACCTTTTTCTTAAAGCTTTCTAATAGTATGATTTGCAATTGTTTAATGTTTATAGTTTTGCATTACCGACGTATGCTGCCTCTGCCGAAATAGCTCTTGTCGTGCGTCATAAGGCGGCGGTGGCGGTGGCGGCAAAGAGGCGGGATGAAATGACTGTACACTTGATATAACTGGAATTTTTTGGGGTACGGCATCAGCTTTTGCATTTGTTTGTGGTATATTTGAATTTTGATAATGCAGTTGAGCTGATTGTGCTGCATGTAATTGACGCGTTGATGGCGGTGGTGGTGGTGGTGATTCCGGTATCTGAATTCTTCTCTCTTGTCGAGGATCACGTGGAATGTGAACACTGGGACGCACTGCTGTTTGCGCTACCTTCACTATACTTTCTTGTCGAGGGTCACGTAGAATTCGTTTATTGGAATGTACCGATGGTGCTGTTGTCCGAATTTGCTGTGTAGTTGATTCGAGCGCAGACGGTCGTTGGGACCACTTGTAGAGATCAATTATACGCTGGTGTTGGCGATATAAGTCAATAGCACTTGCATCTTTTGGCAGGGGTGGCTCACGCATGATGTCGGCAAATTCACTTAAAGCCAATAATTGATTTTCATTTAAAGAGCCTAATTTCTTCACCAGCGGTAAATCTTGGTAATTATTGCCACCCGCGGTTGGTAGATCTATGGTTTGTGTGCCAATGTTATTAGCCTGCAGTATGGCTTGCACTCCAACGTCAAAGCCGCTTTTTTGGTGCTTTGATGTTGCGTCCAACACGGTTACCTCATCTGTTTGTGTGGCGACCGTAAGGAGATATGAGGATTGTGGTTCTTTCATTCTATTCTCTTGCTCCATATGTTCCTTCTTTATCTTTAATAGTTTTGGAGGCATTTTCACTGTTTGCAATTTCTTCATCAGTGTATGCGCATCAAAACCCAAAACCTTTGCCACTTTAGCAGCTTGACTAGACATTTGTTCTAAGCCCCATTCGTGCAGGTTAAAGCGAGAAACATGTGAGTTGAATTTGTACTGGACATTGTTGACATTATGTAGCGGCGAACGATTATCATAAATTTGTTGATTAATATATGAACTACTGTTAGGCAGTTTACGCACGGTAGTTGTGTGGATAAAAGCTGATAATGTTGTTTTATCCTTTTTGCTCATCTTATTGAGCTCATCGATTGCAGCAATGGCACGTTGTTTTGCTGAAACAATAAAAAAAAAAATGCATCAAAGTCTCAAAATGTGTTTCTTCATAACTCACAATTTTCCATTTTATCCTTCGGTGAAATAAAATCTGTGTGATTTGCTGCTGTTCGATCACCATCTTTTTCCACTATAAATAGAATAAAATAGAAACATTTATATATATGCATGTATATATTGGTTATCTTCTGCAGTAGGTAGTAAATTTTTATTTACATTTAATGCGCTTAAAGCCCAACGGTGCCGTCATATCCATAATAAGACCGTTTCTATCAAAGTTGCTGCGTCGCTGGAATAGTTCATTCTCCTTTACGGGCAAACAAATATCCGGCTCATCTGCAGGCTGTGGGAATGTGGTGAATTCAGATTTTATACTTATCGAAGGAATTCGTTTTTGTGACAACAGGCGATTGGCGGCAGATGTACTGGTTTCAGGCTCATCTGAATCCAAATTTATTATTTCCATAGGTACAGGACTAAGAGAAAATTCATTTTTTACTGTTATACGTGAAGGTATAGTGGGACTGTGGCTGTGGGACGAGCGTTTTCGGCGTTTTTGATCATTATCAATCACTTCTCCTTCTTCGATAGACTCATCGAGAGAACGCTTATGCGATTTCTTCTTCTTCTTTTTATGTTTTTTATGTGCTTTATTTGAACGATGTTCGGCAGTCTCTAACTGCTGCAACTCCTTCAGTCGTTCAGAGTACTTTAATTCCAGGTCATGATTGACTACGTCTTCTATGCGCTCAGCTACATGATCGACAAGCAAGTCATCGAAAAAATTTTCAGGTATCGGTGCAGATGGTGCTACTTCCGGCACGGTACCAGTTTCCATCGGTTCACTTTTCACATTGAACGCCTCGACATATTTATCGCCACTCCTGCATTTTTCTGAAGGTTCACTTTTTATATTAAGAGTTACTTCATTAGTTTGCTTTTCTAATGGCGCTATAGACGGAGCATTTGCTTGCAAAGCTGCTGCCGTGATATTATCTGCATCTCGAATTAGATCATCAAAAAAGTTATCAGGCAATGTTTCATCTTGCTCGTGTTCCTTGTTTTCAATGTCAGATGTCGACCCAATTGCACTTAGGGTTGTAGTTGACTGACTGTTGTCCATGCATTCCTGATTAACTTCTTTTGAAAGCGTAGATACCGGCATGTTTATTTGTGTAGCATTTGCTTCTGCTTCTACGGGTTCTGATTTTATTCTAGTCAAAACTGCAGGCGTTTGAGTTTCATCCTCGTTATTCCTTCCGGGTATACTGCCACTAGCACTGTCTTTAGGTGTAGTTTGTGGAGGAGTTACAATATCTGTTTCAATTCTTTCTTGTTTGATGATAATTTGTGGAGTTTGGGACGACTCCCAAATTTGAGTGGCGATAACATGTGCGGCAGATTGAGCAGCTATTGTAGATTGCATTTCTATATTATTACAGGTGCTTTCAAGGAGTACAGTTGAATTTATTCCATTTGAGACATCTTCATGCGGTGATAACACAGTTACCGCTGCATGAGAGGAATCTTTCGCCTTGTCAACAGGCTCTTTCTTAATTTCAGCTGGAAGTACGATAGGTCTATGAACCAACTCTGTTATTTGTGGTTGTCCAAGGTACGTAGAACTTTGCGATACTGTAGTAGTAGAATCTAATTCCTGCATTATCCTTTCAATTTGATCAAGGCAAACGTTTCCGTTGGAGTCTCTGCCGTTTTCTTCCATGTTTATAAAAATTTAATATTTGTACGTCGCTCAAGAATTCTTTATTTCAACCACAAAACAAATGTTATGAATCAAATTTATAGTGTTGAAAACAAATGCACATTGACAGCTTTCTAGTGACTAGTCTTGTTCGGTGAGCTGGCGGGCATAAACAATTGTTACCAATTTTTCATTTAACTGCGTTCGGTGAGGCAAAGAGACAGTACAGTGTGCACCGAAACAGCACAGTTTTGACATTTCGTTAATGACGAATTCTTACTGACATTTCCCACCGAACAGTGCTATGTATGTACTTCGCCTGGAGTGACAGATCAACTTTGACGTTTGAGACTTAAACGAAGTTTTCCATACATGGAAAACAGAGGGTTAACAACATAAACTTAAATCTATATTACGTAAAATATTAGATGTTTACCGTTTGCGTTAATATTCGACAAAGTTTATAAAAAAATCATTTGCTAGTTTGCGATAATCTCAGATAAAGTTTATAAAAAAATTATTAGCTAGTTTCCAGTGTGCGTAAGCGAATAAAGTTCAGATATTTTATCTTTAGATGCGCTCCTGGAATATGGATTTGTTCTTTTCCTTTGGTAAATCTTTAAATTTTGCACCCTATACTGCAGTTTGAGACTCAATGCAAACTTAAAATCAGCTGTTTACAAAATTATAAACAAATAATCTCAAAAATTTACCGCCACTTGGTGAAATATTGCGAATAATCTTTTTATACATTTTTCTACTATGGAAAGTGAAGAAAAAAATCAGCCTTCAACATCGAAAGCAAGCTTGCAACAAATTAAGGATAATGAAAGTGGGAAATCAAATAGTCACACGGATTCCTCACGAGGTGAACCATCAACAGCTGAGAACAAAACGTTGTTAAATGCTGAGGAGTCAGGATTTCAAGATGATGATGCTGAATTAGCAAATATCATGACTGCAGAAGAATATTTGCAGCGAAAGGATGTAATAATGCTTGAATATGAGAAACGTATGTTTCTTGATATTGTAAATAGCGATGGTCTAATAGTATGCGCAAAGTAAGTAGAGTGCAATTGGACCGTCAAGTCAGCCCATATACTATTAATTAAGTATTTATAATGACTGCTTACTGTAGAAAATATACAAATCATGACGAAAATTTCTTCCTTTTCAGAGGCTTGCATTACGATCGTGTGCTAACCAATATATTAAAAGCTTATAGCGATCCAGGCAATCTTGTGCTTGTAATAAATTTTTCTGATTGGGAAGAGAAATATTATAAAAATAAAATAGAACAGAAATATGTCCGTGAGGTAGCTACGACTGCGACAGAACGGTAAATGAATATGAATTACAAGAAATTTGTGAAATCATCAACTTATTTCTTACTCAACACAGTGAACGCGTTTACTTAGAAGGTGGCATACAATTCATAAGTACGCGTATTTTAGTTGTAGACATTTTAAAAAATCGTATACCCATCGATTTGATCACCGGCATTGTTGTGTTGCGTGCTCACACAATTATTGAATCCTGCCAGGAGGCTTTTGCATTGCGTCTTTACCGTATGCGCAATAAAACTGGCTTTATTAAAGCATTTTCTAGTAGCGCTGAAGCATTCACAATTGGTTATGGACATATAGAACGTACTATGCGTAATTTGTTTGTAAAACAACTTTTCATTTGGCCACGATTTCATGCAATCGTACAGCTATCACTTAAACCCTATGAGGCGCAAACTATTGAGTTACATGTGCCCATGTCGTCCAAAATGACACAAATACAAACCCATTTACTAGATATAATGAATTACCTAGTGCGTGAGATAAAGCGTATTAATCGACTAGTAGATTTGGAAGAGATCACTGTTGAGAATTGTATAACAAAAAAGTTCCATAAGATTCTGCAAGCGCAGCTAGACTGTATTTGGCACCAATTGAATTCACAAACGAAACTTATTGTAGCTGATTTGAAAATTTTGCGCAACCTAATGATGTACGTATGTACATAAGTATATGCATATATCCATTTGTCGATAAATTTATATAAAAAATATTTTTATTTCTAGCTCAACAATATATCATGATGCTGTAGCAGCTTATGCGTTAACAAAACGCTATCGCACTACAGAATATGCTCTGAGCAACTCGGGCTGGACTTTGTTAGATTCAGCCGAACAGATATTCAAGTTGTCCAAAGAGCGTGTGTACAATGCACAAGGGGGTATGCATTGCTTCCTTTTTAAGAATATATTGACTTGAAAAACCATTTGTAAATAATTTTTCTCAATAGAATTTGAACCAGAGCCTTGTCCGAAATGGAAATACTTAACAGAAATACTTCGTGTTGAAATTCCTGGTGATATGAAGCGCTCTCATCCCGATTGTTTGCTGCCGCCAAAAGTACTCATACTTTGTCAGGACACACGTACTTGCTTTCAGCTGCGACAGTTTCTCACACAAGGTGGTGAACGGTACCTGCTTTACGCTGCCATGCAACATGAAATACCTATTGGCAAGTTAGCTGGGAGTTATGACAAATTGAAGAATGTTAAAGAGATAGAGCAGGCACTTACACAACTGGAGAAAACTCTAGCTAGCACGCGTACACAGAAAGTCATTAGTACGCAGCAAAACACCAAAACCGCAAGTGAACAATCCGAAGTGACGGATATCGAATCGAGTACAGTGGTAGATGAGCTTACGCAGCTGTTGACTGCCAGTGATGGGGATGAACACTTCAATGCGACTCAATTTCAAGAGAGTTATTTATTAACCATGACACAATTAGAAGATGCCGAGGACGCAGCAACATATACGGAGTTCGATGATGATTCGGATGTCAGTGGCACTGTGGGGTTGAATATGAATACTTCCATATTTGAACCATTTCCAGAGGTACGACGTTGTTTAGCATATATATTTTGTTCTATACTGCTGTTAGTATGAAGGCGGAAGGAAAAACGTTAATTGTTGAGGTTTGCAATTTTAAATAAGTTGTAATTAACCCCCAGACCCGGCTATGAGCATATGGAGTATTTTAGCTCAACGGGTAAAAGTTTCGGCCTTGTCGTATGCATGGAGTGTCGCAATAGTTTTTCCTAATGTCGTCTTCGCTTCACGGCGAAAGATTTATGCTTTTAGTTAAGGAGCTATTTAAAACATACGTTTACTCCCTTCCATAAAATGCTTTATTGGCATCCGATTACCACCTATTGCATACGAGGACAACGACTAATTAAGGTCAAGTTTTTCTAACACACGTAATTTCGACACCGATATACTCAACGCTGCCACATTGCATTTCCTCTTTCCTTTCCTTCTCGCCTGATCCTCTTCTCCCTATGGTTTGCAACTACTCCTTTCCTGGGCCATCGATTAAACGTCGGAACATACCCCCCCTGCGATTTACCTGTCGAGGGGAGTTTAAACTCTTTAGGTTTTGGACAGGGATAGACTCCAACATATGACGTGGGTAGATACCCACTTGGCCGGTGTGGACACCGCTAAAACAACTACTCTATTTTCTAATTTCACCTGCAGTTGGCTAACTTGGATGTGACCGCTGCTATAGCTGCACGCAATCAACCATTCATTTGCATACAGACGTTCAAAACGGAGACTCAAGGTCCAATGGCGCTTGATTATATACTGGAAGAGGTTCAGCCACAGTATGTGATTATGTATCATTGTAATGTGGCGGCGATAAGACAATTAGAGATCCATGAGGCACGACAAAGGCGCGCTCCCAAAGATCGTATGCGCGTATTTTTCCTGCTGCATGCGCGTACTGTAGAAGAGCAATCCTATTTGACAAGTTTGCGCCGAGAGAAGCAAGCTTTCGAGATGATTATCGATACGAAGCGAGTAAGTAGAAATTCTCGTCATTTTAAAAATAAATAAGTCATAAGAATTCTTTTCCTTTCAAAAGGTCATGGTCATCCCCGAATATCAAGATGGCAAAACGGATGAGGCGTTTATACTCTATAAAACGTATGCAGAGACTGAAAGTACAGAACAACCTTATACCGATAGTCGTCAAGCTGGTGGTCAAGTGCTTATACCCTTTGCAGCGCCGAAAGTTATAGTAGATATGCGTGAGTTTCGCTCAGATTTGCCGTGTTTGATACATAAGCGTGGCATGGAAGTGTTGCCAGTTACCATAACGGTAGTTTTAACATTTCAATATGTAAATATTGTATTTGTATTTAAAAAATTACACTTGCCTTCATCTTACAGATTGGCGACTATATTCTGACACCAGATATTTGCGTTGAACGCAAATCAATTTCCGATCTCATCGGTTCACTTAATTCGGGTCGGTTATACAATCAGTGCATACAAATGCAACGATATTACGCGAAGCCAATATTACTCATTGAATTCGATCAGAATAAACCCTTCCATTTGCAGGGTAAATATATGCTTTCACAAAATACAAACTCCACTTCTGCAGATATTGTGCAGAAGCTGCAATTGCTCACTATACATTTTCCAAAACTCCGTCTTATCTGGTCGCCCAGCCCGTATGCTACTGCACAGTTGTTTGAGGATTTAAAGTTGGGCAAGCCACAACCTGATCCGAAGCAGGCGGCGGCTGTGGGTTGTGATGAATCGGGCGCCAATACAGATGAGCTGAAGTTTAATCCTAATATTTATGATTTTCTATTGCGTTTACCTGGCGTAAATACGCGTAATGTGCATAAACTCATGCGTCATGGTGGTTCCCTGAAGGAATTGCTGAAGCGTACGCAGGTTTGTGTCTCAGAATTTATTTCCTTTAACATCATTTTATTTTATTGTTTTTTTTTAATGTATTTACTTTTTATTTTACTTTATTTATTTTTATATAATTTTATTTTATTATTTTGTTATTTATTTTATTTTATTTTTAATTTAGTTAAATTGATTTTTACTTTATTTAATGTATTTAATTTATTTTATTTTATTTGAATGGATTTTATTTTTTCTTATTTTATTTGAACTATTTAATTTAATTTTTAAATTTTTTATTTGAACTATTTAATTTAATTTTTAAATTTTTTATTTGATTTACTTTTTTTTTTATTCATTTTACTTTATTTGAGATTACTTTGTTTTATTTGTTATTTTTTTCTTTAATTTGTCTTGATTTTGTTTTAATTTAATTTGTTTTATTTTATTTTACCATTTTATTTTTTTTACCCAAGCAATCATTGTACTTTTTTATTTGATTTTGCTTTATTTATTTAATTTTTTTGTTTTATTTAATTTATTATTTGAATTTAATAATTGTTTTAATTTATTTTAATATCTTTAATTATATTTCTGTAATCTTTTTTTAGATTTATTTTTTTAGTTTGTTTAAGGTGAATTGATTTTTTTTTTTAATTTGTTTTATATTTTTTGTTTTCATTATGTTTTATTTTATTTATTATTTAGTTTATTTTTTTGTTCCATTTTATATTATGTTAATTAATTTTTTTTTTTTATAAATTTGAATAAATATATTACAATTTTGAATTTTTTAACTTTTTAGGCTGAACTCAGCGAAGTGCTTGACTCACAGGAAAATGGTCGCATGTTATGGGACGCATTGCATGTGGCACATTTACCTGAGAAGGATGAGGTGTCTGGCTCAGCTGCTTTAGTTGCCGGCAAAGCCGTTGGCAGCCATTCTCGTTTTAGGCGCGGCGCAGCTGCGGCGGTGGCGGCACGAGGCATGCAACGACGTTTTAAGAATTAAAAAGTATAAGCTTTTGTGATTTATAATTTTTTATATTTAAGTACATTACAAGAAAATATAAAAAAATCAATACTGAAATGAAGTAAATTGTTTTCTTACAAAGTGCATAAAGTATTTAAATTTTGCTATTCCTTAAACAGGCAATTTTCTCAAAAGCATAGACATATATATTGTATATGTATATATGTATATGAATCTATTTTCACACAACTCGGTACTACGTTTTATCTTTACGCTCATTTATGTATCAATGAATGAAAAACACATTAGAAGACAATAATTACACGAAGTCATTCATGTAATTGAAATGTTCATTATAGCATACGTGAAATATTTGTGTTTGCATTAGCATGATTGATTTATTTTAACAATTTGTCACACAAATTAAATGTAAATTGCAAATTCCACACATGTTAAATGAGCCTGCATACCAGAGATGTAGACGTGATACCCAGCAGTAAATGTAGAGTGATTAGTTATGTGTGCAGTTCTTCTAGAAAGCAATGCATTATTGATATGTCCTTTTCCACAAACAAACTGCTTCATTGAGAGTTCAGTTATGAATAGGCTACGCTAAGGTAGAATTACACTTGGAAGTGCCAAATCCCTTGATATATATATATATTTGACGCTGTTTTCTAACCGCTGAAGCGATTTTCGGTCGAGACCTTCCGAAAGGCAGTACTACTCGGCCATTGCGGCCACCTTTATATGCTTGTCCAAAATAGCATGGAAAAAGGCCACCCAAAATATACCTATTCCTTAAGTAGAGATGACATCTTCTAAATACTTGGTGGTTCTTATAAGATATTGTCCGAAACTAACATTTTTTGAAAGGATGGGAGTTCGATGCGGAAGTCACTGCTTTGAATAGAATGGCACCGATTTTGCTAAACTTTCGAGTGATTCTCAAACGATTTAGCTTCGCCGTTTGATTATCTTATATGGACGTTCCCGATTGCATTGTAGTTTCGGGGACAAACATTTCTTCTGTAGTGGATTGTATAGCAACACTAAATTATCGCCTTGAAAACCTTCAACTGTTACTCATAACTCCAAATTTTAAATTACTAGGCAACCGGAGCTCGCTATCGACGAGTATCGTTGCTTGTGTTTTACCCGTTTTTTCATGCAGTGCGGACCGATTCCCCATCAGGAACAGAGGTATGTGTATATTCCAATCAGCTTGATGTTTTTCCACGACCTTCCTTAAGTGCTCTTTCAGGGTTCGGCTCATTCGTTCTGTCATACCATCTGATTGGGAATGCAGAGCTGTCGTTCGGGTTTTCCGAATACTCAGTATCTGGAACATCTCTTGGAATACCGGCGATTCGCAATTCCTTCCTTGGTCAGAGTGCAGCTCTATAGGTGCAATGTATCTTGTAGGTAAACGCATCCGTAATCGTTACTTAGCTTCCTGGTTTGGAATTGGGTAGATCTTCGGCCATTTGCTAAAATAGCCTATAACCACAAGGACGTACTTGCTTCCTAGTCTGCTCGTAGAGAATGGGCCAGCTACATTCATGGCAACTCGTTCAAATGGAGCAACTGAATAATGTAGCTGCATCTGTCCATGACTTTCGGATTCCGGCCATTTTGCAGCAAAACACTCCTTGCAGTTGCAATCCATTCAGCGACTGATTGACGACAACCAGCCATCTTAAGTTTAGGTCCATATAATGGACGCTTTGTAACCGCTGAAGCGATTTTTCAGCCGAGCTCTTCCTCCAATTTGTGGTTTTGCGTCTTGATGTTTTTCCAGCAAATGGAGGGACCTACAATTTATACTAAGCCGCCTCCGAACGACTGATGGTTGTTTTACGAGGAGCTTTTATTTCATGTCCGAAATACACTCGGAGGTGTGGACATTCCCTGCCGAGGTGCGGCCGCAATTAGAAAATTCAACTTAATTTTTTATTTAAATTAATTTTCCATAATTTTTGGATGTTGGTGTCACGGTGATTTGAACCCGAGCCTTCCGAATGTCAGTACGCAATGCTAACCACTCGGCTACCGCGGCCGCCATAATAAATACAAAATGTAATATTAGATCACGAAAGCTTCGGGCTATAGGAAATTAAAGTTTAGTTTTTGGGTTACATATTGTACTTAATCCATAAACGTATGAAGTAATATACTAAAAGGGAATTCATCTGGTGCTGCGGAATGGATGTTACTTGTTAGTTATAGGTGGCACTTACAGACAGTTCAAAGAAGTTTTTAGAGTTATGTGGAAATAGAAACCATCGTCTACTTAATGGCATAAAAAGCTTACATCACATCTAAAGAAGGTCAAGGTGTTACTGATACACCTAAGGTCTGGATATTGTGAGATACTCAACTTGACCACGACGTACCTAACGCACGTCCCGCATGGATTTAGATTCCGCACGGTACTAACCACCTCTTCTCATGCCTTCTAAAACCAACTCATCAAACACCCCTCTGCCTTTGGCGCGATTGAATCGGAAGAGCTTGTTTCCTAGACCTCCCATTTAATAACCTCGACGACATATACTTACTTTGCCTGATTCTAGGCGGGGTTGAGAAAGCGGCTAAAATAACAACAACATCAAGTGAAAATTGTCGGAGTCAATAGAAAAATTAATGGATCTCGTTTTTAAAGATAGTGAAGAAAAATGGATCCGTTGAAGGAAGGAATGAGGAGCTATTTTTTTTTGTGTGGGATTGAGGTTGAGAGTCCTTGGTAAACCAATTTAATAAATTCATTCAAATTAAGAATTATTAAAAAGAAAAGAAAAATAAATATATTTTTAATAATATTTACAGTTACCATGCGATTTCGACCATCCCTCTCGCTAACGAATATATTCCGCAGTCTTTGCCCCTAAGTAATAACTCAGACAATGAAGGATTGCCAGCATAGATTAGACCTTAGATTAGGCTCTTAATTGAAGTTGTATTTTGGTGTGGCGGATCATAAGTCTTCTCGCGAGAAAGAAAAACCAAATTCTACATGCCGATCTTCATTCCTATCCTACGCCACGATGCAAAAGTATGGATGTTGACAACAACCGGAAAAAACCTTTCAGGCCATAGAAGCTTCGGACTGAAAAGTTTGAAGTAAGATTAGTGGCAAATACCATATACGATGGAACAATTAACTCAACAAAAAATATATGTACAACGACATTGGAAGAGTTCAGCGAATCAAGAAGCTGTGGCTGGTCGTCGACAAGCTTTTGTTATTTCGGCTACAATCGTTATCTTTACAAATTAAAAGAAGAACATTTAAAACGAAATCTTCAAATTAAGCTCCTTTGCAAAATGGCACACTAAACCAAATCATTTGCAAGTGTCGCATTTACCTCTGCTTGGGTACTGTAATTTTTGCTTTAAACTCCAAATATAAAATCTAATCCACACACAGAAATCGGCAAAAACTTTCAGTTACACGCCTCCGACTCTCCTCTAAATGGGTGCTGAGTGACACGCGGTGCTGCTGGCAATTCGAATAGCATTCCAGTGAACGCAGAAGGGGTGGGCGGGTGTGTGTGGAATTATCAGCAAGTCAAATCAAAATGGTGCGACAATAATAACGTGTAATTTTCTGCAAAAACAGAAACGAGAAAATTCAGCAATCAAGAGGCAGTGGGGGAGTTTGTTTATATATTTAGCATCCAAATGGCGCATCTATGATAGCAGGCTGTACATTGTAAGGTCTCTCATAGCAACAAGAAGCTGTTTCAATAAATGTGCTACACTGCGTATACGCAATCATCATTATTACTGCAATGCACACATGCCTTGGGCCGACGACGCAAAAAGTTTGGTAGTGAAATAATAAGCGATTTGTAGTGAGGGAGAAAAAATTTGAATGTGAAGCAGGTGTTGATAGCATCGTCAGACAAGTGAGCAGGGAAGTACAACAATAAAGCCGAAGCCCGGAATTTAAGAATTTTTCAAGTTTAATATTAAATTTTATAGTGTTCAACTTTATATTGGGCAAATATTATGTCCAAGGCACGTATACCACGAACAGCTGATCCATAAGAAAGTGAATGTCGACATCGTCCATTTTTCTGTACCATATACCAGGACTTGAATGTTGAGCGACTTTTAGAATTTGGATTTTGTTCGCGGAGCGAAGACTTTACTTTTAAATTGCATATTCAGTTCAGAGAAGCACCTATTAGTAAGAGGAATTCTGCGTTAAAATTCGCTCTTATAAAAGGTTGCATCTTCTTTGTTCACTCTACAGTTACCCTAGTATTAGCTTAAAGAAGTCACGCGATAAAGAGTCATCTTGTCGCAAACCGCCGATGCTCCGAACGGCTCGGAGAGGTCCTACCTAATCTTAAAGAAGCTTTTGGTGTTGCTCAACAGTTGGCTTACAGAGTCGTATAATGTTTACGGGGATACCAAATTTAGCTATAGTGACGTAGAGACAGCTCCTTTTCGTGCTCTCGAAGCCTGGTGTGTGTCCATCCTCGTTGTACAGGTCTTTTCCAAGATTTTGCGCATGGTGAATATTTCACACAGTACGCTCAATAAGACCTTATTTGCGATATTGATTAAGTATGATAATTGGCACAGAATATGAGGTCACTATTTTTATGGATTACGCAGAGCACATTCAGGTTCCCCCAATTAGACATTCACTTATCCAACCAAAATTAAAAAAAACAAGCTTACGAATGCACTTTGTAAATTCTTCGGGCCATTTTCGCCGGTTAGCTATTGTGTTGTTGTTCTTCAGGCGGATAACATCTATTCATAGTCGGGTAATTGGTGTTTTACTTTCATTGTCTTTCAGTAGCTGCAGAAGTGTTTTGTACATATATTCAGTCACTAGATCACTTCCTTTGGTCTTACATGAGTATGCAATGGTCCAGGAATCTTCTAACTCATAGACTAATTACTATGTATAGGCTGGATGTAAGATCCATGCAGAATATTTTCTCATGAAAGCTGCCTTGAAGAAGCTGTTTTTCATCACTAGTTAAGTACCCAAACTTTAATGGAGGCATTCTATGGACGCCATATGAATAATCGTTAATATAGAGAAAGGTAACATGAAGAAGAATGGACTCATGCTGTGTGTGCACTTGAGATGTCTTCAAGAACTCTAAAGAAATAACTTGCTATGCTAGATTAGGCTGAATTGGTTTCTTGACGTCATCTTAATTTTGTCACCATTTTAATACCACTATCTTTATGGTAAACTACCCACTAGTCAATCCAATGGAGTTAACAAAACTGAGCAATATATGTATCTTTCCACCTACTCATTCGCTCTTGTTTCTAAGGCTAGACGCCCCTAGAGATTACAACCTTCTTCTCCAAAGTGTGGAATTTCACAAAGGAAGTGCCTTAAGGTTTCAGATACTTCCTTCTCTCCTCAACATTTGTAGAAATAGTTTGATTCTACGCAGCTCTTCTCTGCGTGCCTGCTTAATAGAAGAAGCCTTGTAAAAGGATCCATAATTAGATATCACATTGTTTATGGCGCAATAAGCTCCATATCTGCGACTATTCTCAACTGTTTCCGAGTTTATTTTTTGCATATTTGATAGCTGTTAAAGCGACTTAGTTATCTTCAAGAGTACTATTGAGTCTACGGAGTAGCTAATAGCATGAGCCTCTTTTTGCCACTCCATGAGATTTTTGTCTACTTCTGATTTCTTCTTGGCTTCATACATAGCTTCTTGAGTAGTTATTGACATGGTCACTCTACCTCTAAGCGGCACTTACATAGTTCCCCCCCCCCCTAGAATTCATTATGTAAGAAGATCTCTGATCAGTTTAATAATCGTTGTTGGGCGGTATGGTCTATTTGTGAATGGTGGGATAGCATACTCTCATTACTCGAACGTTTATACGTCATATCAATTTCAGTTATACCTAACACAGAGTACAGTGGAAGCAAGAAAGAGTGTCCGAGGGGCGGCTGACTTTTTCGCGACCTATGGTAGTTAGAGATGACACATCATCTCGTTAATGACAATACTAATTTCGGGACTCAATATTAGTATAAATAACACAACTTTTTTTTATTAGGTTCATTAACATTTCGTAGCCGGCCGCGGTAGCCGAGTGGTTAGCATTGCTTACTGACATTCGGTAGGCTCGGGTTCAAATCCCGGTGCCACCAATATCCAAAAGTTATGGAAAATTAATTTAAATAAAAAAATAAGTTAAATTTTCTAATTGCGGTCCCCCCTCGGCAGGGAATGTCCACACCTCCGAGTGTACTTCTGACATTAAATAAAGTTCCTCGTAAAAAAACCATCAGCCGTTCGGAGACGGCTTATTATAAATTGTAGGTCCCTCCATTTGTTGGAAAAACATCACGACGCAAAACCACAAATTGGAGGAGGAGCTCGGCCGAAAATCGCTTCAGCGGTTACAAAGCGCCAATTATATATATATAACATTTCGTTCCTGGAACAAGCAACAACTCTATGTCAACGGAAACTGGCAATTCTCGCAATTTGGGGCACCGCGCTGTGATTAAATTCCTTGTAAAAAAGGAATATTTTGAAGAGATACCATCGCTTTTTCATAACTGCCACTTCATATACGATGGTGAAAAATGAGCTCGGCTTTTTAAAAAAATGACGGTCGTGACCGAAGAAAATAATGAGAAAGTCGAAAACCTAGTACTGGCTGATCAAAGAATTAAATTGTGACAGATAGTAGAAGGATTACAGATTAGCAATGAATGAGCTGGAGAGATTTTGCATGAAGATTTGATAAGAAAAAAATTAATGCGCGTTGGATACCGCGAAAGCTCACACCGCTCGGCAAGCAGCGACGTTTGGAGGGCTGTAAAGATTTTTTGGAGTTGTATCAAGATGATTTCGATGAAATTTGCAACCACATTGTAACAGTTTATGAAACTTGGAATCGTCAGTATGATCCTAGATCCAAACAGGAGTTGATGCAGTGGATAAAAAAAGGAGAAAGGCCTCCAGAAACATTCAAAGTAGAAAAGTCGGGGTTGTTGTTGTTGTTGTAGCGGCTAGCTATCCCCGCTTAGGGCAGGTATCATTAATCTAAGTCGCCGAGGTCATCTAATGGGAGGTCCAGGAAACGTGCTGTTTCGACGGGGTTGGACCAAAGGGAAAGGGGGGTTAGATGAGTAGGTTTAAGGGGGCATGTGAAGAGGTTAGAGGTTAGTGTCGTGCGGGGACTCTCCACATGCAGGGCGTTGGGTATGCTGGGGTCGAGTCTGGATATGTAGGAGTTTAACCTACTACAATATCCAGATCTAAGTGCCAGGATCACTCGTGTCTCTCGAGACAGCTCGAGCTCGTTGTCTGCAATTGGTGGTGGTTTGTCTCCGAGTACGCCATTCACTGGATGGGAGTCTAAGAAGGTGTTGACAGACTCCTGGTGAATGGCGTTCAGCGCTTGTTGGTATGCCGTCCTGTCGGTTGTTGTAAATGATGCTGTATGGTGCAGTTAAAGTCTAGTACTCCCTTCCTGATGTGCCTAGGCGGAGGCTCAGCTTCCAAAAGGTGCCTGCTGGGGTGCTCCGTGCGGTGGCTCCTTAACTCGTAGCATAGATGCTTCGCTGTGCAATTGGTGCTCCGGTGACATCAGGAGGTTTCCTGTCGCAGTCCTAAGGGCGGTGTTCTGACAAGCCTGTAGTTTTCTCCACTGCGTCTCGTTCGTCCCCGGCGCCCAAATCGGTGCTGCGTAGTTTACGACCGGCCGGCCAATTGCTTTGTAGGTTGCCAGCAATGTTTCTTTGTCTTTACCCCATGTGCTGCCGGCTAGCGCCTTGAGTATTTTGTTGCGACCCTGGAGTTTTGCGGCAATTTCGGTCGTATGCGGAGTGAAGGAGTGCAGGCTATCGAATGTGACCCCTAAAATCTTAGGGTTGTTTATAGTTGGAATTTTTTGATCCTCAACTTTCACATCGAGTTCTAGCCGGTACTCCTTCGTCCAGCTGGTGAAAAGGGTAGCCGAGGATTTCGTCGGCTGTATTTTTAAATGTCGTGCAGTGAAGAAAAGTCGGGGTCGAAGATTATGGCTACCATTTTCTGGGGTAGCGAGGGAATAATTGATTACTAGCCAAAAGGGAACTATAATGAACGACCAGTATTACGCTAATTTGTTGAGTCAGGTGTGGAGTGCTATTTCTTCAAGACAACGCCTCCGTTCACACCGCTCGAGTTGCTAGTAGTACATTTTTAATAATTTTAGGTTTTCTTTTAAAGCATTTGTGGGAATTTAAAGCCCAAAACAGGAGCCTTGTTCTAGAACTAGTATTTCAAAAATTTAACTTATGAGAAGAAAGCGGTTACTCTATTGCCTGTCCTGTACTACGATCGGGAGTTCGGACCCAAAGGACCCCGCGCTGGTGCATCAATTCGTTAGCGTTCAGATCATTTTAAGTCGAAAGGACCTCACTTCAAGCCACTTAATTACTTAGAAGCTACATCTCGATGGTTTCCTCAAATTGGATTTTCAGAAATTTAAAATTAAATTACATCCAACGAACACTTGTGAAGCAACTCGTCTGCGACCACTGATGAATTAGCACGAATTAAGCTTCTTCACGATGCAACGAGGCAGTCAAACGATTTAATTTTCTCATTTAAATATCGATTCAGCTGCAATCGAAGCATGTAATTAAGTAGTACAGATTTCTACAATCATTAGCTATGCCAGTGGTTTTTCTCTCCTCCTCTCGTTTCACCGCCGCCCCGTCACACGGTATTACAGCTATCTACACTTAAAAAGGAAGAATTTCATTGAAAAAAAAAGAATTGTTTGCAAAAACCAAAAGCACTTTAACCACATAACTCTGTGTATACTGGATTGGCTTACTTGTGTGCCAAAGGGGGGTCACATACATATGTATATCCTTACACATGTGTAACCCTATAGTAAAAACTAGAAGTTGTTACTTCCTTTATACACTACGTATATGCAAAGCAAGATGATTCTCCATCTGATACATCAAATGAAGTGGAAGTCTTCCTTTTCCTCTGCTTCCATCATCGGCTATTGCACCGAAAACTTTCAAAATTTGAGAGCTTTCATTCAGCCGGAGAACACGACCTAGCCTACGTATTTCGCTGAACTAAGTCAATATCTTTTTATAGAGCATGATGGGAACGATGAATGATCTGTACAGCTTGATCTTTGGCTGTAGAGATAGGACTATACTTTGCAATAGTTTTATCAGTCCAACTCTGGCTGGCATTATTACTGATCTTGATGTTGGTTTCTAAATAGATGAAATTAGCTTTTAACATAAATACTTTATAGTGAATGGTATGATTAAAAGTCCTCTTGTTTGAAACCTCATTCAGTATCGCACAGCTCGCAGAGGTGCTACTTAACGTCGGTTTACGCAGCCATATAACGTTTGCGAAGATACTGTGCTATTGAAGGTTGCTTTAAAATCGACGAAGGGGTGGTGTTTGTCGATCCTAATATTATCCTTTCCAAAATTTGATGCAGATATTCACTGTTAGATGGTGGATCCATCTAAATTCACACTGTGATGTGGTCTTATACATGTATAGGTATATTATTATACATAACACTGAGGGGGCTTATTCCACCACAATTGTGCCAGACCGTCGTGTGCAAATTCTCGCAGCTTTGAAGGAGGTTCCGTTCGTCGTGCACATTTTCGTTCGACTATGTTCTGCAAAGAAACTCATGCATGCAGATTTTCAGTTCTTTGCCACAATCAATGAATTACGCAGCCGGTAAGTAATCATATCCAGCCACTTCGTTAAGCTTTAAGGTGGCATTCGCTATTCGTACCTCGTCATGATAGAACATCTTTACCATCCTTACAATTTAGAAGGCCTGAGAATTGTTCCCTCCATTCACATAAAATACCCACAAATTCCATTACTAGTAGTGGTATTAAAATTATCGCTAAACTATTTTAGCGATTCGAAAATGGTTAAAATATAAAATAACATAGTAGTGAATTGCACTACAGATCTCTTATATCGTTTCTACAGGAAAAAGTCCCCTTCCTTGAAATAGTCTGTAAGAAGCCTAGAGCTTTCATTCCAACAAATTGTTTCTGCGCAACGAACTTGCAAATTTTAGTCAGTTTTGTTCTGGTATAATTCTAGTCACTGGTGAAGTATCTGCAGACAAAAAAGAAAGAGGCCGAGATGTGTGAGTATGAAGAGCTTGGGAAGCTGGCAGACAAGGGTAATGCTCGAAAATTCTATGAGAAGATACGACGATTTACGGAAGGTTTCAAGACCGGAGCAAACTCCTGTAGGATGTAAAGAGGTGATCTAGCCACTGACGCCAAGAGCATAATGAATTTATAGAGGGAACACTTCTCCAGCCTGCTGAATGGCAGTGAAAATGAAACACCCAGAGATGGTGAACCGGAAACTCCAATTAATGACGATAGAAAAGTAGTTCCTTTACGTAACTATGAAGAAGTCCTAATATCAATTGCTCGCTTAAAAAACAACAAAACGACTGGAGCTGACGGCCTACCGGAAGCACTATTCAAACATGGCTGTGAAGAGCTGACAAGGTGCATGCATTAGCTACTTTGCAGAATATGGTCGGACGAAAGCATGCACGACAATTGGAATTTAAGTGTGCTCTGCCCAACTTATAAAAAAGGGGACCCCACAGTCTGCGCCAATTATCGTGGGATAAGCCTCTTTTATATCGCATACAAGGTCCTGTCGAGCGTATTGTGTGAAATACTAAAGCCCACCGTCAAAAAACTGATTGGACCTTATCAGTGTGGATTTAGACTTGCCAAGTCAACCATTGAACAAATATTCGCCATACGCCAAATCTTGGAAAAGACCCGTGAATAGAGGATTGCCATCCACCACCTCTTCGTCAATTTTAAAGCCGCCTTCGACAGCATGAATAGAAGCCGCTATGTCTGAATTTGGTATCCCCGCGTGTGACCTTCTTAACTTATTTCTGGAGAAAATAATACGAACTCCAGAGCTGAATAGAGAAGGTACAATCTTCTATGAGAGTGTACAGCTGCTGGGGTACGCCGATGATATTGACATTATTGGCCTCAACAACCGCGCCGTGAGTTCTGCCTTCTCAAGCGAGTGATATGGGCTCCCTACCAGACCCTAGCGAGGGCAAGACGAAATATCTCCTGCCATCACGCAAACAGTCATCGCATTCGCGACTCGACTGCCACTTCACTGTTGACAGTTATAACTTTGAAGTCGTAGATAATTTCGTCTATCTAGGAACCAGCATCAACACCAATGTGAGCCTTGAAATCCAGCGCAGAATCACTCGTGCTAACAGTTGCTACTTTGGACTGAGTAGGCAATTGAAAAGTAAAGTCCTCTCCCGACGAACGAAAACCAAACTCTACAAGCCCCTCATCATTTCCGTCCTGCTATACGGTGCGGAACGGCGATGGACGATGACAACATCTGATGAGTCGGCGTTAGGAGTTTTCGAGAGAAAGGTTTTGCGTAAGATTTATGGTGCTCTGCGCATTGGCAACGGCGATTACCGCAGCCGATGAAATAATGAGCTGTATGAGATATACGACGCCATTGACATAGTTCAGCGAATCAAGAAACAGCGGCTGCGCTGGGTAGGTCATGTTGTCCGGATGGATAAGAGTATTCCAGCTCTGAAAGTTTTCGATGCGGTACCCGCCGGTGGAAGCAGAGGAAGAGGAAGACCTCCACTCCGTTGGACAGACCAAGTAAAGAGGGACCTGGCTCTACTTGGTATCTCCAATTGGCGCTAAGCAGCGAGATAAAGGAATGAATAGCGCGATGTTATCAATTCGGCTAAAATCGCGTAAGCGGTGTCTACGCCAGCAAAGTAAATAAGTAAGTGAAGTATTTATTTTAACTCAAATATTCGGTGTAGTTCAAAATCATAATTAACTAGTTTATAGTGAAATCTTACAATTCTCGGTAACACTGGTACTTTTCTAGCTTAAAAATAACTGGTACACTTCTAATATAGTAATATTGTTCTAGCCCATAATGAACTGGTGTAATTCTAGTTCACAAAGAAGCAGTGGAGATAAGACCAGTTCGAAACTAGATTTTTTGTTCACTATTTTTAGTTTCCACCACGGAGTATAACAGAGTATATTCTTCTATTCAGATGTGTAGCACACAGCTGCCGGAACAAAGTGTTAAAAGATACTTGGAAATTGCAAACACATACTCATGACCTGAAGCGCTGGAACAAAAGTAGAGAAAAAATAAGAAAATGCAACATTTAGAACTAGAAAGGAGTAAGAGAGGCATGCATGCATGCACACGTGCATATGTACTTTTGTATCTATGTATGTATGTTAGTTGGTGTTTAAATGATGGGCGACGCAGGTGGTTAAGCAGTGACAGGCGTGGGCGACCGCTGACAAATATGTGCTTACCTACTTAAGTAGGCGTAATACGAATATACGTATATGTATAATGCAGCATGCTGCACCAACAACAAAAACAATTAAAAATCTTGCATTCCGGCGGGAAATAAGGCAAGCAAGTATTAAGGAATAACGGTGTATAGCAGAGAAATTGAAGAAGCAACGCCAACTGCCACCTACATACAAATACATAGTATATTATATGTATTTTATATGTATATTTATACATGCATCTATGCATATTTGTATATTCGTATTAACACTTTGTTAGAGTACTCAAATTACAACATACTTGAACATGTTTCAGCACTTAAAGATTGCGTTGACTCGGTGCAGTGCAAAATTGTGTGTGATTTGAGGTGAGCCTGTGTGTGTTTGATGAGCTCCCGCATTAAAGTTGGGTAAAGTACTTCGTACTATACAGAGCACAAAAATTAAATTAAAAAAACTGTTAAGAAACTGATTTAGTACCGTTATTTGACATGTGGCATCCGTACTTTTGGTGGAATTAACGTGAATAAAAATTTATGTAAAGAGAAAAACCAAGCAAAGTAAAAATTTTTAGTACTACTCAGCTTGTTAATCCATTGTGGCCTTAATTGGAGATTCAATTTTATTCGAGCGGAGGTAGTCGTCGCAAAGGACGAAAGTTAAGATTATCACGGAAATCCAGTTCTGAAAGCCCTTGAAACACCGAAGCAACTAGTTGTCTAAGACTATTCTAAAGAAGGCTGGACAGAGAGAGGGGAGGTATTTCAAAGTATCACTGACGCCTGATTTCCTAGACTTAATTAAGGTATCCTGGTATTAGGTCTATAATTGTTTTGCAGTCCTTTCTAGGCCGTGTGAATAAAAAGTGAACCCTCTCTGTCCTTCCACGAGATCTTGGCGTTATTACAGACCGTTAAGTCATTTCATCTCCCTCGATTCTTTTATCTCTCTCAAAAAATTCCACTGAACAGAGTCTTTAGCTTCTTCTATATTTTATATATCAGTTCAGATTACACTTTGGTTTTGATGACACTTTTGGCAATCTCAACAACCATTACACACTGTGACCTTGTGACCTGGAAGCTGCTTCTCTACGGCCACCATATATACTGTCTCACTATCTCTAAGCTTTACTATCAACGTATGTATATACATATATTTGCACCTCATGAAGACCTCTGCCTAAAAATGGTGGTTAGATGTGTCGGTTTTAGGGGGCATGCAAAGAGGTGGTTAGTGTCGTGTCTCCAGAGGCAGTTCGGGCTCTTCGTCTGCTATGGGTGGTGATTTGACTTCGAGGGCGTCATTCACGAGTAGGGAGTCTTTGAACGCGTTTATTGCCAGCTTGTACGCCGTCCTGTCCAACGGTTGTTGAACGTGTTACTGGATTGTCCTTTAAATTTAATACACCCTTTCTGATGTGCCGGGGTGAATGTTCAGTCTCTATTTAAATTGGTTCGGAATTAATGCGATCGTTGATTGTTTTTAGTTCTAATTTCCACAGATCAAATTCGTTCTTAGAGCTTAACCAATATTGGCTGGCCACAGAATGATCCACCATGCACAATATCAGGTGCAGCTAAATCATTCTTCCACGCCTATTGCCAGAAAACAGTTAAAGATGGTATGCTGAGATCTTATTTATCTAAGGCTGAACGGCATGGCCAAGATATGGTAACGAATCTTGATCTGAAAAGCTGTGAACTTATTCATTAATGATTGAAGGGTGAAAGTTTTTCATCTGGTGCTCTCCATTAATAAAAGGTTTTGACACTTTCAGTCTGAAGTCGCAATTGTTCGGTAGTAAATATGTCTATTAAAGAATGACAGGTCTAGTGTTAGGCCGCAGGATGTCTACGATGATATTGATATTTGTGGTAGTATTTCATAGAAAGTAGAGAGACCCATACAAAAAAATTCACTCGGTGTTATTGACATTCCCAGTCGGGTGGTTAGGAAATTTAGAAAATATATTCTAGTCAGAACTCGAGCTTATGATCGTTTGATTGCCAATCAATTTACAAGTGAGGTATGAAGCAACACCTTCGGCTAGTTGCCTAAAGGTCCTGATCAATTAAGTTGAAGTATTTTCTTGACAGCTGAGCAAAAATTAACAGTTAAATGTGTCAGGATAAAGCCCAAATGAGTGAGGACATGTAAGGATAAAATAAGCAGACTATCAGGAGGAGCACGCAGTGAATATTACTTCGGTCGCGGGTCACATACTATATGATAGGAATGTAAGGAAAAAGCAACGAGACTTTCCAGCTAATTATATCTAAAGCGGGAGACCGTAGAGGAACATTTAAGACCAAGTCAATGTAGAGCAGTTTGTATTGCAAATTTTAGAAGTGAAATGTGCGATGGAAACTTAGTATTCTCGTAGATGTATTGATCAGACACCTACTTCTGAGATATAATTTTCAATAACAAGGTAAAGTTGAATAAGCCGTGGGCGGAGCAGAGGACGAAACACTGAAGCACCTACGCGAGTGCCTGGGTTTGAGTACTTTATATTTCACGATGCGGCCAGTATGGAGATCTAGTTTTTCCAGTTTCCTTAAATATTCGATCCTACGATCGAACAAAAATAGAAGGTCTGGAGGTAGATTTATTTAGTCTTCATCAAAAGCAGCATACCTTAAGTTTGGTTGGAGTTTTGTTGATTGTTGGCTTAATTATTAAATCTTGAGTCAAGCGGAGGTTGGTCGTGATCATACTAGGCTATGGGAATTAAAAATATATTAACTTTGAATTCTGTCCAATGGTTTCAGTTATACTTTTTGGCCCAAAGGTGGATGGTGCCACGCCCATCCGGATTATTTTCCAACCCTCATATTTTTCTAACTTAATGCGATTGTCCTTGATAATTATGACTTTAATTGCAAATTGAATTACTGAATTATAGCGATTTTCATATACTTCGAAATTACAAGTTATATGGGAGGTGAGCGTGAACTTGGTCCGATTTCGTTGAGTGTGTGAACCAAGTTTCATCAAATTATCTCATATCTTACTTGTGTGTTATAGTGTAAACTGGCGGACGGACGGATAGTCGTATGGACAGATAGATCGATTCGTCCTATCACTCGATGAAGTTTAATGTGCATTATATGTCGATTATTATATACCATGGCATATAACCGTTAACTGAAAAAAGTTTGTAACTCTGAGAACTAAAGTAAAAAGTAAATTTATAAAACTTCAAGATTTTAAATATGACATTCTTTTATTAATTCCGTTGGATAGTTTACAGTTCAATATAAGTCAAAAATCAATGCGACACTTTTTTTTAAGATTTCTTAAAGAAATAACTAAATAAATAATAAAGAAGCAACTTTAAATTACTTTCTTTAATCTTTAAACTTCCATTAGTTTCGGCTTCACTTTTTACTCGCTCTGAAAGAGCTCTCTTTGTAAGTCACACGCCTTGCGTGCCACCACCAGCACCTTTCCACTTAAATTCTCATTTAAATCGCTGGCGCTTAATGCGCGCACTTGTTGTTGCATTCCATCAAACCAAAATATATTATAATTGCAGTCATAGAGGCCAAAGTTTACATCCACCTCATGGTACAATTGTGTTAGTGTAATAAATTTACCATCTGCGGCATTCTTCAATAGCACACTTGCCTTTCGACTTTGTCCAAAGCGGGGTGAGAGTTCAGCGGCAAGCATAATATTCACGCCATGCGCTTGTGGGGTGTTACGGCGAGTGGCCCTTGCTGCACAAATGGTGAACTCTACATCTAGACCTTTAATATTGGCCAACTCAGTTATAATAAAGTGTAGTTTGCTTATCGCCTCTTGACTATACACCAAAATTTCTGATTTTATAGCAGCTTTAATCATATTTTCATGTTTTAGAAAAACGCTTTGAAGCTCTTCCTGTGAGTTATCGCTTAAACGATAAAATACTACAACCTCGTCGGTTGGCACCAATTTCGCTTTCTTTTTCAGTTTTTGTATACGATTGATGATTTCACGTGCCAAACCTTCTTCCAACAACTCGGCCTTCGGTGTCATGTCCAATAGCACGAGTATATCGTTTTCACTATGGGCTTCCAAGTTATTTCCTTGATTTTGTGCAACGCAATAGCTTAAACGCACTTCGCTGAGTTCAATGCGTTGATTTTGTATATCGAAGTAGCCCTTGGACAAATGCATTTGTATGTCATCGTCGCTGAGCGATTTCAGTGCACTCATTATGGCTTTGAAGTTGCCTTTTAGCCGTTGACCCAAAGTCTGTAAGGAAAAAAAAAAATAAAAATAAATTAATAATTAAAGTAACAAAAGAAAAAAATTAAATATTTAATTAAAAATAAATATATATTTTTTATTTCTTTTGAGAATTGAAAGGCATCCGAAATTCATTAAATGCCTGGAGCTTCCGCCGTATAAAAAAGAAGTAGATTTTTGGCAAACTCTCTTGAGCTGCTCGAAATAAAAGCAGGGGTTAATGTGAATTCCTGTTGTAAATTTCACTTAAGTTATAAAAGAAAAAGAATTTTCCGCTTGCAGGAGCTATTAATGTGAACAGAGATATCGGACGATGACTCCCTTTTTTTGGCGAGTTTCCCTGGTTACATTAACGATACCACTCTTCACTAGCCTATCGATTTCCACAGGTCAGGTGTTGTTAGAGTGACAAGAGGCATCATGCTTATTCCGGAACTTTTCTAAGCGCTATGGAAGTTGCTAATAATTCTGGTAGGTACGTCATCGTTCCTGGTGTAGATCGTATTCCCCGTTAAAGTCGGCCAAAACCAAGAGTTCTTCGCCTCTGAGTATCTTACCTATATGTGAGCGGGCAACAAGTAACGTGAGAATATATATATGAAAAATTTTAAACCGAATATTCTTTAGCCGAATAGTTGTCTCCCTTTCGAAGCAAGCCTTTGACTAGATCTGTGTATCGTATTCAACATTAATATTTGCAATTTACCTTATGATCAGGATCTGCACGCAACGTAACACCATATTTACTCTTCTCCGAACTGAGTGTTAGTTTGCGTACATTTAACTCGCTAAGTATAAAATCGGACAGACGTTCGATGGCTGCTAAACTTGCCGGATCTCTGTGGATTACAATGATTTCTGTTAACGGAGTTTTCAGAGGCACTGTACGACGATCACGCATTACACGACCCAATTCAATAACGGTTTGCATTAACGACATTGATTTTTCGATATCAAGACGAATGAACTTAGTGTCCACCTGGGGCATCAATTGGTGATGAACAGAAGATGTTGCTGTAGAATTGGATGTTTTCGGTTGAAACGGCAGAAGCCGTTGATAAATATATTCCGAAAGGAATGGTGTAAATGGTGCAAGTAGATGTACAAGCGCGTAGAGTACTGAGTAGAGGGTGTCCAATGATTGCAGACAGTCGACATCGCCAAGTTCACCACGCAAACGACGGCGGTTTAAGCGTATGTACCTGGAAGGAGGAGAGAGAATATAAAGTTATAAGTTAATACAAAGAAAGTATGTGCTTACCAGTTGGTCAGCTGATCAATGAACTTCGTAAGACGGGGCACTACCGTATACAAGTGATACAGTTTCATCTCCTTTTCGAAGTAGTCAATTAGAGATTCTTTCACCGATACTATCCAGATATCCAGTAATGTTGCATTCTCCAGCTCACGCAAATGGCGTTCCTTATCATACCGATATCGTGATAAGCCACGTAGATCTTCCTTTTCGTAACGTGCGATATTTTGTAATAGGAAACGATAGGAGTTATACCATGGCAAAAGCACATCCTTAATGATATCACGAACACCCTCTTCCTTGAAACGTAAATTCTCCGCACGCACCACAGGCGAATTTATCAAATACAAACGTAATGCATCAGCACCATACTTGTGCAGTATATCCATAGGGTCTGGATAGTTCTTCTTGCGTTTCGACATTTTCTGTCCGTCAGCGGCGAGTACAAGTCCGTTTGCAATTAGATTCTTGAAGGGCGCTTTATTGAAGAGCGCCGTAGAAATCACCAAGAGCGTATAGAACCAACCTCTCGTTTGATCTATACCTTCGGCTATGAAATCAGCGGGGAAATTGTTCATGAAACTACTACGGTTTTCAAATGGAAAATGTTGTTGTGCAAATGGCATAGAACCAGATTCGAACCAACAATCAAATACCGCACTAATGCGACGTAGTGGTGGACGTCCTGGCATGGCTGAGGGGATTTCGATGTCGTCTACTGTTTCACGATGTAAATCTTCAATGTTTTTACCACTCAACTTGGCCAGTTGCTCAATACTACCAACACAAACCATTTCATCGCCACTGGGTGAACGCCAAATAGGAATGGGTGTGCCCCAATAACGATTGCGGCTTACCTGAAAGTGAGTAGAATATATCGGTCTGAATAAATGTATATTTCAAGCGAAATTGAGCTCTCTGCCACCTAGATTAAATATCAATTGACCATCTATAAAAGTAGCAATGTAAATTCATTCCCAAGATAAAGTGCACTTACCGCCCAATCGCGTGCCTCCTTCAACCAATTGCCAAATCGCCCATCACGTACACCTTCCGGTACCCAGTAGGTTTGTGCACTGCACTCACGCAAATTCTGCGACATATGCTCTACGCGTACATACCATGAGGGTACGGCTCTATAAATCAAAGGTGTATCCGAGCGCCAACAAAACGGATAACTATGCTTGACCTGACCAGTCGAAAATAATACGCCCCGTTCTTTTAATTTCGCGATAATCGATTTATCAGCATCCTTAACATATAATCCAGCAAAATCGTTTACTTCTGCTGTAAAGCGACCAACTTCGTCTAGCGGACAAATGGGCGTACTAGATTTCTGAATAATGCCCGCATTAAGACAAACTCGGTAATCATCCTCACCAAAGTAGGGCGCATTGTGTACGATACCAGTACCCGTATCGGCCGTTACGTAGTCATCGACAAGTATACGGAACGCGTTAACGGCTGCACCTTTTTCCAAGAAATATGGAAACACTGGTTTATATGACTCATTTGCTAGTGTATGACCAAGAAATTTTTCCACAATCTCATATTCATCTTCATTTTTATAGACGGAACTCAAACGTGATTCTCCTAAGATGTAGAAACGATTGCTTTTCTTGTCGAGAACCTGAAAAAAATTTATATGTTTTTCAACCTAATTCATTTCAATTTAGCTTAATTTTATTTGATCTAATTTAAGTTGATTTAATTTAAAAGTTGTTTGAAAAATTATTTTTAATTTTTAAAGTTAAATTTTCAACTCAATTTATGTTATTATCATTTAATGTTAAATTGTTTTAATTAGATAAAAATTAATGTACCTATTTTTTAATTTGATTTTTATTTCGAATTTTATATGTATGGGTATATAATTAATTTAATTTTCTAATTGGATTTATATTAATATGGTTTAAGAAAAAATTATTTATTTAATTTTTAACTTAATTTATTTTATATAATTTTATTTGAAGTATTTTTTTTTTGGCTAATTGGTTTTAAAATAATTTAAACTTTTTTATTTTAATTTATATTAGCTTAATTTCATTTAATTAATTTAACTGGATTTGACTTAACTATGTTTATATGATTTGATTTCATTTTAGTCTGTTTAATTAATTTTATCTAATTTATATAAATTTTTTTCATTCTGTCCTTTCACACTACTCACTTTAACATATTCCAAATTGCCGTTAACACAGCAGGCATAATTTGACGGCAAAGTCCACGGTGTTGTTGTCCAAATGAGAAAATATGTATTCTCAATATTAACAGCCTCGAGTGCCACTACTACACATGGATCCACTACTTCTTTGTAATTTAAACCCGATTCGAAATTGGATAGAGCAGTCGTACAAGCAGTTGAATATGGCATCACTTTTACACCTTCATAGACGAGCCCTTTGTCATAGAGCTGTTTGAAAACCCACCAAATCGATTCCATATACCACGGGTAGAGCGTTTTGTAATCATTGCGAAAATCAATCCAGCGGCCCATACGCGTTACGACTTCCTCCCATTCATTAGCATACCTCATAACTATTTTGCGACACTCTGAATTGTACGCCGCAATACCCATCTTCTGCACATCCTCCGGTCCGCGTATATTCAATAGTTTATCAATTTCAAATTCGACAGGCAAACCATGACAATCCCAACCAAATCGGCGTTCAACGTGGTAGCCTTGTTGATAAGCATACCGTGTGACGATATCCTTGATTGTACCAGCCAAAATGTGCCCATAATGTGGCAGACCGGTGGCAAAAGGTGGACCGTCATAGAAGGTGTATCTATATTCACGTGTGTACGAACATGTGTTAGTAGCACTGCACTGTTGATAAATAATTCCGCTTACCTTGGCCTATCTTTGGACAGCTGCATGCAACGTTGAAACGTTTTTTCATTTTTCCAAATTTCTAGTGTATTTTGCTCTTCAGTTGGAAAATGAATTGTCTCCGGCACGCGGTAAATATCGTCATTTTGCAATAACTTCACGCCGCTTGCAGTACCACCACTCATTTTAATTGTCAAATTCACTAGCGCCAACACACCAAAGCAAATGCAATGCGACTACTGTTTCTTTCTAGCTGACAGCTCCACTCAAGGCAAATTCGCATAAGGTATAAGCAAGAATACAAAAACAAACTTCAAATATTTTGTTTGTGTAATCGTAAAATTAAAATGTCAAAGGCAAAATTCGCCCAAATTGCTGTTGTTGTAGCGTATTTGTTTGTGTAATTCGGCGAAATGGAAGGAAGAACAAGCATCATATGATGGGGCAACTTTATCTTCTACAAATTCGCTTTGGCTCCACTCAAATTCGTTGCGTCGGGTATGTATTCGCTGGCATATGTTGTAAATTTCATCAGCTGAAATGGATGACGTAATAGTTAGTCTAGTTGCGAGCGCTCATGAAGCTCTGAGAGCAGAGATTGTATTTCAACATATATATATGTTTATGGGGAAGTGACTTAGCGAGTGCACAAATACATGTACAGCTATGTACACGTATGTATGTGAGAATTGAACATGGTAAGTTTCAATAAAAACGTGTGAATTTCCGCTTTCCAAGTTATCCACAGTTATTTTATATTATGAGTACTCTAATAATCATACTTTTCTCTTCTATTTTTTTATTGTCATAGTTATTTTACTTTATTTTATTAATATTATTTTATTTTATTATACTTCACTTTATTTGTATTTTAATTAATGTTACTTTCCTTTTTTATTTAATTTAATTTCAACTAATTTATTATATATCCTTTATTTTATTATTAATTTTTACTTTTTTAATACCATTTCGCTTTATTAAAATTTATTTTGTTATTTTTAATTTTCTTCTATTATTTTTAATTTAATTAATGTTAATTTAATTATTAGTAGATTTAATTTAGTTTACATGTTTTGTGCTTAATTTAAAATAACTTTTTATTTTATTTTGTTTTATCTTAATTATATTATTATATGTTATATGCTATTATATATTTATATATTTACTTTTATTTTTTGTTATTTCATTTTATTTTATGCTGCTTTATTTTAATTTATAATAATAAATTTTATTTTATTATGCTTAATATTATTTTGTTTTATTTCAATTAAATTTATATTAATTTGTTATGCTTTATTTTTTTATTTCACAAAATTTTTTTCATGTCCTATTAATATATTTTATATTTAATATATTTAATTATAATTTTAATCAAAACTATTTAATTTAATTTGGTTTATTTTATTTAGTTTTTTAACCGTTTTTTCTTTTTTAATTTCAATTACTTCAATTAATTGATGCTATCATAATTTTAATTTCATTTCCTTTAATTGAATTTAACACTTTTTGACTTTATATTACTTTTTATTTATATTTCATTTTTATCTAACTGCTTTTTATTTTTTATTTATGTTGTTTCATTTTACAATATTATTTTACTTAAATTTAATTTGTTTCGTTACGCTAAGTATAATTTAATTTATTTTATTTTATTATTTCTCATTTGTTTTATTTGACTGTATTCTATTTAATATTTAAAGTAACGTAATATAATTAAATTTATTTGATTTTGTTTATATAATTTTTTTTTTACTTTTAAATTTTATTTAATATATTACTTCATTATTTAATATATTTCTTAATTTAATTTTAAATTGTGATATTTAAATTAATTAAGCTTAATTCTATTTTGTATTAATCTATACAAGTTTTTCAAATTGTTTTGTAAGCTAAATTGATATTATACATATTTTACATCTACACGTATGTATTCATTTATTTAAATATTGTTTACTGTTTATTTTTTATTTTATTTTATTTATTTTAAATTAAATTATTTAATATACATAACTTAGTCTAATTTGATTTAATTTTCTTTATTTTATTTTATTTGATGCACTATATTTTTCTTAAATGTATTTAATTTTTATTTAATTTATGGATAAGATAATTTAGATAAGTAAAATCTATTTATTTTTTCTCTTGTAGGACCCAGAGGGGTGACCTAGTGACGGATGTCCAGAGTATACTGAATTTATAGAGGGAACACTTCTCCAGCCTGCTGAATAGCAGTAAAAATGGAGTATCCGGAGAAGTTGAACCCGAAACTCCAATTGATAACGATGGAAAAGTTGTTCCATTACCCGACTATGAAAAAGTCCGAATAGCAATCACTAGCTTAAAAAACAATATAGCGGCGGGGACAAATGAATTACCGACCAAGCTATTCAAATACGGCGGTGAAGAACTGATCAGGTGCACGTATCAGCTTCTTTGTAAAATATGGTCGGATGAAAGCATGCCCGACGATTGGAACCTACACGTAGGTGTGGTCTACCCAATCCACAAAAAAGGCGATCCCACAGTCTGCGCCAACTACCGTGGAATAAACCTTCTTAACATCGCATATTAGGTCCTATCAAGCGTATTGGGTGAAAAACAAAAGCCCACCGTCAACAAACTGATTAGACCCTATCAATGTGGCTTTAGAGCTGGTAGATCTACCATTCATCAGATATTCACCATACGTTAAATCTTGGAAAAGACCCGTGAAAAGAGAATTGACACACATAACCTCTTCGTCGATTTTAAAGCCGCCTATGACAGCACGAAAAAGAATTGAATCTACGCCGCTATGGCGGAATTTGGTATCCCCGCAAAACTTACACGGCTATGTAAACTGACGTTAAGCAACACTAAAAGCTCCGTCAGGATCGGGAAGGACCTCTCCGAGCCGTTCGATACCAAATAAGGTTTCAGGCGAGGTGATTCTTTAACGTGTAACTTTCTTAACAGGGCTGAATAGAGAAGCTCTGCAGCCCGTATTATGTTCTCCAGCAATAAGTTAAAAAAGTCACACACAAGAGTCACCTTGGTTGGTACAACTTTCCATAAGAGTGTACAGCTGCTGGCGTAGGCCGATGGTATCGACATTATTGGCCTCAACAACCGCGCCGTGAGTTCTGCTTTCTTCCGGCTTGAAAAAGAAGCGAAGCGAATGGGTCTGGTATTGAATGAGGGCAAGACGAAATATCTCCTGTCATCAAACAAACAGTCATCACATTCGCGACTCGGTTCCCACGTCACTATTGACGGTCATAACATCGCGGCCGTCCAATAATAACTTCGGCCTGGAAATCCACCACAGACTCACTCTTGCCAACAGGTGCCACTTTAGACTGGGTAGGCAACTGAAAAGTAAAGTCCTCTCTCGACGAACGAAAACCAAACGATGTCAACATCTGATGTGTCGGCTCTAGGAGTCTTCGAGCAAAAGGTTTTGCGAACTATTTATGGTCCTTTGAGCATTGGCAACGGCGAATACCGCAGACAATGAAACGATGACCTGTAAGAGCTATACGATGATATTGACATAGTTCAGTGAATGAAGAGACAGCGGCTACGCTGGTTAGGTCATGTCGTCCAAACGGATGAAAGCTCTCCAGCTTTGAAAGTATTTGATGCAGTACTCGCTGGTGGAAGCAGAGGAAGAAGAAGACCTTGGTATTTCCAAATAGCGCCAGACAGCGAAAAGAAGAGAGGAATGGCGGGCTATAATTGATTCGGCTATAATCGCGTAAGCGGTGCCAACGCCAATAAAGAAAAAGAAGAATTTAGTTTTTCACACCTAACAAACTGATAAACAAAAATTTTTTTTATTTTTTATTAGACACATCTCTTCAATAAGCCCGTAAAAAGTTTATCTTTCAAAGAATTAAAATTCATTTTCATTTTTAATTCATCTACGAATTTCGTGTCGCAATTTTGGTGTCGGATCCGTTGTGGGAAAGAGACTTGTGCCTAAGTCGTGGAATTCACCCCGGTAGATGTAAATCTGTCTGCAATTCGCATCACAATGAAGCTGCCCAACTTATAGTTGACGAAAGGAAGAACGATGTGCTCAAAGCTGTTTTTCAGAGTACCTAGAGCGTACTTATGAGTGCTGCCAACGTCATGAAACCGCAAATCCAGTAAATAGAGAACCCAAATCCTCAGTCGGAATAGATGGCTTCTTTGCAAAATCGGATGAGTGCATGCCTGATGATTGAAACTTGTTACTTCTGTTGTCTAGCTAGGAACAATTATTTGCATCAATAACAATGCCAGCGTTCAAATCTGACGCAACAGTAAACAATTGAAAAGTAAAGTGCTCTCTTTATGAACCAAAATCTAGTTCCAAAGGTCGGTCATAATCCTTGTTCTCTATATGGTGCATCGGGTTTTCCACAGAGATTTTGCGAAAAATTTATGGTCCTTTGCGTAGTGACAGCAGCGAATACCACAGACGATGGAACCCTGAGCTAATCGAGTTAATCGAATTATGAGACAGCGACTACTTAGGTCATGTTGAATTTGCTTTTGTCAACAAAAAAGAATTTTTCAAGGCGGAAGTTTCTGAGTATATATACGAGTATATACATGTATGAGGTTGGTATTCTGATATTTAATTGTGTTCTAAGCACACAAAACCACACAAAAGAAATGGAAGAAAAGTACAACTGATTCTGTAGAATTTCCCACATGAGTATTCTCCTTAATACAATACATGTAATCCATGGACCGAGTTATTCATAAAGCGTACTGCTCTAGTGTCATGATTCGATACTCGTATTTCTGGTAATTACCTCTTAAAGCTTTGTTGTTTAAAGTTTTATCCTGCCATTCAAAGTCAGTCCTAACTTATAAGGAGCTCAAGGTATCTAGGAAATGAAAAAAAATCTCATATTTTCTATATTATTTACATCTCAACTTCTTACGATGAATTGCCACACTTATTTAATTATTTTTAAATGCTCCTTAAGAGAATGAGATTTTAAGATTTTATTTTTTCCGGACCTGGAGGTTGAAACCAGTGTAGAGGATTTTATAATATCTGTATGCTACCAACAGTTCTTTTGTCTCTACCAGCGTCCTCTAGATTGCAGTACTCTTCAAGTAGTGGGAATAAGCGTGAGGTATTGTAACCATATCGACTGTGATAGTGCATCCGATGCAATATTTAATGCCAGCAAAAATTGGTATGAGAAACTATAACCACTCAAACGGAAAGAATCTCTTCACAATTGCATAAAGGCAATATAAACAAATCGAAGTGCAAAATCATGTGCATACACACATATGTACATACATATATCTGTAAATTAAATATTTCTATAATCGCTTGACTTAAAATTCTCTTTCTCATCGCAACCGCAAAATAATTGAATCAATTTTATTCAAACAAATTCAATTAAAAACACCATGGACAATGAACGAAAGCAAAGCAGAGAAGACAAGTATTCTGCTTTTTATTTCTTCTGCAGTGGGATTGCAAGGGGTATGTAATAAGTGAAGAAAGAAAAGGGGAATGCAGAATATATATGTCTCAATATGCAATTTCACTTCCGTATTTGCAATGCAAATTGCACAGAAAGTGCAAATGTAAAAATTAATCAGTGAGGGATTGCTGTCGACTTGCCGAGGAAAATGAATTTTAATTCTTTGAAATATGAGCTTTTTACGGGCTTATTGAAGAGAGGTGTCTAATAAAAAAAATAAAAAAGATTTTTGTTTATCAGTTTGTTAGGTGTGAAAAAAATAAATTCTTCTTTTTCTTTATTGGCGTTGGCACCGCTTACGCGATTATAGCCGAATCAATTATAGCCCGCCATTCCTCTCTTCTTTTCGCTGTCTGGCGCCAGTTGGAAATGCCAAGTGCACCCAGGTCACTCTCCACTTTATCTTTCCAACGGAGTGGAGGTCTTCCTCTTCCTCTCCTTCCACCAGCGAGTACTGCATCAAATACTTTCAAAGCTGGAGAGCTTTCATCCGTTTGGACGACATGACCTAGCCAGCGTAGCCGTTGTCTTTTCATTCACTGAACTATGTCAATATCATCGTATAGCTCTTACAGGTCATCGTTTCATTGTCTGCGGTATTCGCCGTTGCCAAGGACCTACTGGTTTTTGTCTTTGTCAATTTTAGCTAGAGGACAGTTAGTGGAGTCGGTCTGGGCACGACCCGTGAACTAAAGCTCTACACCGGTTAGTTACGTCATCTTGCATGACCTACGATGAGAACGCAAGAGTAGCAACTGTAACCGCATAGTGAGAAGCAGGAATACACTTCGTTACACCGTAGCTTTAAACAATGTCTAGAAAGAACTAGTACTTGTTGCGGAAGAGGGAGAGAGTACTGCTTAGAGGTAAAAAGAGAGCTTGAGCATGAAGAACTTGAGGAGATGGCCAACAGTTTTATACTGACCGATAACTGGCAATTACTTATACCTTACTGTGATCGATTCACTATACTTATTGCCCTAAGGCCTTTAATCTTCTGATCTGGCAAATAGTTTCTCTAAAAATAAGAAAATAAGAAATGCTCAAAAATGTATAAAAACTAAGGAGAAAGAGAAAAAAAAACTATCCACCTTTTGAAATGTCATCCTTTTTCACGCAATAACAACATTTATTGTATTTATCGATCCAAACTAAACGTAACAGCTGTTGAGCAATAAAAATTCGAATAACTATCATCGCAAATGAAATATTTGCAGCTGCACAGCAAAGCCAAAGCCAAAGTCACAGCGAAAGCAAAGGAAAAAAAGAAAACACAGCATCATCGAAAGCGGATACGGAAGCTAGGCAAAAAAGGGAACGATGCCAAAGTAATCGAAACGTGCGCGTTTAAATTAAAATTGCAGCCCTGCAGCATTGGACGTTGACAACAAATAGCGGACACAACGCGTCAACTGTCAACAGCATAAACACAATTGCTGGCAAAATGGAGCGTGTACTGCTTTAATCGCTCCCCGTTTTTCGTTTTCTGTTACTTTTAGATTGTTTTCTGTTGTTTTTGGTTCCTCTTGCATTGGTACACCAGATGATTTTTTGAATTTGTATTGCAGAGTTGGTTGGGTTGGTTAGTTGTTTGGCTGGTTGCTTCGTTCTTTTGCTACACATTTTGAGGTCAACGTCGACTCGTATTGCAATAATATCGCCAGCAAAATAAAAGTCACCGCAAAAGTGTACTGTTGTTACTGAGCTCAGCTTGCTTGGCCGGCACCAGCAACAGCAGCAGTAGCTGCAGCACTACCACAAACACTTGACAGCACGTTGGCAGTTGTGGGTTGGGCACAGGGTGCAGGGCAAGGACGCCTTGTCGTTTGGCCGTGGGCCGGATGTTGTTGCACGTTCCGGTGTTGTGGTGGTCTGCAACTGTTTTTATTTCTTGTTTTCGTTGTTGTTGTTACTATTGTGCATCTGTTGAAGTTGGATGTTTTGACTGCAAATAACGGTATTTCGATTGTGTGTGTGTGTTTGTTGTGCGGTTTGGTTTGTGGTTTTGATTGTGTATGTGGTGCATAAGGTGGTTGGATGCTGTTTTTGTTGTTATTGCAAGAGTTGAAAGTGATAGCATTGATAGGTATAGATATTACATCTTAATTTTTTAAATTTTGTAATAAGTAAAAACGATTAGTTGTAAGTACAAGGCAGGGGGTACATTGGCAAGTGCTTCCTCTTATATCTTCTCCATCTCTCTTCCTCATGTATTTGCCACTACGAGAAGAGATGGCTTTGAAATCCTTCTTAGAACACGACTTCAATGGGAAAGAGACAAGAATGTGAAATTCCAATTTCCGACCTTTACATATGTAGTACCTGAAAAGTGTAGTTCCATAATACCGAAGATAACTCTGCACAATTCATTACTTTCGTAAAAAAACTTAAGCTGCCTATGCCTATTTTTGGCACTACTAGTGTACTATACTTCCATCCGGTATGTGTAGTACTAAACTCCACCAAGAATGTTGTGGATATGTTTACACCAGATTCAAAATGAGTGCATGTGTAAAGCAATAAGGCAAAAAGTAGTGTATAAACGCAGGAACTAGAATTGAATTATTAAAATTTGCATCAAATGAAAAACAAAATCGAAGCAAGAAAGCCATCAAATAAAATAAAAACGGTAAAAAATAATCTTGCAAAAAATGAGTTCTGTGCTCGATTGCTAATCTTCGAAAAAAGCAAAATCAAGTCGGTTTCACAACACCATTTTAAACAGATTTTGTTAAATAAATAATTCTGTGTTGGATTATATAACACCCCTGAACATTTTTTTCACGAAATTCCTTTCCTATTATAATGTTTGAACCTTGGCAATATTTATTATTCGAAATTATTTTCGACCATAACTTGACGAATATTGGTTTTCAAATATTCAAAAGTTAAATCTTTATCTGCATGAACAAGGTCTTTCGCGTAGCCCCACACAAAAAGAAAAAAGTCAGGATTGTTAAACCGCACGATCTCGGTGGTCAATTGACAACACCAAGACGAGAATTTAGGCGGCCAGGAAATTTATCTTGCAATTAAGCGAAGATGGCGCTCGTGTTGAGTGGCATGTGACACCACCTTGTTGAAACCGCATATTGTCCAAGCCGTGTTCCTCCATTGCAGGCCAAAAAAGTCGGTAATCATATAACCATAACGCTCCGAATTGATAGTGACACTGTAACCACCTCTCTTCAATTATTTGACGATTCTCGGAGACCTAAATGGGAAAACTTTTCTTGATTACGTATTCTCGTGTAAGAAATGTGCCTCGTCGCTGAAGAAAATTTTCTTTGAAAAATCGCCGCCCACTTTTTGTTGTTGAAGCACTCAATTGATGTAGGAGTATATGCGGTTTTCTGAACGACCAGCTGGCTTTAGTTGTTGTGTGAGTGGGGTTTATTTGAAAGATGTAAGTCGAAATGCGTAATAAGCGATAATGCGCCGTAAGAAAGTCCCTGCTCTTGAGAACGTCGAGAAAGGTAGCGATATTATGAGATGGAACAAAGGAACGAGCAAAACAATAATACACATGCCTCACAATATCTGCAGTCGATCCAGCCTCTTTAAATTTCTATACCAATTACTTGAGCAGTTGAACAATTGTATGAACCATAAGTTCCTCTTAAACCACGAAACTCGGCCCTCTTTGAATCATCATTTTTGTAGTAGATTTTAACGATTTAAGTGGTCCAAGTTTATAGTCGTGCGAATGGGTGAGTACATTTCAGCTTCGGAGGTATGCAGTACCGCTTCTTGAAGGCAGAGGAAGACCTAAACTTCAGGGAAAGAATCAGGTGGAGAAGGATCACACTTCACTTGGAAAATTGTACAACCCCTCTACTGAAATGTTTGGTATTTTCTAAAGTGTTTGTTACAATTCCAAATGTTCTTTATTTCTATGCTCAAATTCCATCTTAAGTTTATAACTTAAATTATTGCTATCACGTGAATTTTTTATGTTTTCCTTTCTTTCCCTCAAACAATTTCTGGAATCCGTGTTGAAATTGATCAACTAAGTTCGTTACACCTTCTAAGATAACTTCTTTCGCACTGAGTGCTTTATTACCATGCGAAGTTGCGCTTAGTATTCGGCAGGCGATGGAAATAACTGTAAAGAAATTGGAAGAAATAAATAAACGAATAATTTTTTTATATTTCAGCGTAGAAATTAAATTGGTTGAGGCTTATAGATGACCCTTCCAACAGTTTAAAATTGTAATATATACACAAATCATATTAAATTTGTTCAGCTAACGATAGTATAATACGGTATAAAATATTCGAGATAGATATGAAACAATTTATTGAAAATCAAACTTCATGTCTGTCTGTCTGTCCGCTCGCTTATAACTCAAGTAAGGAATGTGCTATTTTGATGAAACTCGGACCACACGTTTCTTGGGGCACAAGTATGGACGGTGTTGCAAATGGGTGAAATAGGAATAAATTTACAGTCACCTTTGTAACTAAAGGAGCAATCAAGGTAATTTAGAGATGATGAAGAGTAGAAAAAAATTTCAAGTGGAAAAAAATATAAGTCAAAAAAAGTATATCTCACAAAACCCTGCAAAGCTTATGTTATAATTTATCTCCAATTAAAAGAAACAAATTAATAGATTTTGAGAACATTATTATTATTATTTTTTTTTTTGTAAAAATCTTCTTAAAGAGCACTAAGTTAGTAAGTAATTCATACAGTTTGAAAGAACACAGTCTCCAGCACTTGCTTATAAAGTGTAAATCCTCCCGTGAGCAGTATATTCTGCGCTCCTTAGCTTTTCAAGCTGTTTACAAAAATCTTTGCCATCTCCCAAATTTGTTTTTTTTGTTAACTTGTGTTGACAGAATGCTGAAATTTTTTAAAAATTTCAAATATTTCTAAATTGTTTTAATGTCAGTAAAGCGTGTACCTGCATTCCTTTCAAAGTGTATGTTGGACGTGCTAAAGCATACGGAAATTTAATCCAGTCATGAGAAGCATTATTATCTTAATAATATGTGGTAGTGTAAGTAATAAATTAGTCTGACGCTCTTAACAAAATTTATGCCATCATAATTGCCAATAAAAGATTAACGAGAAAACGAGTATGTGGGAGTGGGAGGAGAAGCAGAAGAATGACATAAACAATGCTCTCTCAAAAACGGTTAAACTGCAATAAAAAAATGGGGAGGCGAGGAAGGAAGCTGTAGCACAAGTGCCAATCTTTCGTTGCCTTTTCCTGATACTGTAAAACCTCCCAAGCATAATGAGTGACGCTGGCCTCACGGGGGCTTCAAGCACTTGTTGAAAAAAAGAAGCAGTAAATCCTATGTAAAGGTAACCCGCAATTTAATTATGCCCTCGAAGAATATATATACTGAACAAAGATACTTGAGTTGGAAGTTTAATGGACTCACTCCTAACTCCGTTTCCTGTAGGGATATAAGAGCGGCCGACTTTAAGCAGATCTTCTTTCTTTGAGCAAATATATACAATACTCTTTTCTACCGTGAAATTATAAGAATTTGGGTGACCACTCGAGAAGCAACCTACATTTATCGACCATCAAAAATTTAAATTCACCGAGTTGCAGTCATTTATTTAGTTGTGTCTTCCACTTGCTGATGCCATCAATCCGGTCGATTACGATCGAATAAACTTACTAAAAAACAAATATGTCGAACCAGCTTTTTACCCGTGACTTCGATGACAGTCGATTGATTTGATGTACGCATTATGTTGGAAGACAACGCAATATCGGAAAAACAAATAACTACGTTGTTTGACCTCATTGGTGGATTTCTGGGATATGTGTAGATTAAATTTAATGCAGTTAACTTAGGATTCGCTTTACTAGAGGAATATACAAATGAGCACATCGTAAAACAACCTTAGGTATAGTCAGGATTTTCCGCCTCATTGTGGTCCAACGTGGCCAGCAGTGAGATCGGCTGTGCCAAAAGTCTAGTGAAAGCCCTCGTTTCTAAACGTTGTCTGTTGCGGTTTAAAATAAACTCCCAAATTCAGTCGTTCTCTCTAAAACTACAGTAGCAAACTCAGAAGTAAGCAGATATTAGGAAAATATGAAAATTGATAAGGAAGTAAAAGGTTTTCCAATAAGAGTGATATGTTTCCTTTAAGAAAAAAAGAATACTAGTTGTTAAGGAAATTAAAATGTTGCACAATCGATACAATTAAGTTCTGAATATAACATCATTCAAATGACTTTTTGCAGGAACGAATTCGATGAACCCAACTTTTGGGCACTTTTTCCACTAAAACAACTCAAACATCATGAATATCACGTTCATTGACTTTTGAAGCTTGAAGATAGTCTGGTTTATTACTAAAGACTTCAAATATCAATTTTTTGGAATAATCGAATCTCCAAACCTTACTCGCAATAATTCGGTTGTTGTACGTGCTATGTGTCATGTGTTGTTGGAACCAGATCAACTTATCCAATTGTGGCCATAAAAAATTGGTTATCATCGATCTATACCGCTCTCCATTGACAGTAGCGGTGCTACCGGCTTCATTTATAAAGAAATAACGGATCGATGATTCCACCAGACCAAAAACCACGCCAAACTCTTAATTTAGGTGAATGTAATTGTTGTTCATGAATAATTTGTGGATTTTTTCGCATCTGAATCAAGAGTTTTATTTATTTATCACACCACTCAGACGAAAGTGAGCCTCATCGGAGAAGATGATTTTCTTAAAAAAATCGTTATCGTTTTCAAGATGTTATTCTTGGATATATCTTGCCATAATGATTTTGTAAACATTACTGAATACAATGGAAATACGTGTACGACAGATCATGACATATTAAAAATGGGCAAAAAGAACCCTTAGAAATCATATTACTCTTATTGGAAAACCCTTTATTTAGAGTTTCGAAAACAAAGGAAAATGAAATGCATTTAAAATATTTTTTTTTCATTAAATTCCTTTTCTATCATAATGTTTGAGCCTTGACAATTCGCCTCACGAATTTTTGCTAACTTCGATTCGTTTGAGATTATTTTCTACCATCATTTGACGAACATCGGCTTTCAAGTGCACAAAAGTTAAATCTTTATCCGCATAAACAAGGGTGTCAAATCGCTCGATCTAGAGTTTACGCGGCTGGGAAATTTCACCTGCAATAAAACCATATTCGCTCGTGTTGTGTAATATGTGGCACCACCTTGTTGATCCACATACGTGTATTGTCCAAGTCGTGTTCTTCAATTGAGGGCCAAAAAAGTCGGTATGACCATAACGCTTCGGATTGATAGTGACAGTGTAATGCCCACTCTTCAACTATTGGAGGATTCTATTAGATCCAAAAGCGAAAATTTTTCTTATTTTTTAGGGAAATGGTTTCCCCTAAGTGGTTCGTACCTGCCTGCGTGCTTAATAAAACCAGCCAACGAGAGCCAATAATTGTCTACAAGTGTCTAGGCTTTAATAAACACGGCAAATGATAAAAAAAACACGGTAGTTCTGGAAGTGCGCGTCTTTATTAGTCGCATGTACGAATGCCTGAGTTTTTATTTCAGTATGATCTTATATAACTAAAATTCATAAAATCAAAAATTGACAACAGTTATAAGTAATTCAAATTGAGTGAAACTTTTGACAAAAGCTTTTGAGATGAGCTTTAAACATATTATTCTATTCTAAGCCTGTGTTTACATAGCTAATAATATAATCATTTAACATAATGTTCAGCTAACAGAAATAATTGCAGCATTACATTTCTTGAATTTAACTTATGTACTAGTCTATTATTAATAATATGGATACAGCCGCTACAATTTACTTATTCCCCGAGTGAGAATACGGCAATGTGCCTAGTCGCTGATACGACATTTTGAATGCCTTCAGTTCTTGTATGCGTTGGACTTTATATGGATGTAGGTATTCAAATTCAAAATATGCCATAATGTGCCATCAGAAAGTCCCAGCCCTTGGGGACATCGAGAAATAGACACATTGTCTTCGGCTACAATATCTGCAAAAATACAGCCCTTCACTTCTGTAACCACGACATGAATAACCCTATATAAATGCGATGTACTAGTAGTTCCGGTTCAGCAGCTGCCATCTCTGATAAACATACTATATTGGTCAAGTAAAAGATCATTCATTATTTCCCCTTCTCTAAATAGATATTTTGCACTAAAAAGATAGCCGAAGAAGTGTTGGCGGCTATCGGCCGAGCTCCTTCTCCAACAAATGCTGGGATCTAGAGTTTATTCTAAGCAGCCTCCGAACAGCCGATGGATTTTTATGAGGAGCTTGATATTCCTTGGCGAAGGGCGTCCGCAATTAAAACCGGTTAATTTTCTATAATTATGGATGTTGGACGAACCAGCACTCGAACCCTGTTCATCAGAATGGCAGTAGGTTTTGCTAAAAGCAAATCATCACTATATTTCAATATATTTTTTGATTCGTGCTCCGGGACCGTTCCTCGGCGGAACCAAATCTATTGAAATGGCCTCAGGACTTGAATCGGTAAAAAGATAGATCCTGAGAACAATTTTGATTTATTTTTTTTTATTTTATTTTTGCTCCTCCTCGTATTATTGTCGTGTAAAATCTAAATGCTGTAAATATTTTTAAATGCCATTGATGAGCTTTTTTGAATTTCTATTTTTAATCTTTCTTGCTGAATTAAATTTATTAAAAAATAATTGTTAAAACATATTTGGGATATTAAAAATAAATAAAATACATTCTTATGTATGTGAATTTTGCCAAATTTTTCGTACAAAAAAAAAAAATTAAATAAAAAATTGCAACCGAAGAATTTTGTAGAAATTGGAATAAATTTGATTTTCATTTTTATATTTTTATAAAAACATAAACCAATTTGTATGTATGATGTGTGTACAAAGCAAACATTCTATGTACTATATTTATATAAACATATCTATATGCATATTGTAGGCAATTTCTTTCAGTCAGCATCCTTTTGTTTGATATTCAATTTCATGCATTAATATAAATTGATTTGCATATTAATATCGTAATACATATATATGAACATTTACGTATGTACATATGTATATATACATACATACATACACGGTGTGTCCCAAAAATAACCGAACTTTTTAGATATAAAATAGTAAAATACACATTATATTATCTTTGAAAGTTATTATTTATTCAAAATAGGTTCCATTTGACTCAACACAACGTTTGGAACGATCAACCAGCCCATGCATAGATTTTTTTTATGTCATTTATAGAAATGTTCTTCAGTACCTCGGTTACGGCTGCTTCATTTTTTTCAATTTTTTTTTAATTTTTTAAACTTCAATTTCAATTTTTTTTCAAGTTTGACACAAAATTTTATATTTGCTCTTTGTTCCATTTTTTTGGAACCATTAGCACACTTTTGGTTTTATTGAAATGGCTGTCACTTTTACATCTGTCATCCGTCTTACATGAAGTTAGGTGCGTTTGAAAGAGGATGAATGTATCTTTTTAATGTTGCAAATTTTCAATAGAGGGCGCTGTATGTTGTATGATTTAAATATAAAGTTCGGCTATTTTTGGGACACATCGTGTATGTTTAACCTTAATATCTATTTTTACATTAGTATGCATTGTTTGGGTTTTATACAATTTATTGCAAATGCAACTAAAATTCCAAAGCAAAAAAAAAAAAGAAAACTGAAACTGCAACAAAAAATTTCAAAAAGGTGTGTATATTTTCTAGCGTACCAAATACCGAGCTATACAGAACGAGTATGTAGTTATGTAGCGGCCAAAAATACATAGGTATGTATGCCCTGTATTTGGCAGAGTAGTCAGCCAAACACTGCTCAGTGATTTTCTAATGGTGAATCTATAATGAATTCTGATAAAGGAGATATGGTACGTGAGAAGCGACGTATCACAGACGGAAGCACCGAGAGTACAAGAAGGAAGCGACACGCATTTTTGGACAGAAACAGGATGAGGCCGAAGTGCACCAGTATGAAGATATGAAGATATTGATAATCTAGCCAACAGGGAATAATGCTTGAAAATTTCACGAAAAACTGCAGCTGGTTATAAGAGGTTTGAAGTCTGCAGCGTGCTTATGTACAATGGAACCCGGAGTGGTGATCTGGAGACTAATGTCCAAAGTACATTGATTATGGGGGAAACTTCTGCAGTTTGCTAAATTACAGTGAAATGGCAGCACCCGGAAGTTCCGGTAACAGATATTTTTTCAATAATAACAAAGTTGTTCTGTTCGTGGCGATTATAATCTAGGAGTGCTCTGCCCAATCCACAAAAAACACCTCCATATTGTAAATAAAGTCTTATCGAGCGAAGAAGACCAGGGTAGTTTCAGGCTTGGCATATCTACCATAGACCAGATATATGTATATCATCCGTCAAATATTATAGAAGACCAGTGAAAAAATGATCGACACACATCATAAATTCAGCGATGTGAGTACGAAAAGAAGTTGTCTTTGGTGTCTTCGCAAAATTTATGAGGTTGTGTAAGCTGATGCTGAGCAACATAGAAGAATTGGAATTGGATAAACGAGGTTTTAGACTTGGTAACTTTATATCTTTAATTTAACGACGGAGAAAATAATCAGAGCTAAACTAAAATAGGGAAGGTATATTTTTCTCTAAGAGCAGTTTCAACAACCGTTAGTTCTGCTGTATCGAAGTATCTAATGTTAACAAACATACAGTCACTGTTAAAAGTCATAAATAAATATTTCGTTGTAGAAAATTTAGTCCATTTAGGAACCGACGTAAGCATCAACAACAAACGCTACTTTAAACTGAGTAGGCAATTGAAAAGTAAAGTCCTTTCTCGACGAACAAAACCAAACTCACAAGTCGCTCATCATTCTTGGATTTCCCTGTTTATTTGGCCATATAAGCATGAGCGGTGCCTATGCCAATTGAGTTAGAAAGTAGGTATTTTTCTTCGATATTAAACACATCCTTGCTTTTGCCAATTCAATTTCGAAGTACTACCATATTGAGCTGGTTTTGTAAATTGGATCTCCGACCATATTGTACGAGTATTGACCATCTGCGCTTTCTCATATCCTTTGCAAACATCCAGACATTAGCTTCAAGCTGTTCCACGATATCTATCTTTCGGGCGCTTCCGGGACTTTCAGCGAGCATTTTCTCTTTAGTCAGCCGAGTGTCTATTACCAGTCCATGCATCCATGAGTTCAAAATCTCTTTCGCCCTTCTGAATCTTCTATTCTGATTCTGATTTCTTTACTGCTTTTTGTTGTCATTCGCCGAACCTAAGTTATGTTTTCTTTAGCGTCAGCTTTGTATGTTACACCCTCCATATTGTCTGGTGGAGCCCTTCGTATACTCGTCTGCAAAGTGATCTGATTTTCTACAGCTATAGTATTTCCCAGTGCTGATTATTTGGCGGTTGCACCGGTGTAATTTTTCTACACGATGGAATTGAGTGTTTTCATTGTCTTCTCCATTACGTCTAGGTTTTTCACCTCCACACGATTTGCTGGTCTACTCAAGAGGGCTGTCGTTTCTTGAGCTTGATATAGTTTCAGGAAATGATATCATTAAATTACCGCATGTCACGCCGCGTATTATGTTCACAAATCTTAGAATCGTAACCATTTCAAGATCTTCTGCACAGGATTCTCGATTAGCCAAAAGAGTCAGGCTTTCAATCTATCGAACAAACTCTTATAGGGTCTCTTTCGGTTTCTGGCAATTGTGATTTCTAAACTGACTCCGATGTATCATCAATTTTGCATCCACAATCTGTGGAATGCGGGCATCTTGTGCAACCGTCTTTTGTGAAATTGGTAATATCGCAGCTAATAGAATATTCAATCGATGAATTAGCGGCTTCGTCTTTACCCTCAACTATTGGATTTAATCTGGAAGTCCTGTTCCTTCACGTCGATGTCTTTATTTTTCCATGATCTCTCGTAAGTAAGCCACTATTTCTACTTTCTTTTTGATGGTAGATGAGTTTCATTTCTCCAACCCTGTTCCTCAGTATTCAAGTACTGAACCTTGAGCATTTTAAACTTTTATGCTTTGGCATTTATTTAACAATTCCCTTCCTGAATGCAATTGCAACGATTTTGTAAATTAATCGCGAAGAGTTTCCAAATGCTTCGTGTTCTATTTTTCACACCGTGAAGTAGGCAAGGGATTGACGAATGCGAAAAAATAGTATTTTTGGTTTGATTTACTTGATATTTTGTACATGGGGAGCCTTTCGCTTATGTTAGCAAGAACACTACCAGTGACCCTGCTGTTCGAAAAGAATTTTATCAAAGGTTCGAATTAATATAAAACATTTAGACATTATTTTCGGAAGTGGCCAGACCAAATTTAGTTGGTCCATTTCATAACCCGATAGATGACATCATAAGTTGACTTAAGCTGGAACTTTATAGGAAGGCATGTGTAAACAGAAAAATTGTTAAAAGACCACTGCTACAAAACATTGACCTCAATTATCTTTAATTTTTGGATGTTGATCAGATCAGGACTCTAACCCTGGCCTTCCGAATGGCAGCATGCAATGTTGACCACTTTCCTTTGTGTGTCTGTCCTCTTTCTTACATACACAACTGTAACATTCTTTACGAACAGTTCTCGCTAACGAATATTCGTTTCACGAGCTCTGTGCTGCGTTCAGCTTCATTCTAGTTAAATACCAGTTCATTTATACCAGTTAAAATACTAGGTCCTTCATGCCAGTTGAGAACTCATTTGCCTCAGACCACACTGCATTGTACTAGTCAAAAACCAGTGCGATTGATTTCGGTTTGTACCTACCAAATACTACTACGTATGTTGAGGCAGAATTGAGAATGGTTTTGAAAAACTCCTTTCTCGGGAAGTTGACTAGGGACCGATTTTGATTTAAAAAAACGCACTGATGGTTCACTTTACATGAAATTTGGTACATTATTTCCTTTCAAGAAGTGGATCAGATATCGATCAATGAATTTGAAGCTTAATAAGGGGGTTGTTGTTGTTGTTGTGTGGTAGGAGCTTTTTGTTACTTATGAGTTTTTTTTTGCAAAACGACCGCAAAATACCTGTTCATACACTAGAATAGATGCATACTAGTCTATCATTTATCTGCAGGGTATATTCATACATATTATGTATAATAAATTAAATGAAAGCGTTAAGTCAGATTTGAAAATATTTTTCATATAGAGATGTTTCGCACTAATACATATCTCAAAGCCAGCATGCAACATTTAAATTGGCTCTCTTTAGACAAAGGAAGCAAATTTAAGAAAGAAAATTTACAAAAGTAAAAGAAAAAAATAGATACGTGCTTCAAATAATTTTGCATAAAAACGAATATATATTAAAAAAAAAATCATTTTAAAGAGAAATGGAAAAATATCTGTTCAAATAATGCAAATGAAATGATCTATTTTGGAATTGATTTAATAAGAATAATAAACAAGTTTATTTGAAGTAAATAAATATAAAATTAAATTGTATAAAAAAATCTGGGAAAATAATACAAATATGACTAAAAAGCTAAATCAGTACGAGTATGAGAAGTTGATAAAATGCTTATTTCTTGCTCGCTTGAAATATTCTCTTTTTTTTAATTTTTAACCAGTAATATAAACCAAAACAACCACAATAAAATAATATCTTCATCTTCTTTTTACCTACTTATGCCGAAATCGAAATTACATGCCCTGAGGCGTTTTTATTTAATCGAACGGAAATCACAAGCCGGATATTAATTGTCGGCCTGTGATGAAATGCATTTATGGCAATTTTTTATGTTCAAATATTACTTATTTCTCTCTTTCACTTACCATTACCAATCTATTTTTTTGTACATTTACAATTTTCTTCATTCACATTAACACCCTTGGTTTTGAGATTTTTTACTTTGCCCTCCGGTTATTGTTGCCTAATTTACTACCTCTCTTTTACCTAAATACGTAATAATACATTAAGTGACACACTAAAGCATATTTGGAATTTAGCTTAAGTGCCTAAAATTATGCATTTTCATACGTTAACTATGTAATTTAGCAAATATTTAGTAGATGTGTTTATGTTTGTACATTTGAATATAGAATTAGCTTTTAATAAGCTCAATTTGTGGCATTAAGAATACTGGTTTATTCAATTACATATTCAATTACTAATTTTGGCTTTAGGCAGAATTTATGCTAAATAAAATCAATACTTAATAAATGGTTGAATAATTGTACTAAGTAGAGCTTAACAGGGTTATTGGTAAGATGTCTGGAGGATGTAGCATTGTTATATTTAATATTTAATATTTAATATTCTAATACATATATAAATTTTAAGCTTGAATTCTAATTTAAATCTTAATCCTTTATATATTATTTTAGTATTTTTATTTTAAACTTTAATTCACAACTTCTTTTTTAAATTTAATATAGGATATTTTACATTAAATATTTTATATTTAATGTTTTATATTTTATATTTAATATTTAATATTTTATATTTTATATTTTAAATTTTATATTTTATATTTTATATTTTATATTTTATATTTTATATTTTATATTTTATATTTTATATTTTATATTTTATATTTTATATTTTATATTTTATATTTTATATTTTATATTTTATATTTTATATTTTATATTTTATATTTTATATTTTATATTTTATATTTTATATTTTATATTTTATATTTTATATTTTATATTTTATATTTTATATTTTATATTTTATATTTTATATTTTATATTTTATATTTTATATTTTATATTTTATATTTTATATTTTATATTTTATATTTTATATTTTATATTTTATATTTTATATTTTATATTTTATATTTTATATTTTATATTTTATATTTTATATTTTATATTTTATATTTTATATTTTATATTTTATATTTTATATTTTATATTTTATATTTTATATTTTATATTTTATATTTTATATTTTATATTTTATATTTTATATTTTATATTTTATATTTTATATTTTATATTTTATATTTTATATTTTATATTTTATATTTTATATTTTATATTTTATATTTTATATTTTATATTTTATATTTTATATTTTATATTTTATATTTTATATTTTATATTTTATATTTTATATTTTATATTTTATATTTTATATTTTATATTTTATATTTTATATTTTATATTTTATATTTTATATTTTATATTTTATATTTTATATTTTATATTTTATATTTTATATTTTATATTTTATATTTTATATTTTATATTTTATATTTTATATTTTATATTTTATATTTTATATTTTATATTTTATATTTTATATTTTATATTTTATATTTTATATTTTATATTTTATATTTTATATTTTATATTTTATATTTTATATTTTATATTTTATATTTTATATTTTATATTTTATATTTTATATTTTATATTTTATATTTTATATTTTATATTTTATATTTTATATTTTATATTTTATATTTTATATTTTATATTTTATATTTTATATTTCATATTTTATATTTTATATTTTATATTTTATATTTTATATTTTATATTTTATATTTTATATTTTATATTTTATATTTTATATTTTATATTTTATATTTTATATTTTATATTTTATATTTTATATTTTATATTTTATATTTTATATTTTATATTTTATATTTTATATTTTATATTTTATATTTTATATTTTATATTTTTAATTTTATATTTTATATTTTATATTTTATATTTAAATGTTATATTTTTTTGTTAGTGTCCATCTTTGGGGCACGTTCAAACAATCACAAAGCTGTCAGAAAAGTTGTTTTAGTACGAAATGTCATGTTTCTAACGCCATTTAGTGGAACCCGATCGGACTTATACAACGCTAGATACAGATAAATAACCTCATCTGTTGGAAGAATAATACAATATATTTCTTTTTCCTTCACCAATTTTATTTAGTTGATCATGATGTACATACATATATCGCTGTTTTTATAATTTTGCTTTTATTATTTTTCATTTCCATACTACATCTCTTTTGCCAAAAAAAAAATACAACCTCGTTACTTTTCCCTTTCCAACTCCACTTAGTTTCATGGCCTACATTTGGGCTCCAATATTTGCCTGTGGGGTTGAAAAGACCATTTCTCGTTGTGCCTTTTAACGTTTATCGTTGTCGTGTCTATTTCCGATCATTTTTTATGCGCTCTAAAAATAAAATTATAAAAAGAAATACAAGTATATATTTGAATATAAAACACAATAGCAGTAAAGGGCGAAATTTTCGACATACGTTTAGGCGCTAGTGTGAAAATTTGTTATGCATTCAAAGCAGAGCTGCCAAGAGGCGTAAAAAAATGTGTGTTGTGCATGCATGCAAAAGAGGCAATAAATGGCTGAACAAAGTGAAAGTATCGCAAATTTTTAAACTTTTCTGGCAATTGTGGGGGAATAAAACTGCGAAGACTTAACTTAAATTGATTATTGCGCCAGAATGTATGGCGTGTAAAGAAAAAATTATATGACACATTTTTACGCCAATTTTTTATGTTGTTTGTTTTATTAGAAAGCTTTTCTTCTTTTAATTTTTTTCCAACACTAACTATAATTTCCACAACATTTGCCGCAGCAATAATTGAAAGAACATGACTGCATTGGAGGGTGTGTAGTAAAATTGAATACATACATATATATGTACATACTTATTCACAGTAATGTTGATTACAGAAGGAAGCCATAAAAATAGTTATGATACTCGTAGTGAAGATGGGCAAAAATGGCATAATGGCTAAAAATAAATAGTTACATAATAACGGTAAATGGAAATGGTGTGAAAATCTAAATAAAAATTGTATGGCTTTCGTGTTGTTACTATGCAATGATTATAATGAAAGAAATGCAATCTTTGAGGAGAGTATTGTGTGTACATATTTATGTAGTATTTATAAAAAGATATGATATCTTATTCTTTATTTACGTAACCTAAATAGTAGCAGTTAACTTATTGCGAGTCATATTTATTTGAAATATTTAGAGCTGCAAGTTTTTTTAAATTTTCTTTCTTATTGAGTAGGCAAGCGCCTTCTTCTTCTTCTTTATTGGTGTAAACGCATTACAGCTGAGTGAACAATATTGCGCTATTCATGACTTTTTTTCGCAGTTTGGCACCAATTGAAGATACTAAGTGTTCTTTCCAACGGAGTGGAGGTCTTTCCCTTCCTGTGCTTCCACCGCCGAGTACCGCAGCGAAAACTTTCAAAGTATTCTTATCCATCCGGACCACATGACCTAGCCAGCGTAGCCGCTGTTCCTTGATTCGCTGAACTATGTCAATGTATAATATATCTGACACAACTCATCATTCCACCGGCTGCGGTATTCGCGTTACCAACTCGTAAAGAACCGTAAATCTTTTATCGTCGGGAACGATAAGCGACTTCTAGAGTTTGGTCTCCGTTCGTCGAGAGAGGACTTTAGTTTCGAATTGCCTACTCAGTCCGAAGTAACACCTGTTGGCAAGAGTGATTCCGCCTTGGATTTCAAGGCTGACATTGTTGTTGGTGTTAATACTGGTTCCAAGATAGACGAAATTGTGTACGATTTCAAATTTATGACTGTCAACAGTGAAGTGGGAGCCAAGTCGCAAATGCGATGAATGTTTCTGTGATGACAGAAAATATTTCGTCTGGCTCTCGTGAACTACCAGATCCATGTCCCTTGCTTCCTTATCTATTCAGGAGAAAGCAGAATTCATGGCACGGTTGTTGAGCCCAATGATGTCAACATCATTGGCGTACACCAGCAGCTATGCACTCTGTACACACCTTTTCTATTCAGATCTGTAGCTGGTATTAGTTTCTCCAGAAATAAGTTAAAGAAGTCACACGATGAGGAATCACCCTGTCTGAAACCTCGTTTGGTATCGAACGGCTCGGAGATGTCCTTCCCGATCCTGACAGAGCCTTTAGTGCTGTATACATAGCCGTATAACTTTGAAATACGGATTTCGGCAAAGAATTGGTGGGTGTTATCATCCTCCAATTTGTGGTTTTGCGTCGTGATGTTTTTCCAACAAATGGAGGGACCTACAGTTTTTTACTAAGCCACGTCCGAACGGCTGATGTGTTTTTATGAGGAGCCTTTATTTCATGTCAGAAGTACACTCGGAGGGGTACACACTCCCTGCCGAGGGGCGGCCGCAATTAGATAATTCAACTTTTTTTTATATTGAAATTCATTTTCTATAACTTTTGGATATTGATTGTACCAGGTTTTGAACCCTGGCCTTCCGAACAGCAGTACGTAATGCTATACACTCGTCTATTGCGGCCGCTAGGTCTAAATCCACAGTGACAATGTCCAATCAGTTTGTTAGCGGTGGGCTTTAGCCTTTCACACAATTCGCTTTGTAGAACCCATAGTATTTTGCGCAGACTTTGAGGTCGCCCTTTTTGTAGATTGGGCAGAGCACACTTAAGTTCCAGTTATCGGGTATGCTTTCATCCGACCATATTTTGCCGCTGATACGTTCATCTTAGCAGTTCTTAACCGCCGTATTTGTTGTTGTTGGGCAGTGAAACATTTGTTCCATCGTCTTCGATTGGGGAACCGGTATTGCCACCTCATGGTATTGCCATTCAGCAGGCTGCGAAAGTGTTTCCTCCGGTCTTGAAAGCTACTGTTAGCCGTCGTATATTTTCGTCCCCATTACCCTTGTCGGACAGGTTCTCAAGCTCATCATACTCACGCATGCCGGCCTCTTTGTTAGTTTTTTTTATGCTAAAAAGTGAGTCTGAGAGGTCGAAGGTTCTGGAATGGAAATTAAAATTGTAACATAATCGCTGAAACGGTTCATTCAGTTCATAATTTGTTTTACATGACTTTAATAGAAAAGGCCTAAACTGCCTAGATACGCGAGTTGGAATATTAAAGTTCACCCCATTGCATACAGAGGAAAGTTTCCACAAACCCTTTCTGACTTGACCTGGACTACCCAACTGGTACTATTTATAAGGAGATTCCAGACTCCACGCTATCAGCCCACCAGTGGGCGGAGATGTGTTCTCATAAAACCCTCCGATGGAGCTCTCGTTCAAGCAACCTTACCGTTGCAGTATTTTCAGACGGAGATATATGTTATCTTCATTTCCAGCGATAGTCAGTCAGCAATGAAAGCACTGGGCTTGCTTACGCTAAACTCTAAGTTAATGCTGAACTGTTGCCGATCTCTACAGGAGATGGCCAAACAGAGCAGACTATCTGTTACCTGGGTCACAGGGACATCAAGGGAAACTGTAAGGCAGATGAACTTTCTATGCAAGGAACGACCAAACAGATTCTTCTCGATAAAGCACGCATTGGTATGACTTTTGCTACTTGCAGACTGCTTCTCAAGGAATTCATATATGAACAAGCCACTACAAGGTGGAATGACATTACAACCTGCAACAAAACCAGGCACACATGGCCGAAATGGGATAAGAAGAGATCACGAGATATGTACTCTGTAAAAAGAGGTGACATATCCAAAGTTATAGGAGTTCTGACAGGCCACTGTCTGATAGGACGACACGCGGAAAGACTAGAGGCTCCCTACAGAAGATGCTGCAGAAGCGGAGGAAACGATCATCCATCTTTTATGCAACTGTCTTGCTTTGAACAGGGCGAGGTTTCGTAATTTTGGGACCCTACTGCTGGATGGTCTATCGAAGATAGCTGACGTCAAAGTCATGAATCTAATGGGGTCCATTAGAGAATCAAAATGGATGGATGATAAAACCTGGCACATGGTCTTACATTTCTGAAGGTTCAAAGGCATTCCGTTGTTATCACACCAGATAGCAAAATTGTCTAGATCGTTTTGTAACAAACGTCTTTCGTCGAACGAAGTATGTGACATAAGTTTTACATCATCGCCATATAACACGATATTTCAATGCCTTATTACCGAAGATATATCATTAATAAATAATAGAAACAGAATCGGGCCGGGATGGATACTTTAAGGAACTCTTGATGAGACAATAATTAATTGAGATAAAGTGTCTTTAAATGTCACATGTTGTGTTCTATTACAGAGATACGAGGAAACCCATTAGAGAAATCTTGGTTGAAAGCCCAGAAGATCTAGATCATAGATGATTTTGACATTTTTGCAGGGCAGCGCTTGTGTTTGCGTTCTAAACTCCCGTAAAAAGTATCTTTGGACACATATTCCTTCTCTTCCGTCCGAGGGTGGGAATACATCAGCGATACGTTGAAGAACTTCGTTTAGCGGCGGATTGTAGCTAGACGTTCTTCCACCGTAGTCATGTATGAGTTTATTTTGGTATGGTTGCCATGCAGTTGGACGAGCGTTGTCAGGTTAGCTATATACTAGGAGTTAATATATGTACTAAATATATTGCTCACTTTTATTTAAAAAAATTTCATTTAGACTCAATTTGACAGTCCTTTTTTAACAAAGCGTCATGTCCCATTTTGCGTTTGAGCCACTGTAGACTTCAAGATGCTTGCATTGGTCGCCACAAAATTGATTGTTTTCATTACAGGTTTTGTTATACTTTTGATTTGAGCAGGTTTCTGCGTGGCGTTTGAACACATTCCTCTGGTATAATTAGACAAGGCTTCGCTGATCCTTAAACCGAATAGGTCGGAGTGGCTGCACTCAAGCTTCAGTCTAAGAAAATGTTGTTTTGAAACTCTTCTCCTGACCTATACCTCGCTTCTACGAATTTCCCATTTCTAATTCCACAATAAAATCGCTGTGGCTTCACCTTAACCAAAGATTCACCAACAAAATTTGCATAATATTATTTCTCGGTTTTATTTACTTCGACAATCTCCGTTTACAATTTCTCACTTTCACTTTCTAAATCTTTCCGCCCCTAAATCAACTCACTTTTTCTTAATCTCATTATGTTTCGTTGATTATACTTAGATTATGCAGCTAAAGTCGCCCCTTGTGCATTTCGCTTAGCCATTTATTTCTCTTATTTTCATTTCCCTATTTCTTTTTTCCTCTGTCCATCTAACGGTATTCCGTTGCAAGTTTAACTGTCCAAACTTCAAATGATAGCAACTGTCTGTCCCTCTTCGTGTCGCTAAAAAGCAAACTTTCGTCACTTTTTCTGTTGACATTTCGTGCGTTTCTTTGTCTATGTTGTTGTCGCAAGACGCTAACTTCTTGTTACCGTTAGCCAAAAACCAACAATAAAGTATGCAGTAAAAGTGTATAAATATAGAGGTAAGTTGATATTTACTTTGCACCACAAAGAGCAAGTCAACATTTGAGTTTATCTTAAAAGCGCAAGAAAAGCAAAAAAAAAAAAATTAAAAAGTGAAAAAAAACAGGGATGATTTCCCCCAAAACCGATGATACCTTTTCATTACTTCATTTAGTTACGCATTACACTCCATTTCCAATTCAATACAGACATAACTATACTTTTTTGTTGTTGCCATGTTCTCTCTGTTTTTTCCCTTATTTTGTTCTGAAATTTTTTGCCTCGCTTTTATTTGTCCCTGGTGAATTCGTTGCCTCGGTGTGTTGCTCTTTCTCCCAACTGTTGCTACACTGCTTCTTTTATTTATATCCTAAAAAGTGCATAAAAGTAAACGAATAAAGTTTTTTGTTATCTCTGTGTCTCATATCTTTTTTTCCTTTTTTTTATTTCATTTCTATGCGGCATATGCCTCTTTGTTTCTATTTGTTTGCAAATGAGACATTACAAGTCTGTAAATTTCAATGTCCGTTTTTTAACTACGGGACCTTTTTTAGAGCTTCAAAGTAGGAGCAGCGATAAAAGATGCAAAAAGAACTCGAATATTCGAATTAAATTTAGTTCAAGTTGATTATATTGGTTTTAAGAAAAAACGAATATTATTTTATAGTGGATATTTTCCATGCTGTTGAGATTGAAAAATCATTAGTCGGAAATAAAGATACGAGCTTATGACTCAATTACTTATTTTATGTTCACCATTATTTTTCCACACTGAGGACTCTTCTACATCGTGCAAGTAAGCAATTTTCATTATTTACATACATAGGTACATATGTATGTACAAATATTGAGAGTATCCAAAAATCATAATTCATTTTAACCCTTCCACAAAGTGTGAAAGAAAGGTGATGAAACGACAGGATAACCAAGTAAACATATGTTCTTCGAAGCTGCATACAAGAAGATATTAAAAGCAAGAGAAAAAATCTAGAGATTTAAATTTAAATTATAACTCGAATGCACTACACGAGGGAGTGAAAGAATGGAGAGAGCTACTCGCATGCAGGTATGCTTAAGAAATGAGTTTTGTTCGGAAGTTTCATCCTTTGCTCGCACGTTTAGCTTGGTAAAAGGATGCACATAGGTGTTAAGGTGTGTGTGTGAGAGAGTTTTATAAAATAGTGTTTACAAGTAAATAAAAATTTATTGTTATTGTTACTAGACGCATGAATAAACAGCATGTGGAGAAATAGTAGAGAATAGTAGAGACACGCGTTGCAGATGAGCGAAGGATGTCCTAGCTGTGGCGCTTTGAGCTCTTATCACTTTGCTGTTGATAGCAAACCTACGGACGGATTACGCTAGTGATACCCAAGTGGAAGTTAGCGATGAATTTAATGCAAGTGTAAAAGCTTTTTCACAATTTTTTTATTTTACTGCTTATATATATATTTTTATTTTTTTTATTTTTATTTTACTATATTATATTTATTTTAATTTAGTTTTCGTTTTTGCAATTTATTTTTTTTTGTTTTTTTATATTTAGTTTAATTTAATTTTACTTTATTTAAATTCATTTTGTTTAAATATATTTTATTTTATTTAAATCTAGTTTATTTTGGTTTATTAATTTTACTTTATTTTTTATATTATTTTACATTATTTATTTTAATTTAGATATTAATGATTATATTTATTTTACTTAATTTTATTTTAAATACTTTACTTAAATTTATTTTGTTTTATTTTATTTACTTAAATTAGTTACTTTAATTATTAATTACATTTCATTTCTATTTAACAAAAAAAATACATTAAATAAGAGAAGCAAGCAAAGTAAATAATAAAATAAGTGAGTAATAAAATAAAAAATTTTGTCTTACTTTAAATTATTTTATTTTATCTTACTTTGCTTTGCTTTCCTTATTTAACTTAATTTAATTTTTTTTATTTGATCAAATTTTAATTAATCTTATTTCATTTTCCATTTTATTGCCACGTCTCATTTTATTTTATTTTAAGTCCATATTATTTACTTTAAATTCGTTTATGATTTTTATGTAATTGTAATTTATTTTTATTTATTTTAGTTTTTATTTATTTATTATATTTGTAATATTTTATTTTGCATGTTATACTTTTTAAATATAATTTTCATTTATTTAATTCGATTTTGTTCTCAATTTTTTTCTTATTATGTTTTGAATTAGTTGTTATTAAACTTTTTTCATTTTCTTCAGTTTATGTTTTTAATTTAAATTTCTATTCACGTTTTCTGATATTTTATTATTTTTTATTTCGTTTAATTTTTTATATAATTTGTTTTAAATTGTTTGATTTTATTTTATAATTTTTCATTCTTCAATAATTAATTCTTCATTTTATTTTATTGTATTTCAATTAATGTAAAATATTTTATTTTTTATATTTTACTTGTTTTCTTTCATTTTATATCTTATTTTCTTCCATCATTCATTAATTTTATTTCAATTAAATTTTTATAATGTTTATTTAATTTTTTCCTATTGTAAGTGATTTATTTTATTGTATTATATTTGTTTATCTTCCTAATTAATTTAATTTTATTTTATGTTTTGCTAAATTATATTTTGTCAGTTTTAATTAAATAATCGTTACTTTATATTTTTACCTGAGGTTTTCATTTTGTTTAACAAGTTTAATTTTGTATTTATGATTTTATTATTCTTTTATATGTTTTCAGTTTATTTTATTTATTTAACTCTGTTTTATTTAATTTTAATAAATAAATTTAATTAATTGTACATATTCTTTTTGGTGAATTCTATTTTTCATGTGTATTAAACCCATGCACTGGTCTATATTTATTTTATTTGTTATTATACTAAGACTTATTTTTTTGTTCTCTTTTATTGATTTATTATTTCGTTTGACTTTTTGTTTCAGTCCATTACACTTTATTTTTTTGTTTTAATTTTTATTTAATTAATTTAATTTAATTTTTTTTATTTTTCAATCTGTTATATACTGCGGTGTTTTAGTAATTTTTTTTTTATTTTATTAAATTTTATATTATTTAAATCTATAATACTTTATATTAGTCTATTTTTTATTGGCTTTTTATATCATATATTATTTTTTTACAATTTCCAATTTATTCTTTTAAACTTTTTATTCCTTATTTATTCCACTTATTTTTATAATATTATTTTCTATACTATTCTATTTTACCCCATTTTTAATTTATTTTTTATATAATATTACTTTTTTGTTTTAATTTTTTTTATACCTTTTATTTTATTTTCTATTCTGTTTTATTCCACTTTACATTTTCATTTTTCTTTAATAATTTTGAATTTTTTAATTTTTTTATATTATAATTAGCTATATTTTTTATTTAAATTAGTTCGTTTTATCTCAATTTTTATCATATTATTTTATTTCTATTGATTTAACTTAGTTTATCCATTTTATTAAATTTTTTTATATTTCATTAATCTTAAATTTTATTTTATTTTTTTATTTATTTATCTCTTTTTAAATTTTTCCTCAATTGTTTTATTTCACTTTACTTGATTTTATTTTACTTTATTTTTATTTTTTTATTTACTTTATTACTCTTTGTTATTTGTTTAAATCTAATTTAGGTTACTTTATTCTCGTTCTAAGCGGTTTCAATTTTTTAATGCTTATCTTATACCTTCTCAACAAATTCCCGCTCATCTTTTCTCTTTGCGGGTATTGCATCTCTGTACCGTTAGCTGCTTGCCGTCTGCCATCTTCTCCCACTAGTCTTGAATCATTGCGGACATGTGGTATATTACCCTGCAGACATAATAATAACATAACCGTAATTTTTCCACATCGTTAGCTCTCGGCAAGAGGTGAAAGCTGTAAGGGGAGAGAGAAAAGAGTATGTTTGTATGTACGTGTATGCACGTATGTAGTGATCAAGGTGATGTAGGTGGTGAGTTGGCGAGTTGCAATGAACGTGTTGCTGCTCATCGGACGCTCGAAAGTACTCACAGATATATGTTTGTACATTAAGATAGCAGGTGTATGGCTGTGTGTGTAGGGGTGGTCGATGTTGCACTATTGCTCTAAGCGTTCAACATCTTCTCGATTACGTATTTTATTTTCGATGATTTAGTTTATAAAGTCCAAGCAAAGCGCAGAAACATGCACACTTTTAGATATAAAGCAAAATAGCAGCAAGTAGTACAGCATCTTTGCACTCTCTAGTAGTAAAGACGAAGTCATGCTTTGAGGATATTTGCAATTGAGCTAACGGGAAACTTAATGGTGTGGAAATGAGCGCCGAGTCGAAATAATAATTTCGAAGGGGAGCAAATGCAAGGAATTTGCACATAAATTGTACATGCATACATACATATGTATATATTTATGTATTGTATATATGCATGTACACACACTTATTTGTCGATAAGTGCATATAAAATCATTGATGAGTTATTTAATCGGTGAATGAATACTTATGGGTTGAAATGGCGCTTAATTTGCGTATATGGTATAAGCACTTTGATCTGCAACGATGTACATAATTGTGCTATGAATGTGGAGAGAATTTGATGTATGAAGGAACGATGCCATCTCCAAATTTATACTTTAATATCGGGTGGACGTATATTTGAAGTGGACTAACCCTCTGATGATAGTTTTTCATTTTCCTAGAACGAGAAAGGATTTTTTCTTTTTCAAAACGTTTTAGAAAATAAGCTTCTAACCGGCACGAGAGATTGCAGCGGTGTGCCATTCGGTGTGAGCTCAGTTCGTATTGTAGAAGGAAAGAACGATGCACTTGGATTACTACCAATCCTACAGGTTTATATTACGAGGCTATTGTAGGTTACAAATTATTCTAGAAATATAAACAAAAATCAATGAATTGCTAAGTTAAAGAACTCGTCAGAATTAGAGAGGATTCCAGTTTCTCTTTGTCAAGATCCTCCACCGTATTAAACAGAAGAAAATTTCTTTCCCTTCCAGGTCTCCTATTATACCAGAACAGTCTTCAACCTCGAAGGCGCGGAATCATTCGGCTGGAATCAATCGTTTTTCGATTTCAGGTGATAGACTATAAGAATGTTTGTTTCATGTTTCTATTACACTGAACCATTCAGGTTCAGAGAGAGCTGCTTGATAACATGTTAAAGACGACACCATTTCATAGATGTAGAAGAAGACCATAGCGGGTAAGCTCGACAGTTGAAAGCTTAAGCATAATCCGTTCCGGCGAGCACATTCTAACGCCCAGTCTGTCATCTCGTTGGCATTCGGATGAATAGAACTTGCTAATCCGTGTCCGTAATCATTCTTTTAATTTTACTCTGAGTTTGTATATGTAGGTTCGATCCGGTAGACAGACCTTTTTAGAAATTTCTGCAAACTAGTAAGATATAGCTTCACTTGCTTCAATTTAATTTAAGTCCACATTCTATCCCGCGAGCTTTTTGAAGCGAGACTTATATGTATATTGACAACTCTGCAGGGGCTCCACAATTATTTAGATATTATATAGTTTTAAGTGGAAATTAATCTAAATTGAAGTAATAATAATCCAGTCAGCATAATGCGGTTCGTAAAAAATTTGAGAAAGTAACGAATAAAAGCTGTTCTAAAGCTCACTAATGGTAAAAGTAAAAGCTGTGCTAAAGCACCACTTTTCCTTCATCGAACTACTCGTAATTCTCAAAAAGATTGGGACAACATAATGCGCTTTCATCGAAGCTTAATTTTTTTAACTCATATTTTTGTACAAATTTTAAAATGAAAGTACGGCCTCCGCCTCTATAACAATGAAAAAAAAATGGAATTATGAAAATGACAACCAACGAAAACTGACTGAGAAAAAGGAATTAAATAAATTGAAGATGAGTTAAGTAAACTTTCACGCAAACAGCATAATTGAAAAGTTCTTATGCAGCACTGATGCGACAACAACAAAAACAAAAAACAAAAAAATTTGTAAGAAATCACTGGCGTAAAATATTACCGTTACTATTTTCCGCTTGCCACTACTTTACTGCTGCTCAACTTTTCAGTGTGAAAGGTACGGTGAAGGCAAAGGTAGCACTGGAAAGGACCAGCGAGCATACTGCAGCTTAGTGAAAACAGGTAACTTATAGATTTAAGTTTCACTTGTAGATTTTAATTTTTTTGTAAACTTTTCTTGCTTTTTCTTATTGTTTTGGTGACATAAAACTTTCTGGCAGCTATTCCAAGCAGAAGCTTGAGTGGGCGTGAATGTTTGAGAAAGAAAGAAAGATATTAAAAAATAAATCCTATGGAGATTGCTGTATTTAAGAATAAAAATAAGTGGAGATGTTTTTGCGTTGTAGATTCTTTACATTTATTTGGAGACAGTGATTTTGTTGCGACAGTTCCATTCTAACGATTAAAATACGTTCTTTGCTTTCGTCCTCTGCAATATAGCGAAAGCTCTTTTCGCATCATGGTGCTCCGACATAAGCCAAGAAGGAGATCTAAAGTTAGTTGGGTTAACATTCGATTCAATGAATGGGAGTTGACATGGAGCTACCCTGCTGACCAGAACTACCATCAAATTCAACCCATATCGGTTAGATGCCCTAAATGCAAGAGCTATAATCTTTTGCAACCTAACTTTGACTATAAATCTCTGTGAGTATACACCACTCGAGTCGTTAAAGATGACAGAGGATCAGCGTATAACCTCCGCAGCTCAACAAAATTCCAACAGCGGGGCCATGAACCTTTCTCAGACCCACGGAAGCAATCGTACTGCTCCTTGTGTGCTTCTACAATATCGCATGCGTACGGCCTCTCCCATGAGGCGCATGGCAATAAAGATACAAAAGATACTTCAAGTGGTATTATGCATCCACCACTCTTCAGGTAAAAAAAATACAACAAAGGGAGGTCAACATTCAAACACCGAAACGCGAAGTCCGGCAGCCAAATAGGAAAGAGCTAATGGTCGTTATTGGTAGCTTACATTGCAATCGGCGGACTAATAATTAACACCAGCACCAGTGAGTCGTGGGAAAATTTTAAGCCACTTAGCACCCTGTAAATCCTTATATTAGGGGTAGTAAAAATAAATCCATTATTTTCCAAATAGATGACGTTATTTATCTGTATCTCGCGTTGTATAAGTTCTTTGTATTAAAAAAACCTTTCTCACAGTTTTGTGATTGGTTGAATCAGTGTTTTTTGAGCGTGCGCCAAAGATGGACACTAGCAAAGAGGAAAAACCCTAAATTTTACAGGTTTTCTTCGATATGGGCGAAAACGCAAGCCAGGCGGCTGAAAATCTGAATAGCATTTATGGTTTCGTCGATTCCGTTCCGGTAATTTCGATGTCAAAGATGCACTACGCACTGGAAGACCACTTGTCAAAAATGTCGATAAAATAATGGACATTATCATGCAAGCACTGTTTCGATGGCCCAAGAGTTAAAGATTGCATAAAAAACCGTTTGGAACTATTTGAATAAGGCTGGATACAAAAAGGAGCTCGTGGACTGAATTTCCATCTGCGAATCGCTATTGAATTGCAACAAAATCGACCGATCGAAACGCAGTGAGCCGGCGGAGACGGTGGCCAAGCCAGAAATAATGGGCAGGAATAATTTGCTGTGCCTTTAATGGGGTTGGCAGGCAATTATCTACTATGAGCTGCTCCCATACGGCAAAACTCTTAATTAGGAACTGTACTGTCAACAATTGGAAAGCCTGAATGAAGCAATCGCCCAGAAGCGGCTAACTTGGGCCAATAGGAGAGGAATTGTGTTTCATCAGTACAACGCCAGGCCACACATCTCGAAAGTGACTCGCCAGAAGATCCGGGAGCTTGGTTAGGAGGTTCTTATACATCCACCTTATAGTCCGGACCTGGCACCAAGTGATTACCATCTGTTACTGTCCACAGCGAACAATTTTGCTTGTGAAAAATTCGCTTCAAGAGAGGCTTGTGAAAATCGACTGTCTCAATACTGCCATAGGGAGGCATAATGAGATTACATTTGAAATGTCAACAAGTTATAGAATAAAACGGCGCATATTTTATCTAAATAGGATCTTTCTAACTATGATTTCTTTGTACTATACCAATATTTACTTTCTCAATAACTTGCTGCAAATTAAAGTACCTCTTGTTGCCGACTAACAGCTCCAACATTTCATATATATATATAATACAATATATATAATACAATTCGGTTCTTGAAATATTTACTATCTCCCAAGAGTGTGACTTGAATATTTTTCCAGTAAGTGCTAAATGTAAGAGAGCCTAATATACAAGAAGGTTCCCTGTGCTATTATAGAGCCGACAGAGCTTAGAGTAACGCACCCATGGGAACATGTAAGAAAGAAAACATTTGAACATCTTTGATTTGAGGCAGAACTTTGTATATAAAAGATGCTTGACGATGTTTCCGTCAGCGTTTGATCATTTAACAACCGATTTTTAGGAACCTGAGCGCGCTAAGCTTTGCAGCTAATGCAACATCGATTTATTTTTAGCAACAAACAGAAACGGAAAGAGAAGTCGAGGCTACAGTAATTGTTAGACATGCTACTATGAAGAGGAACAATTAAAAGAAAAAAATTTTCTCAGTCGTCCGAAGTACCTCCATTTAAAGAAAAACAAATATCACGAAGCTCTCCAAAAATTGGAGGAAGAGTTCGACCGTAAGTCTCATCAACAGTTGGAATGCGCCAATTATATTCAGTTTGTCTAGAATCATATTTAGCGATTTGGTATTCAAAGCTTTTCTTCTGAAAATTTGAACATTGGTTGTTTCCTCCAAAGCATCTGTGCTCTCCTACAATTTAAAATGTTTTCGAAAGCTTTCAAAAAAAATAATCTGTGAAAGCTTTCACTTGAACTGCCATATTTCCGATAAAATTAAATAAATGCTTTTGCAGGTTTTATAAGCATTCGTATTATTATAAATAATCACAAAATAAAACAAAAATATATTAATAAACTATGCAAAAAATTCGTAAAAATTAAAAATAAATGTTTCATCTTTATGATCTTTATTGTATAAGTACGTGTATGTACTGTAGCGGCCGCGGTAGCACAGTGGTTAGCATTGCGTACTGTCATTCGGAAGGTTCAAATCCTGGTACGACCAACATTCAAAAATTATCGAAAATTTATTAATATAAAAAATTAAGTTAAATTTTCTAATTGCGGTCGTCCCCGAGTGTATTTGTGACGCGAAATTAAGGCTACCCTTTAGAAAACCATCAGCCGTTTGGAGGTGGCTTAGTATAAACTGTAGGTCCCTCCATTTGTTGGGAAAAAAATCAAGACGCAAAAACCTCAAATTATATGGTAGGAGGAGCTCGGCCGAAAATCGCTTAAACGATTACAAAGCGCCTATTATATACATATATATTTGTACTTTCATTCAATTTAAAATTATATTATATATTTAATTTTCATTTTGCAATCCACCCACTTAATTCCATTTGCATAAATCCTTGACATGTGCTACCATTATTATGTCAGCAATGTTAAAAAAACATAACCTATATACTTATTTTACAGCTTTCAAAAGCTTAAGTTTGTATTTTTCATAGTTTTTTGTTCGTTTACTCACTTGCTTACTCGGTGTACTCGTTGTTTTATATTTTATGTTTTATGGTAAAAAAGTGATGATAATAACTAGCCGAATGGCTCAATATGTGGCAAGAAGATGAGTATATATAAATATACGTGTAGTGATGAGAAATGAACTAAAGTAGATGCATAAGTGTCAATAATACGATGTATATATAGCTCCCGGGATTCAAAAACAAATCTATACCATTTTTTTATGAAAATGGTTAAAAAATTAAGGGGACATTTGGATTTGCTGAAGTTCATGAAATCATATAATTTTCAGTTGCCTGAAAAGTCCAAATCTTCTCGAGCTTGAAAGCTTTGACGTTTTCCGGATCAAACTCTTGTAAGACCCAGAGGGGTGAGCTACTGACGGATGCCCAGAGTATACTGGATCTATGGAGGGAACGCTTCTCCAGCCAGCTGAATGGCAGTGAAAATGAAACGCCCGGAGATGGTGAACCGGATACTCCAATTGATGAAGATGGAAAAGTTGCCCCGTTACCCGAATATGAAGAAGTTCGAATAGCAATCGCCCGCTTAAAAAACAACAAAGCGGCGGGGACGGATGGATTACCGGCCGGTCTATTTAAATACGGCGGTGAAGAACTGATCAGGTGCATGCATCAGCTTCTTTGCAAAATGTGGTCGGATGAAAGCACGTCCGACGATTGGCACCTAAGTGTACTCTGCCCAATCCACAAAAAGGGTGATCCCACAGTCTGCGCCAATTACCATGGAATAAGCCTTCTTAACATCGCATATAAGGTCCTATCAAGCGTATTGTGTGAAAGACTAAAGCCCACCGTCAACAAATTGATTGGACCTTATCAGTGTGGCTTCAGACCTGGTAAGTCAACAATTGACCAGATATTCCCTATGTCAGGATCGGGAAGGACCTTCCCGAGCCGTTCGATACCAAACGAGGTTTCAGAAAAGTTGACTCTTTATCGTGTGACTTTTTTAACTTATTGCTGGCAAGAGTTATGCTGCGTTGGATTTCAAAGCTGATATTGTTATTGTTGTTGATGCTGGTCCCTAAATAGATCGTTAGCAGTGACGTGAAAGTCGAGTCGCGAATGCTATTTCTATTTGTTTTATGACAGGAGATTCGTCTTGTCCTTGTTCACTCCAGACCCATTCGCTTCGATTAATTGTCAAGCAGTGCCCACTACCATTCGGAAGGCCAGCGTACGAATCCTTGTCTGACTAACATCCAAAATGAAATTAATTTTTGTAATTTTGCCACTGCTCGTCAGGTAATGTCAAGTTCCTCATAAAATCTCTTGGCCATTTGGAGGCCATTACATTAGCGGCTTACTGCTTGCATTTATGAATCTCGGGATTGTGATTATTAGCCATTCGCTCATCCCTGATGCATTTGTAAATATATATTGTATGTAAGTGAGTGTACTTAGTGAAATACTAAATTACTGAATACCTGAATTGTATAGCAGCTATTATTTTCAATGAAAATCATATTCGAAAATCCTTTAAAATGTGAATTTGTTTAACGTTTTTTCCTCCCATTGCCAGAGTACTGATTTGTTTACAGAAAAAAAATCTGAAAAGGATGGAAATATGTGAAGAGCGTTCGCACGTGAGGTAAAAAATTGGTATGAGAGCGAACAGTTAGTTGGAAACAAAATTGGCAGTGTGGTAGTAAAACAGAAAAAGGGCATTAAATCAGAGCAGCTCAGCATAGGTTTTGTATGTGTGGGCATACATACCATACATACCTATATGTACGTGTACACGTGCACCTGTCAATATTTGATTAAGGCACAGATTGTGTTTGCGTTAAATTTGAATTATGCATAACTTTGCTTTTCCCTGGCTGTGTGGCTGCCGTCGCGTTGCCGTCTCCACCGTTGCGGCTGTGGCTGATTCTTGCCAATGCAATTTTTCTTAATTCATCTTTATTCGCCATTTGTATTTTTTGTATATTTTTCTACTTACGTTACTACGTTTCACAAATTTTTCATTTTTCTCTCTACAGTTTTTTTTCGATTTCTCTTTCGTTTTTTGTCCTCCATTTTATTTTAATCTATGCTATAAATCCGCCACCGAAATTTATGCGCGTTTGTTAAAATTACTAAACTGTAGTCGGAGTCAGCTGTTCGCTAATGCAACTCTGCGCGCTACCATTCGTGTGTGTGCGTGTGTGTGTGTATGTGTGTGTTTGTGCATGCAGTGGGTATAAGAAGATCAATTTTAAGCTGAATTGCTACTGTTTGCTATAAAAGCATGGCTTTTCTGCTATAAACTCTCATTAAGCTTTTGGCATTAAAGGGCCCGTCATTAAGGCATTAATTGAAATATGACTTTTCATTAAAAAAAATTAATAGAATTGAAAAAAATATGAATAAATAAAAATAAAGAGCGTGTAATAATTTTGTATGTTTTCCATTTGAATACATAATTAACTACAATTTTTTATGCGACATGCTTGTTGGCATTTAGATGTAATTATGCAAAAAAGTTTTAATTTTTAATACTCTTTTTCTGGATCGGAGAAAGCTTGTATTTTAATATCAATCGTAAATAATAATTAAATTAAATACATATGTATGTACATAGGTATAAATATTGAAAATATTTAATCTGCATTTAAATAATAAAAAGGAAATGAACCGAAGCCACTGAAAGTACCTTTTCTTCCGAGAAGTGCACCAGGAAATAGTGTATTTGGAAAACTATCATCTATGGCTCACTTTACTTCAAATTTAAAATGCGCGAAAGCCATAACTGGCAAGGTACATATATAAATCCAATGCTGCCTGATAATATCTTGGTCGGCTTTAAAGCTTTCGATAGTACCGAAATGATGTGTCTCTATGCCGCTTTGTTTAAGTTTGGTACCGCCGCGAAGTTATGAGGCTGTGCAAGCTGACGCTAATCCACACGATTATTTCGGCGAAAATTGGGAGAGTCTTTTGAGTCTTTCGGTAGCTGCAAAACTAAGTAGAGAAGGTGCGATCTTCCAAAGGGTGTTAAAAAAGATTTCGGGCAAGTGAGCGCTGCGGCTGATTCCAATAAATTGCAGTAGAGAAGCTTAATTTTTGACCACTTTTAGCAGTAATTGGGGATGTCTGTCAACAATAACGCGCCGAATATTCTCTTCAAAGGCTTCGATCATATCGGGCTTATCTGCGTAGGCAAATCACAGGCCCAGGATACGAGATACGCGTTCACCAAAAGATTCCTTTAATAAATTGATTGTTTGGTTGGCTGCATGGGATGTAGCGCGGTCTTGTTGAAACCAAGGGTCAACATCCTCCACATTAACATTCCCCACTGTCTATAATATTATGACCGGCTTAATGAGAAGAATCAATGATTCATATTTGCCTTGTGGATTATCATCACTTCAATTGCGACGATTTTGGTTATTGATGTACCCATTTAACCAAAAGTGAGCTGGATAAAATTTTCTTGTGAAAATCGGGAGCGGTGGCCGATTCATCGATGTCGTTTGACTTCAATTCAAACACTCCAAATCTGAAAGCATTCACGGTAATTGGCGTAGACTGTGGGATCGCCTTTTTTATGGATTAGGCAGAGCACACTTAAGTTCCAATCGTCGGGCATGCTTTCATCCGACCATATTTTGCAAAGAACCTTTCCAATGCTTCACCGCCGTATTTGAATAGCTCGACCGGTAATCCATCCGTCCCAGCCGCTCCGTTGTTTTTCAGGCGGGCGATTGCTATTCGAACTTCTTCATATTCGGGTAACGGAGCAACTTTTCCATCGTCATCAATTGGAGTTTCGGGTTCACCATCTCCGGGCGTTTCATTTTCACTGCCCTTCAGCAGGCTGTGCTAGCTCACCTCCCTGGGTCCTACTAGAGTTTGCTCCGGTCTTGAAACCTTCCGTAAGTCGCCGTATCTTTTCGTAAAATTTTCGAGCATTACCCTTGTCGGCCAGCTCCTCAAGGATACTGGATACATGTCTTCCGTCAAGCACCATATGATTGATTTGGTTGATAGATTTTTTCGGTCTGAAGGCAGCCAAGTAGCTTGGTGAATTTTTTTTTGGGTTGGAATCTAGCGCTACAGACAACCATATTTCGGGCCCCGGCGAAGTCGATCAGCCTCAGCCCATTTGGGGAAGTTTCCGACTGGAGTTGAAGTCGCCAAGCACAATTTTGACGTCGTGGCGGGGACAGTGCTCATAACTGCGTTCGAGGCGCTCGTAAAAGGTATCTTTGGTCAAGTCATCCTTCTCTTCCATCGGGGTGTGGGCGCAAATCAGTGTGGTGTTAAAAAATTTCATTTTGATGCGGATTGTGGCGAGACGTTCATCCACCGGGTTGAATGCCAGTACTCGGCGATGGAGTCTCTCTCCCACCATGAATCCGACACCAAATTTGCGCTCCTTTATATGGTGACTGTAGTAAATTACACAAGGACCCACCTTCTTCCGTTCTTGTTCCATCCATCGCAACTCTTGGACGGCGGTGCTGTCAGCCTTTAATTTTATGAGGACATCAACCAGCTGGGCAGCGGCACCTTCCCAATTAAGGGACCAGTTATTCCAGGTGCATGCCCTAAAATCGTAATCCTTAAAATATTTGCGGCGGTCGTCATCAAAAGAGGGGTCTCTCATCCGAGACTTAGTTTGATTTTTCATTGGATTTCATGTGGTGGGTCCCAAACCCTACACACAACCGTATGGGATTCGCCTTCTCACTTTAACTCGCCTCGAAACGGATGTTTGTTCCCTACCCAAGGGATACTTGGCCTAAGACCGGAAGTCATGAGCTGCTCGAACCATATGCAAAAGAATCGTTTCTGGCCCCTCTCAGATAAATGGCAGTCAAAAATCTCACTTGCGTGAACTTCTACACATCGTCCCATCCCCAAAGAGTTGCGATCATCATAAATAAAGCAGGATGTCTTTATACCGCTATTATCCTGGGCAAACTTTTGAAAGCGATAGGATCGCTCCACTTTCTACAAAAAATGATGTCCTATCGGTCGTTTTCATAGTAATTGAAATTTAAGATGTAAAACCATGATAAAGACAGCAGCTTTACTCACGAAAAATTAATTTTATGAGGTATTTTAGATATGGAGTGCCTCATATACGGCGTACTTGCTATGTATCTTCAGCTGGGCTTAGGTTGACGGTGAGCATTACACAATTTCTCCATCAGGCTATGTAGTGGTCAATATAAATGAAATCTGGAGCAGAAGTGGTGATGAAAAACGCGTTATCATTATCATGCTAGGGTGCCGCACTGCCGATTATTAGTTGGCTGTTGGTGACAACTCATGAGCAGCTGACGCATGATTATTAATCTCAGTTGCTTCCTGAGAGATGACAGTGGACTACTTGCTTTAGGCCAAAAAATTATTGGCTAGTTGGAAAGAAAGGAGAGATTGAGGATATAATCTTCAGACGAAGACAACGAAGCCGTTGGGTTGGAGTTTCGTACACTGCGCTCAACCGATTTCTTTTGACCTTGCTTATAAAGATGATATCTCAGATCTCAAAAGCTTAATGCAAGTAAAATTAATTTAGTAGTACTTGTTGTAAGTGTTCCAGGACCTTAGTGTTCGCGCACTGATCAATATTTGAAGGCGCTGAAAGATCTGAGGCAGTCCAAGATAACAGTCTCACTAGCACGCCTTTTACTTCTGTGAGACCCGAGACACGTGTTATTCAGTTTGTTTTCCCCTGAGCACCATCGTTCACGAGGTAAAAGATTACAATTTGCCAAACCACAAAATTCGGCCGAATTTCATACGAGTATATATGTATTATACACGTATGTAACAGAGAAGCTCAGCTATTGCGCCAATAATGAAAACAGAGCTGGGTCTTGTTAATTTAGGCACTAAAATGTACGATTTGTTGTCTTCTTCTCCAAAATTCATAATGTCCATATTAAAATCTCTTTCCCCTTAATTCTCAAATATCGTCTGAATTTAACAAGTCTTATAAGACTTCGTTCGCATTAATGGCATTTGCTCATAATTGCCAACTTTCACTGCTGCACAGCTGTGGCCAGGACATGAGTGATAGACTTTGAGCAAAGTACATATGCAAGAAAATTGCTTTACATTTGTTTAAGCTGTAAACTGCCAGGTCTCAGCTCTCAGCTCCCAGCTGCCAGCTTCACTACGTTATTGGTAGGCACATCAACAGTGCAGAATTGACTAAACGCTCGTAAATACCATCGAGCCAACAAGTACTCAATGCAAACACAAACTATTAAGACACTTCACTTAACTGGCTTAGTGCCGAACCCTTGCCAAAATGCCCCAAAACCCGACAGCAGCGCATTAAAGTGTCTAACCTCAGTAGTGAGTGGGTGAAAATTATCTCATTATTACTTGCCAGTCCGGAAACGTGTGTGTGTAGCGGAGAGTTACTACGGCCCGTGGGTGTGTATGCGTGATTGGCACCAGAGCCCACATACGCTGCAGTGAATCTCAACACTTTCGTATTGCTAAGCCGCCGGATCAGCATATTAGATGAATAAACTAAGGCAATGGGCGTAAAGCCAGACACATACATACTTACAAACACATTACAACTTCACATATGAAAACGTAGCACGAGCATGTGTGGCTCGCATAATGAAATCGGATGCTGATGCCAGCAGGTGGCAGCAAGCTTTGCAGTCAAATAACTTGGCTATCAACAGATTTCGCTCAAGTCTCATGAGATTTGCTGAAAATGAGCATATTCCTTGATATCCTATTAGTTAGTATGTGTGCATATGTGAAAGTGTATTGGAATGGAAGCGAAGTATCTGAGGTGTGGCACTAGGAGGACTGGAAAGGAGGTTACATAGAATGATAGCTCAGTCAGAGCAAAAATCGCGAAAAAAGTTGAATTTAAAGAACCTATCCGAAAATGGTGAACGTGGGGCCTTCTTTGGGTATTTGTGTACTGCTCTTTGACAAGTAGAGCCCGATACAACTAAGATCAATCATCACAACTTGAAATGTTGGGAGGTCCTTCCGAGATTATGGGGGCTTCCCACGCTCTTAAGATCACAACGTTGCCTTGGAAGTTTTAAAAGCGAGACTTGGAATGTTATCTGCTTACTACTGTTGGAAGAAAGGGCCTGAAAGGGAAGCAAAAAAATCTACAAACTTTCTTTTTCAAGTATACGAACCTGAAATTTCATCGTCCTGAAAACCAGGAAAATTCATTTAAACATTTAAGACCAAAAAAAAACATAATATCGTTGCAATCTATAACTTTTAGCCTTACCAATAAACCTGAAAGCAGCAAGAAGGAAACCTAAAAACCTTCCTTTCATTATTCCGGGCCTTACATTTCATTATCCTGGAACTCAAGAGAATTCACGTACACTTTTTCCGCGAAAAAACCCCATAGATGGGATACAACAACTTTTTCTCAACTCATCGTACAGTGACTAGCGATAACACCCAATCCAAGAGAGCTATGGCTTTGCTTATTCTCGCTCATGCATCGTGCAGTGCCCAACAATGCCTCGGGCTAGCAGCCTAATAGAAGAAGAAAACTCTCTACCTGTATCCTCTCAAAATAGATTTGAATGGTTGTCCAGTCCAGGTTAATAAAACACTCTTTAGATATGAATGGAGAAAATGTTTGGTAAGAGAGAAAAAAAAAACCATCTCAATTTACAACAAAGGGTTCAAAATGGACTGTTCAAAATCTCTCCTTCTTTGCGTGATCGATTATATACAAGCTAGCCTTGGGCAAATGATCAATACAAGCATCGCCAGCAACTGTAGGAAGGCTCTAACATTTTTGAAAATAAAAAAACTGACGAGTTGACCATGTCGGGGGCATCTCTTGTCGATTTCACAGGTATTATTAGCACCATGTTCTTTAAGAAAAGTACTGACCAGATGAAAATTTGTGTACAACTGCAAGAATGGGCCCTATTAAGCAAGTCTAGGATAAGTCATTGTCAAAATTGTTGATTTGAGTAACAAAATGAGAGCTCAATATCTCTTATTTCCCTATAACTTTTTTTTTTTTTTTTTTTGATTATCTCGAATCGCTAAGAGAACAAATTAGACTATAATTACAGATCTACAGATCTGTTGTCCTTACACACATCCCACTTTTTAATATCTACTGGGTTCTCGGTCACAAGTGTGCTCATTTTCATTTGGATAAATATGCATGTTTTCGTAAATATAGTATACTCGTATTCAATGACAATCCAAAGGATAACTGCAAACATAGGGACATCAACACATCCTTTGAATTCGATGACAATCCAACAGACAATGAAATTGAATGAAAATATCTCTCACTCTACCTCTGTGTATCTATCTCTCTCTCTCTCTCTATTGCACGCTGTCACTAAGGAGCAAAGGTGAGCGAGCTTTAATGCAACTAATATTATATAATCAATGCAGTTGGCATTTCCGTTACATTGCTCCACTTTCAAACACAAAGAAATAAACACAGATGCATACGAGTATATAGATTAGAGTAGAAAGAAAGACAGAAAAGTGCATCTTCCTTCTTTTTGATGTTGATGCCGATGTGTGCAAAGAAATTGGTAGATTAAGTTGTTGCCACATGAAAAAGACAAAAAAAAAAAGAAAGTCAGAGAATTTTCTACTTAGAAAATACTATTGTAAACTGGGGAATTTGTGGCAAAGTAGTTTGACTTGCAGTCTTTCAGTCTTGTAGTCAAAGACATGAGATTGTGTGCTGTGAGAAAGATGAAAATTGAAATAAAATTACAGCGAATGATCTTTAGTCTCCAAATTTAATTTCTTTTTGATACATCAAATAAGTAAAGACGAAATTTTGGCTTTGAGGAAAATTTTATTTATTAGATTGAGTCCGGTTCCTATCATTCCATTCAGGTAAATTCAACTCTATGGCGATTTGCACGTAACAAGGCAACATTTTTGAGCCCTCGTATAAGTAGGACATTTCCCCTTCTCTACGTCCTTTGGCTCGATGTTTCCGCGATGACAAAAGCTAGACCTTTCTATCGCAGACATTGGTAGACAAGTCAAAGCCACATTGAGACCAAAGGCACACACTTCTTTCATAAAAAATATTTCTCATAAAGGTTACTTCTTCTCCTTATGTTTTTTCCATTCTCTAAGTCCACAAGGGGAGAACTGAAGGTAACAAATTAAGTTTATCTCTTCGAATAAAGTCGCTTATTTGGATTTTAATACCCTGGGCTCATCATTATCATCATTATTTTGAAGACGTTAATATGCCGGCAGTGATAGCCGAATACTTAGAAGTTCACTATCCAAAACCATAACAAAATAAATTTTCTAAATATGGTCTCCCCTTGGGAGGATATGCCAAGTCCTTCGAGTGTATTTCTGATATGAAATATAAGCTCCTAATAAAAATCCATCCTCCATTTGGAGGCGGCTCAGAATAAACTGTGGTTCCATTTGTTTGGGAAAAACTCAAGAGGAACACCACAAATTAGAGGAAGAGCTCGGCGGAAAATCGTTTCAACGGCAACAAAATGCAGATAATATATTTATGGCTATTTTATATTCACATCAAGAAATATTTTTACATTTTGATTAGCTTATTACCAGGCTTTTCACGATGTACATACATTGCTTCGTTATAGAGCTGTTAGTTCAGATTGAAGTTTTATTTAATTTGAGGTTAAGTCGGTCTTCATATCCTTGTTGGAAACTTTTTCTAGGCTTTTAAGCTGCGAGATTACTAGCTGTTCAAGTGAACTTCTAGATGGACGGCCAGAAACAGAGAAGGTGTTCTAAGCTTCCAACTACGCCTTCTTCCTACACTTCCTGCATTTACCACTGCTACTGATGTCCGTTCCGCTAGCGCGGTTTCTGCGGTTTAGTAGGCCATTAAGAGAGTTTCTAGGGAATTTCGTATTTCAAATATTGGTTCGGTTGTCAGACTCAAGGCACTACTAGCAATCTGATAGATTATTTGTTTTATCCTGGAACCCGTAACATATGCGGTGGCTTCCCTACAATCACCTTAATCACAGTCTCCCAGCTTCAGATATAAAACTTGGTGAGATTATATATTTCATTGACACCTTGCTATATTGATGCTTTTAAGAACTTACCTCAGCGGTTTTCCTTGCAACGAAGTTCACCACCTGGAAAATCCTGCAATATTTCGAAAGTATGCCTGGTTTCCACCGTATCGCTGTAGAACCCGGCTGGGTGGGCGCCTCTCTCTTTTTGATTTGTTGGTTAGATGTTGTAAGTACCGCTGGTGGACCATATGTTCATGCGGTCTCTGCCATTTATTAATGATAGATTCTTTTTTATTACCTTGACTGCACCATAGAGTAAGATTTGCCTGAACTACTGGTGTGTACCACTAATGGGTGAGGCCTGGCGGTAAGCCCTACGTAGCACCTAGCATCTTCTTATGTGGGTAATCGACACTACTGACCTTTTTCACCATCTACTGTGTACCTTAATTGTTAGTTCCGCCACCTTGAGTTTTTTTAAACTCATCTACAAAGTTTGTTCCACTCTTTGAACGATGTAAGCAGCGTATATGATGATCTTTCTGAAGAGGAATATTTTTGGGATTACGTTATATTCGTAGTCATGTAACCACCTTTCCTAAGGTTTCTGCTACTACTTTCTGTTGTCAGTATGCTTGAGACGAAAATCAGGAAATAAGATCTATTTTTCAACTAACTCTGTTCAGATTATTATATTATTCTGCCGTGTCATGGAGTTTGTAAACCGGCAGTGAAGAAAATCAATGGAAAGTCGGCATTACAACAGACCGTCGAAAAACTCCACAGCAGCCGAAAGGCAGACAAGACCTGTAAATACAATTACATCAGATTTATTCAGAAATTGAAACGATCGCATATGAATGCCAGATATTTACAGTAGTCCAGCGACCATCGTAAGAAAAGGAAGTTCTGTGCTCTCTTCGTAGCATATTACAGTCTTAGAAATTATTATATATGAAGGAAGGATCTGCTCTCCTATGGAAAAGGTTGTGGAAGGGGTCTAATTTCCGTCTTTCAAGATATGGTTTTTATATACATAGCTGCAGAATATTTTGTATCATTTTGAAGGTTAAGTAAAGGATCTACTTCCTAAGGCATGGAATTGTGTGATTTTAGGTGCGTAAGATGTACTGACCGGCACTTGGTATAAGTTTTAAAATCTAACCCCTCCGCTTAGAAAAAGATCTACTTCTAAGTTCAGAAGGTTATGACGTGAGGGCTCAATTCTGATTGCGGGATGTTTCTAGGTCAGCTCTGTATTTTTTCATTCTCTGCCTTTTAATATACAATTTTCGAGTTGTGAAATAAGTGGTCACTTTCGGAAAAAGTTGGGGTTTTGATTTATTCTCCATTCTCAGAATCTAGAATTTGCTCACTGGTTTCCCTAGTATGATTGAGAGCGATCATCTCTTCCTGAAATATGCCTGTTGGCTAGCTCTGTACATCTTCACTCTTTGCCTTTTAAAATAAAATTAATGGATCTGAGAAAAATAAGCTGCCTTGTACTTTGTACCTCAAATATGTCCAGAATATTTATGAGTGGACTTCATACCATTTTAGGTTTTGGTTTTGAGAGACAAGAAGGAAGCACTACATCATCGGAAGACTTTTGGAATGAACCCCAACCCTTCCCGAACTACTTAAGATTTTGCTGTTTAGAGACAAGATGGTCTATTACACCATTGGAATAGTCTTAGATAGGATCCTGCGACTTTTCTTTGAAAACAAATTACATTTTACCAAATTTAGCGTTCTTTTCCTATTTCATAAAGAGTCTGTTACTGTCGAGCATAGCTCTGCTAATACCTTAGTGCTCACCACTCTGTATATGAAAACTGGCAACAGTGGAACTTGAAAAACGGTGTCAAACCATCACAAAGTATGCTGAAGAGATGAGTTACAGTCTCTGTTCTCGTGTTGAGGTATAGTTAGCAAGTTAGCCTATCGCAGTATGAAAAAGTAGAGTACTGGATGCACCGCCCAATAAAAGTGTCTCCTCTAAGAACTTATTTTTGAAAGCGCTCATAGCCCGAAGTGAAAAAAATTTATAAAGTTTATTTGCACACTTTTGTACAAATTAAAAAAACAAAAATACTATTTCGTGCCAACAGCTGTTGCAAACTTATGAAAATAACCGAATTTTGGTAGGATTTGCAAGTTTGAGCAAGTTCTTCTTCCATTTTTTTTTTTTGTTATTATTAGGCAATCTTAAGGGGAAAAGCAGAAAATAAATTTCAGCTTTTTAGGCTTTCAACAGCGAGAAAGAGAAAATAAACTAGAACAAGATTTCTTGGATAGATTTATACGCTCCAACATTTGACGAATTGCATGCAACGCGAACTAATATGGAGAATATGTGTAAATATAGGGTTATCCATTTCGTGGTTTCAAAAGTAGAGGGCTGTAGTTTGACATCTGTTAAACCTAAATGTCAAGCCAAACTTGTTTTGCTTTAATTTAAAGCCAGGCATTTATGGAAAGGGATCGCTTAGCAGCCGCACAAAGCGTTAAAATTACTAAAACCTTTAAACGTGCCGCGATTCGTGCTTTATGAAGTGGTGCACATACAAGTATTCGTCCAACTACTCAACAATTGATGAAATTTTCAAGAAATTTGAAGGGACTGGATCGCTTACAGATATTTTAAGGCCTGTGCATCATCGTTTTGCTCGTGACCCAGTTGGCTTATTTTGTGCTTGAACTTACACCTACATCCATCTAAAGTCCAGCGCAACAACAACGGAAGCCGGCAATTGAAGAACAGAACTTGGACAATATGTGATTTCAATAAGATGGTGGCATGGGCCACACAAGATGAGAGAATATGGCTTTATTGCGAGAGAAATTTCACCGCCACATAATCTACCGTCTCGGTCACTGAGATCGTGAGATTTGATACCGTTGGACTTTTCATGTGGGGTTACGCGAAATACCGTGTTTATGCGGATAAGCCTTTAACTCTTGAGCACTTCAAAACCAACATTCGTCAAGTTATGCCTGAGAGAGCACCTATACGTGCCGATTGTCATTTGAATGACGTGATGTTTCACATACATAAATATATTGTCAAGCCTAAAACTTTATAATAAACAAGGAATTTCATGAATAAAAAATATTTTAAATGCATTTTATTTAGATTTATTTTTGGAACCGCAAAATAGATATCCCTTTCTCTCTCACATGCTCCCACATACACATATGTACATATGTACATGTGTACGTACAAATCTAATACTCTAACTCGTGGTATTTTCTCCTCTTGAGTAAAATAAAGTGAAAAGCTGATGTAATGTGAAGGCAAAAATTCTTTTCGTTAAGAGATTTCGTTCGATTTCGCAAGTGGAAAGAGCATAGGATTTTGTGGGTGAATAATTGCTTGGGCGTTCTCTTGTGTTTATGTGTGCTTGGTTTATTGAGAATTTGGAGCAGCGGCGCTGATTGAATGGAAAAATTGATTGAGCTGGTTTCTTATAGTGTTTATGTCTTAATTGCCTAGCTGGCGTGATCAATTCTCGGTAGATTTATAAAAAAAAATGCTTATAACTAAATTCATTGGTATTTAATTCGTGTTTTTGCTTTATTTAAATTATGAGTTGACTCTTTTTTATGATAATTGACATTAGCAGAAATTTTTTTTTTATTTTCCCGTCACACAAATTATATATGAACATATGTACATACCCTCCTAAACATTTCCTCAGACAGTTTAAAAACTTTTAAAGTATTTGTTCACATTGTTGTTGTCGAGCGTTTTGCTTTCACAAAACGTCACAAAGCTATCTAACTAACTAAATATTTAATGTAAGCGTTAGGCACCACTTTAACCTCAAAATTTCCTTGTGGAAAACTTCCAAAAGTAGAGTTTTAGATTTTTACGGTTATCAAAACTGCAGTTATTACCGTCACAAAGTGCATCTGAAGTCTCTAATAGTGGTGAGTACTCATTTATAAACATACATACATACATACATACATACAACAACATTAATATATATATATTTATTTTAGTAAATATTTATATAAATGATATAATAATATGCAGCAACTGGAAAAAGTTTTTCATGTAAGAGCATTTAATATTTTTATTTATATACATACACGCATAAGAAGTAGCGGGTGTTCTTTTTAGATATGTGATTTTCATGCCAAAAAATTTAGCTTTATTTATAATGAAAAGGAATTGCCATTATGGGTAAATATGATTGCGGGCAAGTGAATTCCAGTCGAGGAGCCCAATTTTCGATAGATTTTTATGAGTAGCTTTTATTTCATGTCATAGCTTGACATTCACGCCGAGGGGCGCCCATAATTAGAAAAATTATTTCTATTATTCTCAGTTGTTGGTCAACTAGAACTCGAACTCTGGACGTCTGAATGTTAGTACGCAATTTTAACCACTCGGTTATTACGGCGGTCGACCCGAGATAATGCCCACTCCAAAAGTTTCCTCCAATAAATTGATTGTTTCGTTGCCTTTATCGCATATAGCGCCGTCTTCTTGGAACCGAAGGTTGTCCACACCATTAATGTTCTCTTAATTAATATTCTATCAATGGAGACTATAACATTATGGTCGGCTTCATTTTCTAAGAAATATGAACCAATGATTCCTTCTGTCCATTGAGCAGATGATTTTTCAATGATGTAATAGCGTCTCAATAATGGCTGTGGATTTTCATCACGTTTTTGTTTATTAACTTACCCATTCATACGTTTTGAAAACATTGTTGCGGAGTAAGCCTGTTCATGATGAAATGGCGAAACAATCTAAGTATAAATCAAGTAAAAACTGTCAAAAAGATCAATTCTAAAAAAGTACTGCTTAATTACAAACCACATGTCTAAAAAAATACCCTTTATACAAATTTTACTTAAAATCTAACTTTTACGACATGTACAAGTATTTGAAGGAAAAAGTTTGTCAAGTTATTTGCCCTGTCTTCAACTTTTCTTACCACCACACAGGTTGGCAGAAATAGTTGGTGCATATCTTTTTTCTGAATTTTCGGCGACTTGTTATGAAAATATGCCTGTTAACTTGAGTTTAGAAGGTTGTTAAAATTTTTTGTTAGAAGGTATCCACATACATACCTATGTATACTTACAGGGGCTCATTATGTGCAAAAATATTTTGTAATTTATTTTAACTTGCTGATTCCGCTTAAGAACTCATCAAAAGAAGGTCTAAGAAATGCTATGTTTCGACGGGCAGGAATCAGAGAAGGGTTTTATTGGAGTGATTTAGTGGGCATGCAGTACATACGATAATGTTCGAGTATTCCCTTGTATTTTCTTTATCTGCGCCATGCTCATTTCCAGCATCCAAATCGGTGTGGCGTAATTTATTACCGGACGGCCAATTGCCTTGTAAGTTGCGGGAAACGTTTCTTTGTCTTTTCTTCAGTAACTTTGGGTTGTTAATAGTCAGAAGTCGTGCACATCGAGCTGGTACTTCTTCATCCAGCTAGTGAAGGGGATCTCCATGGATTTCGACATGCTGATGTGTTGTTGCGTTCAGGTGGTGGGTGAAAGAAGGGAACAGTTGACGTCGAGTGTCTTTGCTACTGGTTTGGGGAACGATGTCGGTCGATATGATTCTCCTTTTTCGGCTGGTTTGATCGGTTTCAATAGCGAGACCAGTCTACCATGTGTCCGTATGTAAGGTTTTGTTAATAAGGTTTGAGGAAAATTTAAAAACTGAATATAAATGCTTATTTTGTAGGTGTTGATGGACTTGGAGGCTTTCGCCTTCCCGATAACTCACTTCGTGGAAAATCAAGCGTTGCACTAGTGTCTGGCAGTTTGCGCAGAAGGCGGGTCACTTGCTATTTCGTTCCGCCAACCGAAGAGTTAAAGACGGCTAAAATAGTTCGCTTGGTACGTTTGAGGTCTTTCAAAAGTTGGCGATTTTGGGGACCACTGTGATCGGTGTGGCGCAAAAAATCATACCTTATTGTTAGATCCGTCGGAATGAACTAAACTGTGGCGAGTGTCTGCAGAATTGACGTTCGTCAATAAATACGTCTGTTGGTGGGCAGAGCATTGAAGGCCGACCAGAGCACATCCGAAGATGGCACTACCCAAGGTAAGAATTACACTTGAAGGATGTTACTAAAAAGCTGCAGCGTGGGCCCCATGCAGGTGTCGTTTTGTGTATAAATAATAGGTTCAACGTTGATTTTGAATTTCAATTTGAATTTGAATTTGAATTTTAATTTTATTTTTTTTTAATTTTAATTTTAATTTTAATTTGATTTTTAATTTTAATTTTAATTTTAATTTTAATTTTAATTTTAATTTAATTTTAATTTTAATTTTAATTTTAATTTTAATTTTAATTTTAATTTTAATTTTAATTTTAATTTTAATTTTAATTTTAATTTTAATTTTAATTCTAATTTTAATTTTAATTTTAATTTTAATTTTAATTTTAATTTTAATTTTAATTTTAATTTTAATTTTAATTTTAATTTTAATTTTAATTTTAATTTTAATTTTAATTTTAATTTTAATTTTAATTTTAATTTTAATTTTAATTTTAATTTTAATTTTAATTTTAATTTTAATTTTAATTTTAATTTTAATTTTAATTTTAATTTTAATTTTAATTTTAATATTAATTTTAATTTTAATTTTAATTTTAATTTTAATTTTAATTTTAATTTTAATTTTAATTTTAATTTTAATTTTAATTTTAATTTTAATTTTAATTTTAATTTTAATTTTAATTTTAATTTTAATTTAATTTTAATTTTAATTTTAATTTTAATTTTAATTTTAATTTTAATTTTAATTTTAATTTTAATTTTAATTTTAATTTTAATTTTAATTTTAATTTTAATTTTAATTTTAATTTTAATTTTAATTTTAATTTTAATTTTAATTTTAATTTTAATTTTAATTTTAATTTTAATTTTAATTTTAATTTTAATTTTAATTTTAATTTAATTTTAATTTTAATTTTAATTTTAATTTTAATTTTAATTTTAATTTTAATTTTAATTTTAATTTTAATTTTAATTTTAATTTTAATTTTAATTTTAATTTTAATTTTAATTTTAATTTTAATTTTAATTTTAATTTTAATTTTAATTTTAATTTTAATTTTAATTTTAATTTTAATTTTAATTTTAATTTTAATTTTAATTTTAATTTTAATTTTAATTTTAATTTTAATTTTAATTTTAATTTTAATTTTAATTTTAATTTTAATTTTAATTTTAATTTTAATTATAATTTTAATTATAATTTTAATTTTAATTTTAATTTTAATTTATTTTAATTTTAATTTTAATTTTAATTTTAATTTTAATTTTAATTTTAATTTTAATTTTAATTTTAATTTTAATTTTAATTTAATTTTAATTTTAATTTTAATTTTAATTTTAATTTTAATTTTAATTTTAATTTTAATTTTAATTTTAATTTTAATTTTAATTTTAATTTTAATTTTAATTTTAATTTTAATTTTAATTTTAATTTTAATTTTAATTTTAATTTTAATTTTAATTTTAATTTTAATTTTAATTTGAATTTGAATTTGAATTTGAGTTTGAATTTGAATTTGAATTTGAATTTGAATTTGAATTTGAATTTGAATTTGAATTTGAATTTGAATTTGAATTTGAATTTGAATTTGAATTTGAATTTGAATTTGAATTTGAATTTGAATTTGAATTTGAATTTGAATTTGAATTTTAATTTTAATTTGAATTTGAATTTGAAATTGAATTTAAATTTGAATTTGAATTTGAATTTGAATTTGAATTTTAATTTGAATTTGAATTTAAATTTAAATTTAAATTTTAATTTCAATTTTAATTTTAATTTAATTTTAATTTTAATTTTAATTTTAATTTTAATTTTAATTTTAATTTTAATTTTAATTTTAATTTTAATTTTGATTTTAATTTTAATTTTAATTTTAATTTTAATTTTAATTTTAATTTTAATTTTAATTTTAATTTTAATTTTAATTTTAATTTTAATTTTAATTTTAATTTTAATTTTAATTTTAATTTTAATTTTAATTTTAATTTTAATTTTAATTTTAATTTTAATTTTAATTTTAATTTTAATTTTAATTTTAATTTTAATTTTAATTTTAATTTTAATTTTAATTTTAATTTTAATTTTAATTTTAATTTTAATTTTAATTTTAATTTTAATTTTAATTTTAATTTTAATTTTAATTTTAATTTTAATTTTAATTTTAATTTTAATTTTAATTTTAATTTTAATTTTAATTTTAATTTTAATTTTAATTTTAATTTTAATTTTAATTTTAATTTTAATTTTAATTTTAATTTTAATTTTAATTTTAATTTTAATTTTAATTTTAATTTTAATTTTAATTTTAATTTTAATTTTAATTTTAATTTTAATTTTAATTTTAATTTTAATTTTAATTTTAATTTTAATTTTAATTTTAATTTTAATTTTAATTTTAATTTTAATTTTAATTTTAATTTTAATTTAAATTTAAATTTAAAAAATTTTAATTTTTTATTGTATTTGTTTTTTATATTTTTTAATTTTACTTAATATATTAATATTTAATTGCATTTTGTTTTACTTTTCTTACTTAAACATATTTTTTGCGAATTTTAGAAATGCAAATATAAAATTGGATTTATGAAATGAAATAACATAAATTTAAATATACATACGGAACCATAACATGCACATAAATAAATCAAGCGAAGAAGCCAAAGCAAAGCGAATAATGCAATATAAAAGAGAGACACTACAAAAGCATTTAACAGTAACAACTATAAGCCAGAAATAAAACACGCCATCTGATAACTAGAAATAAATCCCAAAATTCGTTAAGCAACAAAAAACAAAAAACCACATTCCGACATCAAGCATAAACACACAGAAATTTGCATTTTATTTCGTTTCATTTTTGTAACCAAATTTGTTATATTCTGTGATTTTTTTGCAAAAGAAGTAAAAGAAGGAGAAATAAAGAATCTCAACACATTCAAATCAGTGCAATCCAATGAAGAAAATTGGTTCCATCGAGACATAAAACTACCAAAATATGGATAAAAGAGTTGAGAACTCGGCGTGAGCGGCAGCGGCGGCACACTGAGACACTGTTTGGGCCAAAATAGACAAGAGATAAACTCTAAGACCTATAACCACGTGACGCATATATCACTCGTGATGGAGGTGAAAAAATAAGCAAAAAAAAAAAAAAAAAAAAAAAAAACGGGGAGGAGGCGAAAAAAACGTCGGTAGAGCACACACACATACACTTGCAATCCTCCATGCAAATAAAAAGGTTCCACAGCCTCAAGCTGACAGCGAGATTGTGGCTGGAGCAATGGATTGTCAGAAAAGTCAGCGTGGGAGCGGAAAAAATCCTATTTCCATATACATATGTATATGTACACATGTAAAGAAGACGTCGAGCTTTGGGCGTTGAATACTCAGCTGTAGCTTGCGTGTGGTGTGGCTCAACAATGGATGGCTTAAAAGACGCATAGACGCCGTGCACGTGTAGTGTGTGCGGACAGCAACAATGCTTTATTTGTATTTTTTGGCAACCAGCTTCCCAAGCTACATGTCCTCCCACACATACGCACATGTCGTGGTATGCGCATATGCACCCACAAAATCCACGCCATAACTTAGCGACATATGGCAACACTCCGCCTCTGTTGTGCTTGCTGGAGTTATGCGCGCGCCCACGCAATGGCCGAAAGCGTATTCCATCTCTACAGTTCCTCTTCAGATCCTCTGAGCTTGGATAGCGTCTGTGTGTGTGTGTGTGTGTGTGTGTGTGTGTGTGGTTACTTACTTCGGTTGCCCATATTTTACATTGTGTCGGGCAGCTGCTTTATTGCTTTACTTGCTTATATTTTGTTTTATTGTATGTTGTTGTTGTTGCACTTGGAGTATAACTGTTGCCATTGTTAAGCAGTTGGGTGTAACTAGCGTACTTGGGCCGCCTCGAAACTGAATGTGGTAGCGCTGGTTCGCATATGTTTTCGGGTGATTTATTTATTGTTGAGAAGAGCGTGGCGTAGAACCTCAAATTAGCGGACATGGATTAAACGAGAGACAGCTGCTTGCAGAAGGCGTAAGGACCATTTGAGCAGCCGTAGTGGAGTTAACAAGAGCACGGTTTACTGTTTCTTACTTTTTGGTTTGAACTCGAAAGTTTAGAGGAAGCTAGATCACTCTTCACTTGAACCACTATAACGTTGTGCAAGATACTATTCTTCCACCACCGCTGGAAGCTTATCCGCTAATCTATCTCAATTTTTTCTTATAACTTCTCCCTCAGGGTCTTAAATATTTCGTGATATTTTTTTTCCCAAGAGTCATTTTTTATAGAGTTTCGGCCCTTCCTGGTCACCTGAGTACCTTGTACTTCCTTTGTTTACTCAACAGGAAGAAGCATTTCTTGGACGATTATTGTCTGAAAGCTCCTTTCCTACAGAACACTTCAGTAAAGGACTTATCCCTCTGAAAGAACACACATTGCATCAGATAGTAGCTTTGAGATAAGTACAAACTGTTTATTTTGCCTCTGTGAAATGGATGAAATTCGGTTTAGTTAAACACCCAGCTGTTGAAATATCCAGCTCTATTTTTACGATGTATCCTGATTTTTTAGTAAGCTCCAGTCACATTGAAGTGTGTGAGTCTCAGTTTATTTGGTTGGTTGGTGATTTTAAAGAGAGATTGAGGACCCGGTCACAAGCTGTGGGTCCAAAGCTATTAATCAAGCTCATTATAGTCCCACTCGTTTCAAATATGCGTTTGTAAACACTTCAGTTGATTTTAGGCTCTTTTTTTAGATTCTTCCGACCATACGTGTCCATCTCCGTAAGCAGTTCATTTTCTCTGTACTCAATTGTAGATATTATACCCAAGGATGGATGAGTTATTAATTCCACTTTTGTGTAATGAATTTAACAGTTTGACCTATATATACAATCCATAATGACCCACAATAGCTTGAAGATACCTCCCATCTTACAGGATCGCAAATGTAAGGAAGGAGTAAGCATCTCGGATCTGGCTAGAGACTTTCTTTTCACGGTCGCATTTAACGTTTAGCTGGAGTTATGTTATAATTTTCTATATGCTGTCATGCCCTTCACAGTTAGAGGCGTTTAGACGGCTAGCTGTATTCAGTGCGTTATTGTAAATTGATTGGCCTGATGTCGAAGGTAATCAGATACATCGCATCCGTTCCAGAGGTTTAATTCAACCGTCGACCATTTCAGGGCTCCATAAGATAGTATGGATGTTACAACACTTTTGTAAAGCTATTCCAACATCTTTGGCTGTGCCCTCCATGTCATTTTCAAACCTTCTCTCTCATGAGAGCATTCGCGGAAACTATAGAAAGAAATTACGCATAAGGTGTGTTCATCATCGAACTTGTTAAAGCTCGTAAGGAGGGGGTAAGAAATACTTAGTATCATGAAATTTTCATTGGAGTTTGTAAATATTGTGTGATTCCCTGATTATTGGTTGCTGATTTGCACGAATGGCTTTGAAAATCGATAAAAGATATCGGTGAAGATGGAAGCAAAATAAAAAGAGAGTTTTGCTACTTTGTAGTCATGCTTTTTAATGGTTAAGTGTAACTCAAGGAGATTTCTGGATTTTCATGTAGCTAATAGAATTTTTACATGAGCCTTACATAATTTTTATTTATTATTGCAGAAGATCAGTTCTTATCCGGGTAAGGAAATTGACGATTACCTATTCTATATTGCTGTGGGCTTGAAATCTATTTTAGACTTTTACATAATCAAGCAATAATGCTTCTCAATAGGCTGTGTGCTTTTTTTTCTTCAGCTAGTGAGTTTAGTCGAAACAGTGGGAGCGAAAGGGATAGTATGACAGCGCAGTTATCAAATAGAGATTATAAGCATTTCGAAGCGTTTTGCAAGAAACAACGAAAAGAATACTACCAAATGAACTTCCTTACAATCGTCTTAATATTTGAAGGACATCAGTTTGAAGGAGTTTACGAGAAACAAATGGCTGTATATAGTACATACTTCGACTGTTTTGGACGATAGATAAATCGTCAGCCGTCAAAAGAAAGAAGATAAAATATTTAAAGGACTTCTTTTACACTTCCACAGTTGACAGTCTTCTAAACAAAAAGAGTGTAGATCCGTTCCCGAGTCCTAATGCGTGAATTACAAACGGCTAGAAAAAGAACATATCTATTGAGCTCTTCGTCATCTCTGGTGAGTGATTCCAAAAAAAAATAGAGGGGGCTATAGTTTCTTCTAAGCCGCCTCCGAATGCCTGATGCACTTTTACGAGGAGCTTTTTATTTCATATAGCATATAGACTCGTAGGACTTGATCTTGATGTTTCCTGCTGAGGGCCGAAGGCATATACATTTTTTTGTATAATTTTGAATGTTGGCTTGGGCAGGATTCAAAGAGAGAACCGTCCGCTTAGTATCGCCTGCTGCTAACTACTCAGATGCTGCCACCGCTATAGCTTACTCAAAGTTGTTTTGCTTGATTATCGAATTCGCCAACATACCATAATAAATTCTTTCGTAATTGAGGACATCTAATCTTAATATTAGCCAAAGGGCTCCGCATAATTGCTAAGTAACGCTAAGTGGCCACGCAGTTCACGCACTCTTGCGTAAGGCGCGAGCGCGCAAAGTAAAGATGCCCGAGCGGAGAGAAATAAAAAATCATAAAATGAAACAATTCAAATTGCAAGGAAAGTGAGGAAGTATTTTAAGAGCGTGCCTGCGGTGTTTATGTGAATTTGCGGTAGACACAATGCAAGCGTGCCACTTAAGGAACACTGCGTTCCTATGCCAACTTCAATGCTCAACCGCTAACCGCGAGCTCTCGACGTCCGCTCTCCCTGCTCTCCCGTTGCGCTCAGCCAGGCAAAAGCCCAACAGCCAACACTAGAGTAACCAATAGTAACCGAAACCGCTATGCCTGGGATTGCCTCTGGCATTTGCATTTTATTGTAGCGAAATTAAATGGACGGACAGTCACAGTGGCTGCGAGAAGCATGTAACTACATATAATTGTAGAAATAAATAAATATCCATTTAAGTATGCGTACATATATACCTACATATTATGTCAAAAGGGAAGCAGCGGCGCTAAAGTAGTTAGCATAAGCACTATGCTTACAAACAAATAAATACAGAAAACAAAGCCAACCAGTTCGTGCTCACAACACACTTACCAAGCTTATTACAGTCCATTTTACATACACACATACCTTACTATTATTCACCTCCAGCAAACAACACTTAATGCCGCAACGCCTAGCAAAAATTTGTTGCCACCACCTCAGCTCACCAACTTCACTTCATGCTCTCCAGCGAGACTCCTCCAAGTAATCCTATCATTATCTGCTGCTGGTGGAAAGTTCAAAATGCCAGCGGATATACTAAATGGTCGCCTAGTTGGTGCTTAGTGTGACGTTCATACATATTTTGTTGTTATTGTAGCAAATTTAATTAGTCTCTCCACTCTCTCTATCTCCCGGCCAGTGCCGCCTGTCCGCTTACACGGAAGCTACTCGGAAGTAGTGGAATACCCAACAGAAATTCACTGTGACTGCAATATTATACTGGTACAGACATAAATAAATGAGAGTAGCGTGACTAAGCGGTGGCAGGTGTAATCGGGTAGGCTGGTAAATGTAAATGGAAGTAGAAAATGGTAAAGGCTTGTGGAAAGAAAAACATAAGTGAATCTCTATATTAAAGTAGGGACTACAGTTGGATTATAAAATTTTTGGAGAAGCTTTAAGAATATTTTTATGAAATTTTTAAAAATCTCTTTTTTATTTGTAAAGTATTCCGGTCATTCAAGATTTACAATATTCTACACAGTAGGCTTTTTCATTTTTCAAATACCAAATTAGGGTTATTCTATGAGTGTGATATCTATCAGCATCTTTTTAAGTATTCGCTTTTATAATCAACTCAAGTTTTTGGTTGGAAAGGATAATACTGGTGTACTCCGGTGCGTAGATCTTGTTGACATGGGGGATGCCACTCCACTAAACGCTATAAATATCTAGATATCCCGTGACCTGAAGCGACCCAGCCCGAGAACTTTTCTAGTAGCATTGAAATTGTCGAGAGATTTGGACACAGTTTGTCACATAGAGCTATTATCCGAAATTCAAATCTCTCGAGCTCATCATTGGATCTCGTGAACTGTAGTGCAGTTGTTAGCTATGGTACTATGTAACTGTCAAAGTCCACAATAAGGGTGAGGCTCAAAACTGGAAAAAGTCATGAGCGGCCCTGCTAACTGGGAAGCTTTAGTGGAGGGTGCTGAGATCGACCCCGATAACACCAGAAGCGAGAAGTAAAATTTGAAGATGCGCAGCTCGAAGGATATGGATTCGAAGTATAATATCAAAACTCAGGAAAATTTGGCAGTTATCTCAAACTCCTGCAGGATTTTTTCAAATAACATTTGCCAATGATTGCTCAATCTCAGTTCAGATTATTGATGATTTCTATTTATCGCCAAGAACTTGCCACTTTTTCCCATTGATTTAATGATGACCACGCTTACCAGCTGAACGAATACAGGGTGCATCTGAATGTCAAAGATACAGCCTGTTTGAACGCCGATCACTAGTGAGATGCAAATGAAGTGACTTTATACGTTCAGAACACTGTACTGAACATCAGGAACGTTCATGATTTCCCCTGCGTACTATTTACATTGTGGACCACCTTTGCTCCCTCTCAACTTGGCACAACTAAGGTCAGCATAATATAACCAACTTAATTTCTAATTAACCAAACTCCATCTTGAACTATTGTACTTCTCTAACACCGCCGTCCATCTAATCTGAACTTGTCGAAAAAGAACTTAAACAACAAGATTTTCTTCCTCCTAAGCAGCTAACTCAAAAATTCAATTAGACTATCTTTTAATTAGAAATTTTACTATAAATAAAACAGACACATTATTCATTAGTTCAAGTATTGGAGTATGTTTCAAAAATTATGGATTTACGGAAGCATCGTGGGGTTCATACTGCATCTTTCTACACATATGACTTGGATGTACTGAAAGATATGCTGATCAAATTAGCTTCCCTGGAACTCGAAAGAGGGTACAATGATATTTCTAAAAAAATGAAAAGCTGTTGTGTCATGGTCAATGAAACTCAGTCTGTTCAAAAAACATTACAACAAGGATAATTTTTGAAAATATGTTATTCATTTAACTTAACTCTCATAAAACCTGTTTGGACTTATGCCACACAGCTACAGAGCACAACAGTCAACTTTAATGTGGGAATTCTATTTCCAAATCTCCTCTGAATGACTACCAACTCCATAGAAATCGTTTACTTGAGCCAAGATTACTAAATTGTGCCAACCCCAATCTTATATATTTTATAATCACTTCTCTGTTATCAACTGCAAAAATATGACAATACCAACCTTAGTAGAGGGAAGTTTTATAGGTGCTGTAAATTATTACTTCGCTATTAACTATAGATTTTAAATGATTTTTAACCGACTTAGCACAAACGAGAAATCCAATGGACCGGTGACCCAAAACAAGTGACAGTCCGAACTTCTATGAAGGCGAGACTTATCCCGGAGGGTGCGAATAGTTACAGATTTGCTCATCCGATGTTAAAAATTGCATAGAAATTAAAAAGCTATGCAGCTGGAAACTGGAAACTTAAACTACCTATACTCGTATATTCAAATTAACAGTAAATATTTTTTGAAAAAGAAAAACCAGTCGAAGGAATTATTACCGACGGAATGAGTATTAAAATCTGTACGCAATCTGAACTTCTAAATTAAGTATGTGAATAAAAATTTTTAGGTTCATCCAGTTGATGTTTTATTTATTGACGTAGGCACCACTTACGAGATCACACTAGTTTTCTATACAATTTTAATTAAAACTATAAAATAATAAGTTTCAAATTAATATTGTATACTTTGTTAATTTTTAATATCATGTCTTCTAATAAATTCTAAATTTTAATTGAAATGACATGTTTAAAAAAATACACTCCATGTTTTAGACCTTCCGTAGCAAATATTTGCATTACTATTACTATTTTTTGAGATTCCGATTTCGTAGTTTTTGATTTTTCGGTGGCAAAACTTCAAAAGCTTTGCAGCTTAGTCACCTTTAAAACTCTGCACTAGATTTCGAAAAAGAAAGATATATATATATATATAATATAATTTTATCTCAGTTTGTTCCATTTTACTAACCAGTTGTAGTACCATCACCAATTATATTTATTACCCAAAAATCTATAATAACTGCACTATGCGTCAAAAATTTCCAACTCTTTTGACTTAAGCATTAACTAGCGTTCTAAGATAAATGCATAACCCTAAACAAGAGACCATGACAATTTTGCTGAATTCCTCTTTCTATTGGACTGTTATGGAAGAAAATAAACCGCTGCATTAAAGTTAATTACCATATATAACTGTACTCTTCCACCCTAGTATTGACCATATGCCTACCATATTGCTTACGAAAATTTCACACTCGTAAAATATTGAAATGGCTATTAACAGTGTTGGAAGGCAATTAAAGCGATATAATGTTTCACAAATCATTGCCAAATGAGACATTGTCTAGCAATATTTGATGGTGTTACTAAATACATATATAAAACACATAAAGACAAGATGATAATGTTCATATTATTAAAAGTAATTAAATTAATTAATATTATGTTCAGAAAACATGTCCGATTAAAATACAATATGAGCTTGTTAAGTGCCTTATAATTTCATCAAATTGCTTTAATATATCTAATTTTTTAGAAATTTATTTAAGATCTTAAAAAATGTACTGTTTTTTCTGAGATTTATGCACGTTTTAGTGTTCCAACCTAAACAATTCACATTTGTTTATAAATTTATAAATTTCTAATAGTAACAAAGTTATTTCTATAAACTATAAATGGTCAATGAAGGAATTCCTGAAAGCATTAAGTAAATAAATAGTCAGCTTAACAAAAACAAACACTTGAATATGTATACATATATATCATGTAGTTTGAATGCACTTATAAAGAGAATTGATTTACCAGCTTTTCAAATACCATAAACTATTCCCTCAGGATAATCTTCCACTCACTATGAACATCGTGCGCCTAATTGTATGCATTGCAATAATAAAATAATACCCGCCTGCCTGCAAAATCCTCTGTGAAATTTGGAAATGGCATAATAATGCCGATGTATTCAGTTACATAATACTCATATTTTATTATACAAAATTAATTATTCATAACAAAACAATTTGTTTGTTCGATTGCAAGTGTCTGCTTTTAGGCGCAAAATGTGTAAAATTTAAATATTGAAATTAAATTTAGAGAAAACCAAATTTAATTATGGCATTTGGCAATTGTGTTTTGCATCTGAAAAAACAAATGCAGTTTATTTTATAATAATATTCACATACATACATAAATGTTTTCTCAAGAGTTTTTCGTAATATATGTTTTATTAAGTAATGGTTGAAAAGAGGATGGGAATAGTTGAAGAAGTCTACAAAAGCGGAGAAAATTTTCGGCTGCCATTCATCTAAGTTGGTCTGGACTTAACCTTAGCAACAAAGTCCTCTTATATAATGCAACAATAAAACCGATATGGATGTATGGAATCCAGTTATGGGGCACAGCTTGCACGACGAATATAGATAGAATTCAAAGATTCTAATCGAAAACGTTAAGAGTATTAAAGGGCGCACCATGGTACATTCGTAATTAACATATTCATAGAGATCTAAATATACCTACCATCAAGGAAGAAATTGAAATCGCAGCAAAAAAATACTTAAAAAAACTGCGTAACCATCCGAACTCTTTGGCTAACACCTTGGCCCATGCAACAAGTCGAACCCGCCTGCGGAGAAGAGACAAAGCAGCCTTCTAAAGAGCAATTCCTACTAATGGGCTTTATGTTTTAATTTAGTTTAAGATTTTATTGCTTTTTGTTAGGCTTCCGAAGTCGAAGCACATTCAATAAATAAATATTAATGTTTAAAAAAAAAAAAAAATTAGCACTTAGAAGGCATCTAAAAGTATTACTCTCGCAGCGATGCCAAATCGTTTTTAGTGATTTCAACGCCAGGGAGGACAAAGAAGGTTTCACGATCACAACAGTTGAAAATTTCGGCCTCAATAACGAAACTTTCCCAAACAGGTTGTGGCTAACAGACTCCGACGGGCTAGAAAAAACGTTACCTCAACGCCGGTACAAGAAATTCATAAGGCCACATTATTGCGGGAGATTTCAATGCTTGGGCGGTGGAATGGGGTAGCTCAAAGACCAATGCGCGGGGACAAGCGCTACTTGAAGCCTTCGTTAACCTCGATATAGTGCTACTCAACCAAGGTGGAAAAAACACGTTTCAAAAAGGAAACGCAGGGTCGATCATTGATTTAACCTTTTGCAGCGCCGCGCTGCTCAATCGCATCAAATGGGAAATACTGGACGATTTCACGTATAGTGACCACTTTGCAATCTCTATCGTGGTACACCCGCCCCGGAGTATTGCGTTGAAAAACAGAGTCCAAAAAGTACAAAAAGGTGGCTGGAAAACAAAAATGTTAGACAGCAGTATGCTTAGCTACATGACAGACCTTCTGCCAGACTCATTTGCCGCAAGTACAAACGCTAGTGCGAACAACTGGGCTAATGAGTTAATGAATTACATTACTAAGATCTGTAATGCATCAATGCCACGGAAAACAAAGGGAAATGGAAGAGCCCCAGTCTATTGGTGGAACCAAGAAATAAAGGAGCTGCGCGCACAGAGTCTTAAGCTGCGGCGACAATATCAAAGGCAAAGGGCAAGGAGTAGTCCCGAATACTTACGCTTACAGATATTATATAAAAGCAAGCGGGATGAGCTTCAAAAAGCTATCAAGAAGAGCAAGCGGGAAGCTTTTCAAGAACTGATAAGGGACGTCGATGATAATCCCTGGGGTAGCGGATACAACGTTGTACTCAAAAAATTAAAAGTAAGCAACGCTAAACAACCAGTGTGTCCTCAAATGATGAAACACATCGTGGAGGGGTTATTCCCGAAACACGATGAGTATAGTGCACCAAACGAAACAGCGGTGGATGTTGCTGAAATACCACCTATTAGCAACGCCGAAGTGCTTGCAGCGGTAGCAAACATTAAGACAAAAAAGGCCCCAGGCATCGACGGTGTCCCAAATGCTGTTCTCATATATGTTGTTAAGAAAAAGCCAGAACTCTTCAGCAAGTTATTTACAAAGTGTGTCCAAGATGGCATCTTCCCAAAAAGATGGAAGCGACAAAGGCTGGTCCTGCTACCCAAAGGTAAAAAGCCACCAGAAGAGGCGTCATCTTACAGGCCTCTGTGCATGTTAGACACAGCAGGTAAGCTATTGGAGGCAGTATTGAGTTCACGGATTCAAGAAACTACGGAAGGAGACCAGGGACTTTCCACTTGGCAGTACGGGTTTAGGAAAAAGCGCTCTACAATTAACTCTGTAGCTGCTGTTTGCGACATAGCTCGCAAAGCCCTTGAAGGCAAAAGATGGTTTGAAGGGACAAAGCAGTACTGCGCCATTATCACGTTAGATGTTAAAAACGCATTTAACTCCGCCAACTGGCAACAAATCATAACGGCAACAATAAATATGAATGTTCCGGGATATTTAATACGTGTAATCATGAATTATTTTAGTGAAAGAATGCTACTGTATGATACAAACGAGGGCCCGAGGAAATATAAAATGACAGCAGGCGTACCACAAGGATCGGTCCTTGGACCGCTTCTGTGGAATATAATGTACGATGGCATTTTTAAAATAAAAAAACCGGAGGGCGTATCCATCGTGGGGTATGCTGATGACATAGCTATTGTAGTGGTAGCAAAACAATTGGCTGATGCATCACGAATGTGCAACGAAACCATAGCGTCCGTGAAAGCATGGCTTCTAACAGCAAGACTGGAGTTAGCAGACCACAAAACAGAGGCTTTGCTAATGACCAGCCGGAAAAAGGTAGAGGCCATACAAGTGAGAGTAGGTGGTTGCACAATAGAATCCAGGCCAACCATTAAATATCTCGGAGTCGTTCTGGACCGCCGACTTAGCTTCAAGGAGCATTTGAAATACTCCAGCGAAAAAGCAAGTAAGGTCGGTGCGGCTATTGCAAGACTTATGCCCAATATAGGAGGGCCAAGGCAACAAAGAAGAAAATTACTTGCGAGCGTCAGTTCGTCTATTCTAATGTATGCAGCACCAATCTGGGCAAATACCACTCTGGTGCCGGCGTATCTGAGAGCACCAGCTGCGGTACATAGATTGACATCGCTAAGGGTATGTAGTGCGTTCGTAACAGTGTCAGACGAAGCCGCAAACCTGCTGGCTGGAAGATGTCCAGTAGATATAGCAGCCAGAGCCACTTCGGAAGTTAGGCGCAATCCTACTAAGCGAAAAGAAATCATGCAACAATGCATAAATGAGTGGCAGCAAAGGTGGGATTCGTCTCCGAAAGGAAGATGGACGAAGAAGCTGATCCCAAGTGTAAGCAAATGGATCGAAAGACAGCACGGTGAAACTGATTATTATCTCACGCAGTTCCTCACAGGGCATGGCTGCTTTCGTCAATATTTGCATAAGTACACGCACGCAGACACTCCCTATTGTTTGCATTGCAGTGGAGAGACAGAAGACGCAGAGCATATTCTCTTATACTGCAGCCGATTTGAAGATGAGCGCATGCAGCTCAAGCAGTGTATAAGAGGCACATTGACGCCAGAAAACCTCTTGAAGGCAATGATTCTTGAAGAATGTACGTGGATGAGATGCGCAGAAGTTATCGTAGAAATAATGAAGCGACTTAGGGTAGATGATCATATATCACGCCGACTAATGTAGAAGATGTCATGCTAGCTTGGATCGGAAACTCGTTCTTTCCGACCACGCTTAGTAGCATAATAGCAGAGTGGAGCGGAAACAAGTCCTTTCCGCCTGCCCTACTTTGATTCGAGGTACTATAAACGATGGGAATATGGATCGGAAACTAGTCCTTTCCGACCAAGTTCTTAATCGCATTAATGAATCCCGGAGCGGAAACTAGGACTTTTCGCCCGTTGTAAAAGAAAATAGGCTGGAGATTTGGCCTCGCCAGCTATTTAAGTAATTCAAAAAACCAAAACGTTTAAGGTGTAAAGTATGATGCTGAAACGCAGTAACGAGTGAGAGCCATAGTGCTTACCAGCCCCGCGAAGTAATACTTCATTGATAGTTCCGCGGGGAGAGTGGTAGTTGGGGGAGAGGTATTTAGTACGTAGGTGCAACTGTGAGGTTGCAAGTCGTGCATACTGTTAGGCCGGTTTAACAGTACTCATGAGAGTTTCCTCTTCTCGGGCGTCATCCCAAAAAAAGAAAAAAAAAAAGGTGGAATCAAAGCTTGTTCTCGAGTACATCTACGACATTTCTGGTTTAAATATCGACAGAATGCATGAATTTCGCGTTTTTCCTAAACATCGTAAGATTCCAGCAATAATTCGACCGATGATATTGCCATCATTGACCTCAACAACCTTGCAATTAGTTCAGCTTTCTCCATATTGGATAAGGAAGCCAAGCGTATGGGTCTGGCAGTGAAGGAGGACAAGACAAAATATCTCCTGTAATCAAAAAAAAAAACAATCATCGCATTTCCAACTCGGCTGCCACATTACTGTGACACTGGTAACTTTGAGGTCCTGGATATTTTCTTCTATATTGGAACCAACATAAACACCAACAATGATGTCAGCTTTGAAATCCAACGTATCCTTTCGAAATAAGTCGCTCATCACACCCGACCTGCAGTATTGTGCGTGTTTTTTTGATGACACCGGGGGAAGCAGAAGACCTCAACACGTGTGTGTTGTTAACTCTTCTAATCGCTCATAGTCTAAGTAGGTGAAAAAGAAGAAGAAAGAAGAAGAACAGGAAGAAAAAGAAGAAGAAGATGAAGAAACTACTTCGAGATCCGTCCGACCTCTAAAGACCTAGAAAGAAATAATCAAAGAGATAAGAGTTTCAAAATTATGAGGAGGTTACTGAAGACCATAAAAAACTCATGGATATAACGAAAAAGAGAGTCAAATTGCCAATATTCCGAGGCAGAATCGGTGAGTGAGTGGTAAATATGAATGAACAAACACATATCCTCGGCCTTTATAAGCAATATTAGTTGAATGGAGAGAAATTTCAACCCACTGCGACCTAAATTAGGACAACTTGAATAAATTTGTTTACAGATTGCCTTTTATTGGCAAAAGACTGTAGAATTACAAATATGTACATACGTGTGTACACTGTGTATTTTAGCGGATATATTGGCTGCACGCGTTTATTTGTATAAATCAGCGGCAGCGAGAATCAATAAATTCAGCTCACCCCCGCCACCTCTCATCACTCGCGTCAGCTGTGAATGAGGCATTGCCTGCCATGCGTTGCAATTCGTGTGCCATTTATAATCATTTGGGCGCCATAAGTTCTACTCAACCCACAGATGGCCTCAATAGGCAAATGGCTTTCAAACTGTTATTCGTTATTGTCCATTATTTTGTTTGTGCTTTTGATTATTTTTTGCCACTCTAACGAAAGCCACCACCAACAACAACATAAATCTTAATTTCCAAACTACGCCCACAAAATACGAAATGAGCTCATAATTTTTTTATGAATGAAAGCATCCAACAATTCAGTCTCAGGGTCAGAAAATGGTTAATAATATGAAATTTTTTTATTTATATTTTCTGTATGAAGGCTTTAAATGGAGGGGCTGGCAAACTTTGTTATGCTAAGCGGTTTGGTAATTTGCATGTCTCTATAAATAATGCAGTAAGTAATAAAGCAGACAGAACAAATTTTAGGTTAGAAAAAAGTCTGAATTATTGCAACAAAGTTTTGTTAATGGTTAAAGTTTTATAATAAATATAAATAATTGTAGTTTCATTTCAAGCGATTCAAGTGCCATCTGGAGACCGCCGTTCACTTGTGACTTCATTTTGCTAATCGAAGGAAACGGTGGGAAAAACTGGCACATCTTCGCTCGACGAGGTGCGATAACGGTCTGATATTTCCACATATTCATCGCGCATCGTCGGATTTGACCAAAAGTTCGCTTGAGATAGAGGAGACTTTGCAAGACCTCGTTCCAGTTGGGTTGGCTTACTAACTGCTGATTCTCCAAATTGAGTTCCTTCAGTAGGGAATCTCCGCGATGCTGCGGGTGCGCTCCGCTGAACTTTTTGGTGTATGCATTAATTCGTGCGGTTTTTTTTTCGAAAATTAAGACTTTATTGTGAAAAAATTGTTATACATTTAATGTTCAAAGTATTGACCATCGGAATCTACGATGTTTGCCCATATTTCTGGCAGTTTGTGGATCCCATCCCAAAATAACTTCTCCGGCTTGGCGGTCAAGAAAGAATCGAGCCAATTTCCGATACCCTGTTCTGAAGTGAAGCGTACTCCGGTGAGGGCATTCTGCATTGATCTGAACAAGTGATAATCGGAAGGTACTATGTCTGGGCTATAAGGCGGGTGAGGTAGAACTTCCCACCCGCGATGGCCTTTTTGAAATGAATCAATTGTTTTCGGTAGAGGTCCCCATTGATCGTCTGACCCGATTTCAATACCTCATAATAGAGCACACCCTTGTGGTCCCACCAAATACATAGCATAACCTTGGCACCATGGATATACATATTAATGCGTACACCCAATATGTAGATGTGTATCGCACATTTGGTAATTCCAGTAAAAATATTTCATAAGATTAGGGTAGGGCTTGACGCCAACCTTGAAAGTACTTGAAGCAACCCTGTTGCAAGGTGTTGTACCAAGCTTCTTACAGTCATTGCTGGTCGAAAATAAAATTTGCAGATTGCCCAGGAAAAACTGATCTCCCTATGATAGGAGTATAACTATGGGACCATTGAGCGCTCGTTACTTTAAGATCATAAGAATCCAAATGAGTCTGGAAAGTTCTTATATTACTAACCAATATTTGTGCTTCCTTTGCCGCGGTAAAGCTAAAACCTATGATAAGTTTCAGACTGCTATGGAGTTTAAAAATTAAGCATATATCTATTTTCCACTGAATAGTTTCCACATCTGGAAATTTTCCTCATCACTGAGTTAATGGGCTGGTAGTGGCAAGTGTTCTGGCTACGATAGTGATAGTGTAAAAAACGGCAACTTCTCTGTCCTCTCTCGCCTCTTTAATGGGAAGAACACCAAGTGAGCCTTTAACAAACCTTTGGTAACATGTTTTCATTTGAAGAGCTGCAAGTTCGCTATGAATATATAGGTAGATTAAACTCCTACCAATCTTATCAGTGCTTTTAGTTTTTGAGGACGCACCTTATAATCTACTAATCTCCATCATCATTCTTTCTGTTTTGGTCCACCTTCCATGAAGCCACACCCTCCTTGGGTCCTTGGATAGATTACTTCCAAATGATTAGTTCAACTGCAAAGAACAATGCTGATAGGGCTAGTTTCAGAAGATTATGTGGAAGTATAGGAATGATATGGGGTAGGAACATCTAATTGAAGTCTGTATACTCCAAATGGAGTGGAAAAAAACTTTAGCTCGACGACCTACGAAAATTTGTTAAAAAATTTTACTGAAGGAGCTGAGGGGTGGAAAGGCTGTGGAAGTATGTTCCTACCTCGGTAAGACTCGTACACTAATAACTACATTGAAATAAATAAATAAGAAGAGTAAAAAGGAGTTTTTAGACATATTTTCCAAACCTTCGATGTCATCAATCATTCAAAGAAAAGGATCTGTGTGCTGAAAAAGAATATATTGAAATTTTTTTTTAAACATAAATATAATTTTAATTCCTTTAACCCACCCATAGACAGTATACCATAAATCACAAAACGCACCGAGGCGTATACGCAATTTATAATTACGAATATTTTATGAACGTCAAATAGACAACATTTAAATAAAAAATGACCAAAATATTTGCAAAAAAAAACAAAAGTTTATATTGTATATAAATTATTCAAAACGCACAACTACAATGAGAATTCAGCTGGAAATTGCATGATGTGCGTTACGCACAAATATTACTGCTTGCATGAACGTGCCACTAGGCGTATACGTGATACTCCATGCATGCTGTGTAAAGTGAAGGGAATGAAAGAGTGAGAGAATGGAAATTTTCACATTAAAATTAGTCAAATTAAAGGTTAAGTGCGTTAAAAACGACAAAACGAAGTTGAAATTAGTAAATGGAAAATTTTCAGTGAAAAGTTAATGATTTTGTCAGTCGATGATGCAGTTTGGATGTGATTTTAATCAGTAAAAAGTTATCTATTTTTCTGCATTTTCAATCCAATTTTTTTTCCAAGAAACCAAACTTTAAAATGAGAACTGAAATTTTTTTGATTTTTCATCTTTTTATTTTGGAAAAGATGAATATTTTTGTCGCTTCTTCCATTAAGCTCAAATCCATAACAAACATATACAATGCCTAAAACATTGAACCTACATTCAGTTCCATTTGGCAAATACAAACAAAAGTACACAGAAAATATAGAGACTTTTCATGTTAATGCTAGAATTCACACTGAATTTTGCAAGTGGATTTGCATTTGAAAAATGTTCGGTAGTTATGAAAAAACAACAACACAAGCGCAAGGAAGTACTACTATACACTTAATAGCAGAATAATATTTGTGAATGTGCAATAAATACACTTATTTGTAGATAGATTTTCTTCTAAGACCAGTATGTATATAGATACAAACGTAACCATTTCTTTCTCACAAATGCAACTCAGTTAAGCGAATGTCGGTTTTAGGCGCAACAGCTCCAATTTCAGTTGTCTAAGAGCAGTTTTAGGTCATATCTTAATTACAGAAATATATACATATCTTTCTTATATACGTATGTATGAATTGGCCTAAAAGAGCGCATACAGTATGTTAGAAAAATTCACGGAAATAAAATTTTAATTCAAATTATTACATTTTATGTTATTTTTCTAATAATAATTTATTTCTAATTCATTTATTAAGTTTATTTAAATTTTTCCATTTTAGTTTAATTAGTTCTATTTATTTTTAATTGTTTTGATTTAAAATTTATTGTGAATTTTTATTAAATTTATCATTTCCACTTATTTGATATTTAAATATTTTATTTTATTTCATTTTAATTTATTTCCATTCTGATTATTATATCTTGTTTCATTTCATTTTATGTCTCCTTTTTATTTTTTTTTGTTTATTTTTATTTTATTTGTTTGCCTTTTTTCTTTTATTTAATTTGTTTTTATGTACTATAATTTACTTTATTTAATTTAATTTTTTATTTTAATTTAATTTATCTTTATCTTCTTTATTTATTTTAGTTTTAATTTTATCTTATTTTTCATATAAACATACATTCATGTATAAATTATAATAGGTCAAGTAAAAAGTTCGTTCGGTTTTTGTTGATTTTTAAAGTCAAATATGCGCCGTTTTGTTCGTAAACTTGTTGCCAACGAAATGCCAACTTCATTATAGAAGGCTGCGTCCCTATTGGCAAAAAACTCGGAGAGCCAATTTTCACATGCCTCACTTGAGGCCAACTTCTCACCATTAGGCGCGTTCGCCATGGACAGGAAAAGATGATAATCACTTGGTGCCAGGTCCGCACTATAAGGTGGGTGTATTAGGATCTCCCATCCGAGCTCCTGGAGCTTCTGGCGCGTCACCAAAGATGTGCGTGGCCTGGCGTTGTTCTGATGGAAAACAATTCGGCCTGTGTTGATCAAAGATGGCCTCTTCTGAACGAGTGCTACCTTCGAGCAGTCCAGTTGTTGGCAGTAGAGGGCCAAATTGAGCATTTTGCCATAGGGGAGCAGCTCGTAGTAAATGATTCCTTGCCAATCCCACCAAACACACAATAAAACCTTCCTGGCCGTCCATACTGGTTCGCCGCATTTCGACCACTGACATTTTCGCTTGACGTTGTCGTAAGTGATCCACTTTTCATCGCCAGTCACCAAACGCTTCAGAAATGGGTCGATCGATTTTGTTGCGATTCGCAGATGGAAATTCGGTCCATCATGTTTTTTTGCGTTAGTTCGTGTGGCACCCAAAAATCGAGCTCCTTTTTGAATCCAAGGTTACGCAAATGGTTCCAAACGGTTTTCTGGCTTATCTTTAGTTCCTCAGCAATTAAATAAGTGCTCACGTGACGGTCTGTTTCCACTATTTCCATGATTTTATCGCAATTTTCGATGACAGGCCTCCGGAAGCGTGGCGCATCTTTGACATCGAAATTACCGAAACGGAGCCTAGCAAACCACTTTTGTGCTACACGTTCGTTTACAGTATCGGGCTCATAAACTAAATTAATTTTTTCAGTCACTTTGGCTACTTTTTCGCCTTGATCGAAGAAAAATAGTAAAATGTAGCAAATTTTCTCTTTGCTTACTGAGTCAATCAGTCAAAAAACTGTCAAAGACAAACTTTTAGCGCGAATAAACACGTTTTCAGCGCCGCATAGTATGTCGTAATGCGACACGTAACACTAGTATTACGGACAATAACGTCATCTCTTAGATAAAAACCGAACGAACTTTTTACATGACCTAATATATATTGTTGTATTGTATTGTAACCGCTGAACCGCTGAACCGCTCGGCCGAACTGCTCATCGAATTTATTATTATTTCAGTACATTTTAAAATTTAATTTTTTTTATTTTTATAGCTATAATTTCAATTTTTTTGCTTATTTTTTTTAACAAATTTTTTTAATGATTTTTGTTTTTTTTTTCATATTTATTTTATTTGACTTAAAATTAAATTAATTCCTTAAAAACTTATATTTTTTATGTGTATAACTTTTTATTTTATTTTATTTTATTTTATTTAACTTAACTTTATGTAATATTATAATTATATTTTAATTTTCTTTATTTGATTTTAAATCGTTTTCTTTTATTTTTTTTTTAATTATATTTTTTTGTAATTCATCTTGTAGTTTGATTAATTAAATATCTTTCTTTTATTTTAATTTATCTTAATTTTTGTATATTATTTCTTTTACCATGACACTATTTTGTTTTATTTTATGTTATTTATATTAATATAATTTATTTTTTTATTGATTTACTTTATTTCATTTTATTTTAGTTCACTTGGCATCAATTGTTTTACTTTATTATATATTAGTTGTCTTTTATTTACTTTGTTCTTATAGGTATATTTAATTTAACGTAGTTTAATTTAATTTTTCATGAAATTTATTTTTTTATTTTAATAAATTTAATTAAATTGATTTATTTTTAATATTATTATTTAGTTTTGTTTCATATTATTTTTTGTTCACTTTACTTTATTAAACACATTTTAATTAACTTTAATTTTATTTGAACTCATTTTGATTTTGGTTCAAATATTTTTTGTAATTATTGCATTTTTTTATTATTTTAATATAAGTATTTTTTTATTTTTTTTAATTTTCATTTAATTACAATTTTTATTTAATTTTTTTATTTTACTTTAATTTATTTTTATTTTATTCCATTACATTTAATTTACTTTATTTTTCTATCCTATTTTTGTATTTGATTCCATTTTATTTTATATACTAATTACTGTGTTTCCTTAATACTTTCTATTATTTTGTATTCTTTTTTATATTATTATTAATTAGTTTTTTTATATCATTTATTATTTTAATATATATGTATATTTTAGGATACTTATATATTCTATTTTATTTACTTTACTCTATTTAATTCAATTCAATTCAATTTTATTTATATTTATGTGTTAATTCATTATGTTTTATTCTACTTCATTTCATTTTATTTTTTGTTCTACTTGGTTTACTTACTTTTAATTTTTATTTTATTTGTTAATTTTTTTTTAGTTTAAATTTTTTGTGTGTGATTTCTTTTACTCCGCACTGTCCGTGAGCATTCAGTTATTGGAAGCCAACAGTTTGTCCAACTGTAAATTATATGCCAATGTTTGGCGTAATACATGTATTTGTTTGTCTGTGTGCATTGTGTCCAATAGAGTAGTACTATGGTGTAAGACAAGCACAATTAGAAAATGCAACGTGTTGCATGCAACAGCTAGAATATGTAAAGCCTAAAAGGAAAATAAATGCATTTCTAGAGTGAAATGTACAAGTTGTGAATTTAAACATTTTCATATACACGCACATAGGGTTATCCATTTTGTGTTTTCTTAAGTGCAGATCTGTTAAAATTAACTGTTAAATCAAATATGTTTTCTTTTCGTTAAAAGTCAGGCATTTATGAATATATTAAAGCCTACTATAAAGTAGCGATGGCCACGTTTTGTGCTTTATGAGGAGATTGTGGTGGCAACTACTCAACCAATTGGTAGAATTTTAAAGAAATTTGAATAGACTGGATCGATTACAGATATTGATAACACTTTGCTCGCTCCACCCGAAAACCCGATTGAGCATATTCCTCGACGGTTTTAGGAGCTGTAACTTTCTGACAGTAATTGGACTTACAGCTACCTGTATATAAAATCCAGTCCACACAACACCTGAAACCAACTGACCATTCAAAATGCCGTACATCCGTCGATTGGGTGCTGGAAGAACAAGCAGTGGACGGTGATTTTTCTAACAAAATTTTCTTCAGCGCCGAGGCCCATTTCTCACACGGAGAATGCGTAAAAATAAGCTAAATTGGCGCATTTAGGGCTTCGAGATTGTCTGTGAGCTCTTGGGTCAGGTGGTGTGATTGGACCTTACTTCGTTGAAAATGACAACGGCGTGACGTCACTGTCAATTCGGAGTGTTATGGTCGCAAGATAACTGACTTTTCTTTGGCTTGCAATTGAAGAACATGACTTGTGATTTCAACAAGATGTCGCCACATACTACACAACACGAGCGAATATGGATTTAATGCGATAAAAATTTCCCAGTCAGATCGTACGATTTGACATGTTTAAATATTATTTTGGTGTTACGCGGAAGACCGTTCTTATGCGATTAAACCTTAAACTCTTGAGCACTTGAAAACCAATATACATCAAGCTATGGCTAAGATATCCCTCAATAAGTGCCAAAAAGTTGCCAAAAATTACTTTAAAATTTGTAAAAACTCAAAAGTCGGCCATTCGAATTATAGAGAGCTTCACATACGTATAAAGCCAGTATTCAAACTTTGTAATAGAAAAGGAATTTCATGAAAAACATTATTTTAAATGCATTTAGTTTACGTTTATTTTCGAAACCGCGAAATGGGCAACTCTGTACAGACATATGCATGTGAATATGAATGTTAATATATAACATAGAATATCGTTGGGATTTGTTAGGAAATGACAAAGGAACATTTCATTTCCATAGTAAATTTGGTAGAATAAAAGGCTACGAAGAAGGATATGGAATGTCTTTAGTGTGCAATTTGCAATATTACTAACGGATATACTCGAACACAATTATAATGTCTGTTGGTGATGACGAAAAAATATTCTAAAAAACTATGTAGATTTTGAGTTTTGAATGTAAAAATTAATTTCGTTAAATACGTCAACACCAAATTACAATTAGAAATATGATTTAAAGAAATAAAAAAAATTATTTTTATTTGTCATATATCGAATAAAGTTCTCGCCAAGGTTAGTTCCTCAGATACGAGGGTCAAACTTCTCGTAGAAAGATGTTGGTGCTCATATCTTCCAAGGCGTTTTTATAGGTTTCTCGCTACTATCTCTAATGGAATGATCTTTGCCAACTCCTAGAACCTAAATCTGGTACTGGCCCTCAAAAACTGCTAGTCATAGACGCTTACTTCGACAATTGTACGTATGATTTGATGAATCGTTCGCTGGTTCTATCGCAGGTAACTTTAGTCCATCTGTATAACATAATCTTGGAGCTAAAGAGATGGTTAAACAGACATTCGAAGGAATGACACCGTCACCACCACCACAGAAATTTATTACCTGCTCAGTCAGGTGGGTGTATCCAACCAAGGTGCTCCTCCGGAAATACTGCCAAACTCTTGTTGCGTTACAGGTAATTTAAATATATGGAAGTTTTCCAAGCTTCAACTGGCCTTTATCCTCAACACTATCTGTCACTACAGGCAGTAAATATTTTTCTTTTTGTTTTAACCAAACACGCTCTTCTGCACAACCGAACTTCACAACTCAACAAGGCAACTTTAAAATATGTGTTTCGATTCGCCTTGACAACCGTCCCGTTAGTTGTACCTTCTCCAAGATTGCCAAAAAAATGAGCCAATGGGTTGGCGCACTTACGACTTGACTCCCACGTCACTGTCGAAAGTCATAACTTTGAGGTCTTGCCAACAGGTACTTCTTTGGACTGAGTAGTTAATTGAAATATTGAATCCTCTCTCTGGATTTAATCTCCAATGAAGAAAGAATGAAAGGATATGGAAGCAGTCCCATCTACACGTGCATTAAACATTGGCCTTAATATATATATATATCTTTTTTTGAATATTTGCTATTATATATTTATTGTTTACTTAAAATTTTCACAACTTTTACCAATCATTTTAATATTAATAAACTAAACAGGATTAGCTATTTAATGTAAGCTCTGGTCTTCCTCTTCTTCGCTTTCTTCTGTTGTATCATCTTCTTCAACATCCAATACTACTGCCTCCACTTCTAGCTCTCCTTCTTCATCTTCGCCTCCTTCTGTTGTTGTGTCTTCCTCTCCTTCCTCAGCAGCTTCCGTTGTTGCGTCATCCTCACGTTTAACCAATTCATGCTGGGGTTCAGGATAAGCTGAGGAGCTTGGTAAAATGTTGATGAAGGCGAAACAAAATTTATTTATAATTAAATATTATATTGATATTTAGTGAAAACCGCTTACCGCCAATCAATAGGAACAGGCAAAGAGGTTTATTTATCATTTTGCTGCCGTGAGTTGAGGCCGTCTGAGTAAGTCTACTACCAGTGAGCTATTCACAGCACCCCACTTCTGGGTAAAATGTCTTTGAAAAGTGTTGGACCAATGCACGCTGGACACTTTATTAACATAAAAGGTTGTTATCACTCCTTGAATGTTCAGGTATTAGTATTTAGATCCAGTGAACTATATAAGAGTAAATAACAGTAAAGTTACTTGGATTGCGTGAGACAATGTCAACTTAAAAGAAAATTGAAGCAAACATAATCATAATGGTTTTTTTAGTTGGAAATTCAAGTTGACTCAGTTTGTCAATATTATTTAGCCCCAAGACGAAATTTCTCCTGTCATCAAACAAATAGTCATCGTATTCGCGACTCGGCTCCCACGACAGTCATAACTTCGAAGTTGTAGATAATTTCGTATATTTAGGGACCAGCACTAGCACCAACAACACTGTCAGACTGGAAATCCAATGCAGAATCACTCTTGCCAACAGTCCATTTTCGGCGAACGAAAAACAAACTCTACAAGTCGCTTATCATACCGGTCCTACTATATGGCAGATGCGTGGACGATGTCAACATCTGGCTCTAGGAGTCTTCGAGAGAAAAGTTTTGCGAACGATTTATGGTCCTTTGCGCATTGACAACGGCGGATACTGCAGACGATGGAACGATGAGCTGTACGAGCTATACGACATTGAAATAGTTCAGCGAATAAAGAGATAGCGGCCATGCTGGCTAGGTCATGTCGTCCGAATGGATGAAAGCACTCCCGCTTTGAAAGTATTTGATGCAGTACACGCTGGTGAAAGCAGAGGAAGAGGAAGACCTCCACTCCGTTGGAAGGATCAAGTGGAGAGTGACGCGCGCTATAATTGATTCGGCTATAATCGCGCAAGCAAGAAGGCGTGAAGGCCAGTTCCAGGACTGCCGGGACAGATGCTCTTTGTGCTTGAGGCTTGTCCTAAGCAAAGGAGTTGCTGTGACTTGGTGTGAGCTGCCGAGTTTTGCCTCTTATGATCTATCTTACAATCGTTCATAAGAGGACATGATTTAACGTTTTTCTATTACAGGCAATTTTTATCACTCAATTTCGAAATATCTCGATTCGATATGCTTAATTGTTTCATAAAAACGGCTTCTATACTTTCTGCATTTTTTCGAAGTTTATTGATACATTTTTGTGATATAGTTTCAGCAAACAGTTTTCTGAAAATCACCAGAATTGGGAAACCAAAGCCATGTTCGTGTTTGCATATGTATGTACAGTGGCTCAAACGCAAAATGGGACACGGCGCTTTATTAAAAAAAGGGCTGTCAAATTGAGTCTAAATCTAATATTTTTTAATGAAAAGTGAGCAACATATTTAGTACAAATAGTATATTAACTAACCTGACAACCCTCGCCCAACTACATGGCAACCATACCAAAATCAACATGCAAACATACGATTTGAATGTCAAACGCAAAGTGGGACACTTTTATTTTTATTTGTACTTGGGTTTTTTTTAATTAATATTTGGTAGCATAACCATTTGCTGATAAAACGGCTTGCAGATGACGTGGCATAGGTTCAACCAATTTCTTGCAAAAATTCGGTTAAATTTTTTGCCATTCTGTCATTATTACAGTTTTGAGGTCGTTATTGAGTTGAATCGGTTTTAATATTCCCGCCTGGCCAGTTCCTCCCATACATGCTCAATGACATTTAGGTCTGGTGATTGTGGAGGTGGTTGCAATAATTTGGAACAGTTGTGAATTAACCAGAGCTTTCCAACTTGGGAAGTATGCTGGGGTCCGTTGTCTTGATAAAAAGCAAACTTGCCTTCGATACCCCATTTTGTTGCAATTTGCTAACATTTGCCTTTAATATATCAAGATACGAAAATCTGTTCATATTTCCCTTAACAAATGTTAAGTTTTCCACTCCTGCTCTTGACACAAAGCCCCGAACCATTACAGAACCACCCTGTTTCACTGTGGCCGTATATTTTTGCGATCGAATTCTGTAAGTGATTTTCGCCAAACGTAGCTTCTTCCATCGGAACCATGTAACTTAAACTTACTTTCATCGGTAAATAAACCTATAGTATTACATATTTAGACAAATATTTCGCTTTAGTTAACGTTAAATTGTTTTACCGTATTTCAAAATGTCTCATCTTTTGGTAAGTATTCCTTAGCAAGTTTTAAACTCTTTGCTTTATTTCAAGGGCTGATAAATGGCTTTTTACATATAACTCGACCATGAAAATCATTGCAATACAAAACGTTATGAATTGTTTCGGCACACTCAGTTATTCCAAGATGGTTTTCTGCAAAAATTTTTAGTTCTGGGGCGTTTACGAAAGGATTCACTTTCACTTCTTTCAATATTCGGCGCTCATTACAGGAATTAAGTTTTTTTCCTTGACCTACTTTGCTTATGTTGGCCAAGCGAAAGTCTTTGGCATATCGCGTCACAATATTATGCACAGTGGATCGGGGTTTTCCAGTTTTTTCGGAAATTGCACAAACATATGTCCCTTCTGAATGTAGAATTACAATTTACGCTCAATTTGACAGCCCTTTTTTTAACAAAGCGGCTTGTCCCATTTTGCATTTGGGCCACTGTATGTATGAATATATCATAAATTGAATGGAATTTTTTGTAATATCTTTTAAAAGAAAAAAAAAGAAACAAAGGGAAAAACTCAATACCATTCCACTCACTTTCAATGCAATTCACTGAATGATTTTTATTCTCTAAACAATGACTATCGAATGGGACGAGGCAATTTATCAAGTTCTATACACACACGCACATGCACGCCAACACAGTTACCCACTGCAAGGGAAATGCATTTTTTATTTGCCCATCGCCGAATTGCAGCAACATTGTTGACACTAAGCGAGGCTCAATCGCATCAGCCTCCTCGTCTCCCCGTCATTTTTTCTCCCGCGCCGCTTGGTGTGTGGGGTGCTTGGAATTTTTGGTTTCTATTTCACTTTTAGTTTATTTATTTATTTATTTAGCAAGTCCTACTCTACCTGTTTTTGGTTACTTTTGGCTTTGTGTTTTGGAAATTGGCTAAAATTGCCATGGTCAGTTGCCGGTTTTGGGTTGTTTTTTGCTTCTTTGTTTGATTGTTTTCGAAGTCGCATCAAAACTGTTTTGGAAAAAAGGGTTCTTGGTATGTATGATTGAATGGAGTGCATTTGAAAAGTTTTCTCTAACATTTTTTTTTTGAAAATAAATATGTACATACACGTACCCGTGTGTGCAATGCTAAGCCAATTGAAATATATTCGAAACCAATTGTTTTGAGTAGGTTTTGTGTGGTGAGATATTTCATTTTCAACGAGCAATGAAAAAAACATTTTGAAATAAATGCCGATAAAATGTTTTTATAATGTATTTTTTTAGACATGATCGTTGGATTAATATTGAAAGTGGATAGTGTGGAATGTATGTATGTATGTATTTGTATTTGTAAATATTATAGTATAAATGAAATTATGCACATCTTGTTTGAAAAATCATGTCAGAAAAGGATATGTTTGAGTGGTGTTTTTTTAACTTTCGACCGAGCTTTTCAAATGGCTGGACCTACAGTTTTTTCTGAGCCGCCTCTGAGCTGTTGATGAACTTTTATGTGGAAATTTTTTATTCTATGGCGACATTCTCTTTCGAAGGTCAACTGTAATTAGAGAATTTTTAAGAAAGTTGGATTGGCTAGGATTCAATGAAATCCAGGTACTACAATAAAATAAGGGTGATTTATTAGAAAGAAGTCCAACGTCGAATGCTTGCAATCACAAAAATCAGATGAACTTGACGACTTCGCAGCCGCGGTATCTAACTTCTTTAGTTCGAAACCAACACAAGAAAATGACATGCCTGAATCTCTGAATGACTCAGCTCTGACAAAACCCGAACAGTAATTACACAGCTAAAGAAAAATAAAGCAGGTTAAGGGGTTATACACAGTTAATGGGCCAAAAAAACGAATTTTTAATAATTTTTTTAGAGAATTCTTTAGAATTTATTGATTCAAAAAGTTTACCAGGGGTGTTAGTTGAAGTGTGCCGGTTTTACTAGTAGATGTCGCTAGCAATATGTAAAAATTTCTATGATTTGACATGTATGTAATTTTTTTCTATTGACATTAACCTACAAAAATACGCAAGTCACATTCCGCCAAAATAATAGCGTCCGATGTGTTTACCTCAGTGAATATGTCGAGTTTCGTTCCAAGTAAATCGCATTTGCGGCACTCGTTGCTTTTCTTATTTCATCAAAAGAAAAAAGCAGCTGAAGCTGGCAGAAACTTATGGTGAACATGTTCCAGTGATTAGAACATGTGAGACATGGTTTCGTCAATTTAAAAGTGGAGATTTCGATTTGACAGACAATGAACATCCTGGTGCAGCGAAAAAGTTCGAAGACGAGGAATTGCATGTTGATCCAATCCAATCGCAACAAAAATTGGCAGAAACACTACATGTGACTCGAGGAACAATTTGCCAACGATTAAAAGCCATGGGAAAGATCCAGAAGTATGGAAAATGGGTGCCACACCAGCTGAACGATAGACAAATGGAAAATCGTTTGTGAAATGCTGCTTCAACGATTCGAAAGAAAATCTTTTCTGCATCGAATTGTCACGAGGAACGAAAAATGGATTTATTTTGAGAACCCGAAGCGAAAAAAATCATGGCTTTCCTCTGGTGAAGCTGGCCCATCGACTGCAAGGCCAAATCGCTTTGGCCGTAAGACAATGCTCTGTGTTTGGTGGGACCAGTGTGGTGTGGTGTACTACGAGTTGTTAAAACCTGGTGAAACGTTGAACACGGATCGCTACCGACAACAAATGATCCATTTGAATCATGCGTTGATCGAAAAATGGTCGGAATGGGCCCGAAGACATGGCAAAGTTATCTTGCAACATGACAACACGCCGTCTCAGTACGCTAAACTGGTGAAAGACACATTAAAAACACTTAATTGGGGACTATTATCGCACCCGCCGTACTCTCCATACCTCGCCTCGTCCGACTATCACTTTTTCTCATCGATGGGACACTCCCTTGCAGAACAGTGCTTCGCTAATTTTGAAGAAGTCGAAAAATGGCTCGTCGAATGGTTTGCCTCGACAGAGAAAAAGTTTTTTTGGAATGGTATCCATAATTTGCCTGAGAGATGGGCGAAATGTGTAGAACCAATGGTCAATACTTTAAATAAAAAAATTTTGAGATTCTTCTGAAAATTGAGTGTTTTCTTTATCGAAAAACTAACACCCCTGGTACATACTTATTATGGTTTTATTCAACAATATTTTAATCCTTATAACTAGTAAAAATATTTCTCTGGAGAAGAGCTACAGCTGATCTCCAGGAGGTCCTCTGAAAAAAGACGTCTTGCGTTGACCACTCTATCTCTGAACTGGATCAAACAAATTTCATTAAAGTAATGTTAAATCTAGTGATTAATCACGAAGGAATAAGCAAAAAAAAAATTTTTGGTAAAAATGGCGCCTTCTCAAAGAAAAAAGTCGATTTTTCAGCGAAATTTCGATTTTAAATTGTTTATAAAAAAAAAAAGTATTTCTCGGAAAAATAAAACCTTAGTTTAATCACTGAAAAATATATTTAAGAAGTTTGTGTTAAAATTTTAGACAAATCATAACTGTATATAACCCCTTAATCTTTCCCGATTGAACCATTAAATTAAGGTCAGGAGGAGTGCTAAGATGTATACACATAGGTTGAAAGAAAACATGCATGGAGAAAGGAATCTGAGAATGTTACGCAAAAGCCCCATGCATACTATATAGAAACTGTACAAGGGTACAATGCATTTGACACAAAGAATTTTACCGACCGACCATCCAGGTCGATTGAAATGCGGTCTTACAATCACATTTATTTGGATTTGTGGAAGGAAATCTTTATGGCCGACGCACTGTTAGTCAATGGAAATCCATATCAATTTATATTGGCTCATTATGTCCACTCGGAAAATCGTGAAAAAAGGTCTCGACGTTTACTGGTTACAAGATGGCTCCTAGATCACACTGTAAATCAAACTATACAGTTTCTGCGAATAAAATTTCCCAAACGTCTGGTGTGAAGAGAGATGATATTGACTGGCTATCAAGATATCTGGATTTGATTCCTCCTCACTTCTCTTTATGCGGTTATTTGAAGAGTAAAGTTGACGCCAGGAAACCTTGAATCATTGAGCTAAATATTAAAATGTGTTCCGAATTTACGGCTATACGGCCTGCGATAATTAAAAAAAATAATGAAATTGGTAGTAAAAAAGAGTTCATATTGCTGCGGCTAATAAAAGCATCGAGCTGATTGAGTCTTCGTCTTTAATGGCGTATACACCGCTTACGTGATTATAGCTTAGTTAATAACATTTTGCCTTTAATTTCTTTTTCTCGGTGTTTGGCGCCAATTAGAAATACCAAGTACAGCCAGGTCCTTCTCTACCTGGTATTTCCACCGGAGTGGAGGTCTTCACCTTCCTCTGCTTCCACCGGCGGGTATTGCATCGAAAACTTTCAAAGCAGGAGTATTCTTATCCATCCGGACCATATGACTTAGCCAGCGTAGCCGCTGTCTGTTGATTCGCTGAACAATATCGCCGTATATCTTGTAGAGCTCATCGTTAGATCGGCTGCAGTTAAAAAAGTCACACGATTAGGAATCACCCTGTCTGAAACACCGTTTGATATCGAACTACTCGTGAGAGGTTCTACCCGACAGAGGTCTTTCGTGATCCTGCGGAGATACCGAATTCAGAAATAGCGGCGGTGTAAGTCGATCCTCTTTTAACGGGTCTTTTCCATGATTCCAAAAATTCTTTGAGAAAGGGAGATGTTAAAAAGATTTTGGTCTCGTTATGAATTAGTTCCGTAGCGAATTAATATCCGCGAATACGGTTGTATGGTCATGTTGGGACGGATGACTTCAGTGTTGTTTCCGGCAGTCTGATTTTGAGGCGGTCACAAAGAACTCAACCCATTTCAATTACTTCAATTTCTATAGAGAAATTTTTCATTAGGAGCTTGTTTACCAGATTGTTTACTTTTTACCTCTCATACAAAGCAATAATAAAAGGATAAAATATTTAGAAACGCTTGAGTGGGAAAACCATTGATTGATTCAACTCCTTATGATAATAATCTTATGCTTCCAAAGACAATCAAGAACTTCGAATAGCGGCTCTTGTGTTCTCTTACTTAAATTCTCTATGCAAAAATGTCTCGAGGAAGTACTTCTCCTTGTATGAGATCTTGGATTGCTTCAAAGGAACTGGTGTTAGTTTTAGTTATTGGCGAAGTTGGTCTGGTCCCCTGGGGAATGGTATAGGTCATATTGTCGAATAAGCCTAGCTAATTGTAATTGTATGCTAATCTTCAAAAATCTTAGTAGCTGTAGCCAGAAAGCTACAACAAGCTTAGAATATTACATTGGTTCTTCTTAATCGGCTAAGTGCCTTCAGCAAGGCCTTATCTTGAGAATAAAGTAGCTAGAGCTCACCAAACTTTCAAAACTTCTCCACTGTAAATATTCTATCTGCTGCAGTGGTTTTGAGAATATCGAAATTATTTATATTTTTTCCAGAACCGAAACGACTTTTGCAAGTTTAGAAGTGTTAGTCGCAACATAAATTTCTTACCTGTAACAATGCGGAAATACAACGCACTGAAGTCTTCAAGGCTAAAGGACATTGAGGCACGTCGAAATGTTCTGCAACTATACAGTTATACACATTTGTTGATAAACACATAGCGTTTGCAACATTTCGAGTTTCCAGCACCGCCGAGAGAGTCCAGAAAGAGTTCTTAGAACAAATGTCGCAACAAATGAAGAGCATTTGTTTCGATTAAAGAGCACGGCTGGCAGTCATGTAAGAGAGTGTGCGCATAATTTCGATTCGAAATGCGATTACCGGCTTGTTTCGGCATGCCAGTGAAATACTTTTACATACCGTTATCTACTTTCACTTGTTCATTGTAAACAAGTCAGTGTGAATACACAGTTGAGAATATTTGGCGTTGTTGCCCAAAGCAATGCGCTGAGGGAATGAATGACTCGGAGCTTTCACGCGTGACATGGAAGTGATGACATAATTTAACTTTTGAAGGACCTAAAATTTATATTACATATTTAATAATTACTTACGAGTGTGCACAACTCGTCCAAATTAATTGGGGAAAGAGTATTCATTGAGTTAAAGTTTAGTTAAAATTAGGGAGTTTAATGGTGTTGAACGCTGTAGGTCTTTGAGGGATCTGGTTATCATCAGAATATTAATTATTGCTTTCCAGTACCCTATCATAGGCATTTCCTTAAAGCAATTTAACCACTAAATATTTATGTCAGCTAATAACTGAGAATATTAACAGTACATACTAAAGCAGGGATTGATGTAAATGATTCCAGCTTGAATGTGTGAGGCCGAAAGAGATATAACTTTCGAGTCAATCCAAAATTTTTATTACTTTAGTTGGCATCTCGAAGTCTATTGCTTAATGAACTACCCCAAAATGTTAATGAAAGCTGTTAAATATTTATTTGGATAAATATTTTTAAATCTAGACCTGAATAATCTAAATTCATTTAGGAATTATTTCTTTAGTAGGACAAAGGGAAAATATTACAAATTAAAGCTGTTTTGGAAATCATCACATCACTTCAATAGACTTCAGACCTTTATGCAGTAAATTCCGTCATCATTTTTCTATTTTCACAAACGTTTTATAAGAGGTAGGACCGTTTTGAGTTAGTTTTATTCTGCTATAAATTCTTTCAATTTAAGTGTTTACGTTTACACTTTTTCAAAAAGAATAAATTTTCAGCTGTCAGAATTGTGTGTGTCATAATTAACATCTATGTATAGTGACCCGTAAATTTGACGACTTCAAATAAACGGTTGTCAGTTGGAGGCAGTTTTTGATGTCGAAAATACTAATAATTAATAAGACATCTTTTATGCCATGAATTTATTTATTTTTCAACAGCGTTCGCATGACAAAGGAATAAAATTTGCAAACATGTTGTCAAATTGATTAGTTAATCGAAATTTGATTGTTTTCATTTGGTTGTCATTTTATGTGAGCGTACGTTGCCAAATATACCAGCAAACGCAAATGACACCATTAAACAATTCGTTTTCATTATTTTGACAACATTTGACGTCAAATATGACCTAATGGAAACTAGGCATAACTATAACATAAAAAGAAACTAAAAAAGAATTTTTTAAATATTATTATTTTATGCGCCACCTAGGTGAGTTTTGCTACGCCAAAAAAAAAAAAATATTCGAAAAAGTGAAAAATTCTCGAATTTTTAGTTGCATTTCGAACGATATATATGCTCCTTTGAGCATTCATCCCAAACAAGTGTTCTGCTTTTTAAATTTTTGTCATCTTTATTGGCAGTGCGTCCACGTGATCCCAGATTAAATTTTTAAAATATGTGGTAAAAATATTCAATTATTAAGCTACCTGCAATCACATTTGGAGACACACTTCAACTCCTTTTTGAAAAATATATATTTTGAGACCCATATTGTTTTATTTATATGCTCCTTTGAGCATTCATCCCAAACAAGTGTTCTGCTTTTTAAATTTTTGTCATCTTTATTGGCAGTGCGTCCACGTGATCCCAGATTAAATTTTTAAAATATGTGGTAAAAATATTCAATTATTAAGCTACCTGCAATCACATTTGGAGACACACTTCAACTCCTTTTTGAAAAATATATATTTTGAGACCCATATTGTTTTATTTAGTTTGTGAAATCAATCTTTTAAATTTAAACAGTTTTTCTCCTTTTAAAAAATATTTTCGCTTAAAGCCTCTTTTAAATATCTTCATATATTATTTTAACAACGTGATTGTATTTGAAATCTCAGAATGATGGCATCCCTAAATTCCACTGTCAACTTAATAGTTTAAGTTTTGTCGCCCTTAAACTTTTGAAATTTTCTTTTTCCTACACCCTTATAATAATGTATAATGCATTTTATAAATTCTTTCAAATTAAACTTTTTAACATATGGCAACTCTGACCAAACATGTTTTTTCATTAAGACTTCTTTTAACACCTTAGTTTAAATAATTTTTGACCACACTTGAACTATTATTATCAAGTTTGGTTTCGCCATCTAGCTTGAGTTTAGTTTACTTTAAATGGTATGCAAACAATTTGAAAATAAGGTGCCACATTAGAGGGGATTAACAAAAGTTCGGTAAGTTTACCAGACAAAAAAGACCAGTCCTTTTAATTTTCTTTTAACTTTTAGGAATATGGTGCTCGACGTATTTCTTCGATCCCAGAGTTCGCAATAAAATTTCTCATTATTTCAGCAGTGTGAGATGGTATGGGATATCGCGTTGTCATGATGTAAAAAGTAGCGCCGCAAATCATCTTTCTTCGTGTTTGTATTAGGCGGATAATTATTGTGCTTCCTTAAAGAGTTTACTAAAAAAATTTATAAAGCTTTAATTTGTGTAAAAATAATTTATACAATAAATATAAAGAGAAAGGACGTAGATTACAGTTAAAAAAAGTCGAAATTTGTTAATGGATATGTGTTAATTAATAAGAATGTGTATCAAAACCGCATAGAAAAACTTACTTTTAAAGCAATAATCAGTACCAAAGAGCTTTGTGCTTTGTCTTTTAAAATATATGTAAGTATGACCTGTGCAATTGGTATTTATTTTTAGTACGTTGTTTTAACATGTGTTAGTGCATATTTGATAAATTGTAAGCGACAGGCAATGATATGTGGCTGAGTTGCTGCATCATTTATTCATTCAGTCAATTATTATAACAACTCGAGCTGAATTGTTTTAAACGTTTTTATGTAAAACATTTTTTATTGTAAACTATTCCATAAATTTTACTATTAAATGTAATATACCAGTGTGGGAGTATTTTTGAAAGAGAAATCTTCAAAAAAATTAATGATTTTTATGTGCCATTTTTCATGGTATACAATTTTTGTCCATTTAAGCGGGAGTTTTTATAATTATTTTTATCAATTTTTCCAATTTTTTTGCTGTGCATTTATTCAAATGAAATTCTCTTTTTACATACATTTTATTTTTAATGTTTCAAAGCTTTCATTTATGTGCCAATTAATTTTTTTTTTAATAATTTGTTGTTGGTGTAAGCGTCTGTTTGCGCGTGGCTTTGATTTTGTTCCGAGTGATTTATAAAATTTTCTTCACGCTTTTTACAATTTAAATAAAATAAAGTAAACATATAAAAAAATAAAACAAATTAAATTAATAAATGAAAAAAAAAACAAATAAAATAAATAAAATAAAGTAATATAAATTAAAAAAAAACGAAATAAAACATAATAAAATAAAATAAAATAAAATAAAATAACATAAAATAAAATAAAAAAAAAAATAAAATAAAATAAAATAAAATAAAATAAAATAAAATAAAATAAAATAAAATAAAATAAAATAAAATAAAATAAAATAAAATAAAATAAAATAAAATAAAATAAAATAAAATAAAATAAAATAAAATAAAATAAAATAAAATAAAATAAAATAAAATAAAATAAAATAAAATAAAATAAAATAAAATAAAATAAAATAAAATAAAATAAAATAAAATAAAATAAAATAAAATAAAATAAAATAAAATAAAATAAATTAAAATAAAATAAAATAAAATAAAATAAAATAAATTAAATAAAATAAAATAAAATAAAACAAAATAAAATAAAAAAATAAAATAATATAAAATAAAAAATAAAATAAATAATAAAAATAAAATAAAATAAAATAAGATAAAATAAAATAAAATAAAATAATATTATGTAAAATAAGATAAAATATAATAAAATAAAATAAAATAAAATAAAATAAAATAAAATAATATAAAATAAAATAAAATAAAATAAAATAAAATAAAATAAAATAAAATAAAATAAAATAAAATAAAATAAAATAAAATAAAATAAAATAAAATAAAATAAAATAAAGTAAAATAAAATAAAATAAGATAAAATAAAATAAAATAAAATAAAATAAAATAAAATTAAATTAAATAAAATAAAATGAAATGAAATAAAATAAAATAGTTTAAATTAAAATAAAGTAAAATAAATTAAAATAATTAAAATAAAATAAAATAATATTAAATAAAATTAAATTAAATTGAATAAAATAAATTAGTTAAAAAAAAATAAAATAAGATAATAAAAATAAAATTATTATAAGTAAAATGCGGAAATGCGGCTTTGGTTTCGGTTTCGTTTATTCGCTTCGGAATTATTTTTACTTGTTTGTTTTGTTGTTTTGCTCTGTGTAATAAATCAAACTTAAATTCTTTTAATTTTTTTTTCTATTCAATTGTCAGTTCAATGTTTTTTTTGGCTTTGTATGGTTTTAACGACCTTTGTTTTTACTTGTTTATACGCTCGACTTTTCAGTTGGTTTATTGTGTAATACTGATTTGTACTTTGAATAATTTATTTAATAAAATTTTCGTTTAATTTCTTTTTAATAAATATACACATACATATTTCATTTTTTATGTGTATTTTTTTATTTATTGTTTTACTGATTTGATTTACAAACAACACAATATCGGAATACAATGAATTTGAAGCGGAATTAAGTACAAACTAACAGTATAGTAATTAACTATACTGAATTCTGAAGTAGCGACTTATTATTCTGGAAATTGTAAGAAAACTTATTATTTTTTTAATGCTGTTAGTGGCTTTTAACCTTTTAAAGTACATATTAAATAAATTAATTTGTCAGTAATTACATTAACCTTTATTATAAAAAATATATAAAATAACTTTTTTTAGCCTTTTATTAAATTTCAAAACTTTTTTTAAATAACTGACCTATTGGGTTAATAAAGTCAATTTTGTTGGTTGTTAACTAATTTATGTTTTTTTATTTAAATGAAATTAAAAAACTTGTCAGTGGACAGTGTTCTTTAGCAGCTATAAGTAAAAACGTCGTCGCCCGTACGTAGAACATCGCAAATCGTTCACAAAACATCGACGATATCGTCCACGCTTCTGCACCGCATAGCACGAATGGTGACAAAGAGAGTGCACCGTAAAACAAGTCTATCAAAGCAATAGTAAAACTAGTATATATTATATATTGAGCTTCGAATTACTTTCATATGCACCGTATTCGACGAATATTGCTCCCAGCGACTTCTGTAGACAGATTTAAAAAACTACAAATCGGTAAAAAATTTGATTCGAAAGATAATTCATTCTAAAAACGGCATTGAATTATTAGAGCTACGCTGGATTGATTGTGTGGCTGTTAATGGAGATTACGCTGAAAAATAAAACCATATTACCATAAATTATAGTCGCAATTCTTTCGTATAGAATTTCAAAATAGTTCGAAAAAGATTTTTATATGTGGTTTTTTTAAGATATTTATTCTTTATTATATAAATTATTCCGAAAAACTCTTTCAATACCGTTTTTTTTAAATAATAAAAATGGTTTACTTCCCGGAACATCCTATCTTATTAGTTGAGTATGCTACACACAGAATACACCCTCCAAGTTTCAGTTCGCTACGATCAATAGATTATGCTGCTAGTTGATTCGTCAGTTTAATTGTTTTTGATAAAATATACTAGAATATATTAAAAATTTCGATTTCTTCGTGAGGCTTAGAAAATATTTTTCTTGTTCCTGTTGTAACCGCGGGAGTGACAGTCCTTGGCTGGATAAATGTCCGGGTCGCTCCGGTATAACTTTCTGACTGTCGCCGGAACTATTGGATATGTCACACCCCGATAAATTCCTGAGTCCCTAACCCGCAGGAAGTAAGCCTGGAACATTTGAGCCCAATTTTTATTGATTTTGTTAAAAAATTTTAGTTTTTTACACAGCTTAAAAAATCTCTCACAGTGCAGAGCACAAATTCAACTAGCAATATGCATGCACAGCTGTTTTTATCGGATATCGATTATCGATAATTTCATACCATTTAAGAGAAAAAATAAACGCTCGCTTTCGTAAATATGTGCTTTCGTAAATATGTGCTTTCGTAAATATGTGCTTTCGTAAATATGTGCTTTCGTAAAATATGTGCTTTATCATGATAAAACTTTATTCTGGATAAACGACCGGCTTTATAACGAGAAAACTCTCATGAGGCTTTTTGTGCATAAAGTTCACGCAGTTTTAATTAAGTAATTTCTGCATAAAATGTGCTTAAGGTGGCTTGAGCGTGATTCGACCCAAATATTATTAATTTTATACAAGTAAATATCATTCATTAGTTCAAAGGCCTCAATCCAAACTTGCAGTTTAATGAAATTAGTTCGTTGTTTTATTCAATGTTCCGGCCGATAATAAAATCACCATAAAGTAAGTGAGACACACTTAGAGGCATGCCACTCATTTTCCCTATGTCCTTTAAGTGGTTACTTCTTCTATTACTTTACTTGTTGCAATGTCCTTTTAAGTGTTTTCTTGCTGCTTCTCTCTTCACTTGACATTCTTCGGCACGCCAGCATGCCAAAGCGCCCTAAGGCTTTTAGTAGTGTAAGTCCAGCAGCAACTTGCTATCATAGTTACATACGATACTTTTATACTAATGTACATACATACGTGTATATACGCACCCACTAACTTATAGCAATACTTTCTCTAATGGCTGTATGCTCGTACTAGTACTTTACTTTTGTACTTGCTGGCTCAGTGCTTCATACTCCAAACTCTTACAAGTCATCACTTCTCGCCCCGAGTTCCCTTTCACGTACTTACGTGTACTCGTATGTATGTATGCACTCGTACTTTCAATTACTCTCAATTACGTTGATTAATTTAATAAACATTGACATGTGGCCATATTGGGATTGAAGTTGACGTTGTCGTTGTTAGCGTTAAAAGCTTTTTAGTAGTTGGAACTTTCAGTCGCTCAACGGTTCTTTGGCGTGCGCTTGCTTTGTTTGGTGCAGGAGTTGCGAGCGTGCGTTGTATTTGTTGTTCGCCGAAGTTGTTGCCTGTGGTGAGTGAAAGGAAATGTTTGCCCTTTTCGACATTTAATGTACAGGTGTTTCGTTTTAGAGATTTTATGTGATTACGAGTATTTTTGTAATAAATATTTAATTAAAACTAATTTTTTTTTTTAATTTTAGTTTTCAAAATACCTTCAATCGAAATATAAATTAGAAAGTTTTTCTCCATTTTTGGAGATGAGAAACATAGAGCGAGAAATCAGCGAGAAAGAAATCGATACCTGTTTCTATTACTAATAAGTGAGCAAAATAAGGTATGTACATTATATAATAGGTTATATGTACATATAACTGGTGCCTTGTGACCGCTGAAACGATTTTCGGCTCCTCCTCCAATTTGTGGGGTGACTCTTGATGTTTTCCAACAAATGAATGAACCTATAGTTTATTCTAAGCCGCTTCCGAACGGCCGATTGCCGATGAGCTTTATTTTCATGTCCGAATTTTAATTTTCTATAATTTTGACGGGTGGGTCGTATAACCAATTGACAATTGCGGTCACCAAGCAAAATAAGAAAAAATCTTAATACATTATCAGATGATATTTAAAAGAAAGATTCAGTTGCTAATTGCTTTAGTTTAAATAGTGTTATACCAGCTTTTCTTTATGATGGGTCATGATTTCCATCTCTAATACTACATGCGCCATCTTCTGTCTACTAGGTCAGCTTTGTAACTTTCCCAGTTGGGTTCTAACACTCCTCCGCTGTCTATATCGTTGTTGTCCAGTCTACAAAGGCCCAGCTGTTTGAGCGGTTTTTTGACGAAAGTTATTTTCTCCCCTAGGTGGCAACAGTTAAGACCTGAAAACTTCTCCCGCGTTGGTACTTTCATTTCGAGCAAGATAATATGTGAATACTGGAATATTTTCGGAATTTTTTGTTAATCATACATAAAATCCTTCAGATGCTGATACCATCGGAGAGAGCGTTACACTCTTCACAGCGAATAACTAAACATGTCGTTTATCTGTGAACTGAAGGTGAGCAATAACGGTTGCCTCAAGTCATTTCTGTATATTAGTCACTATTTCCCTCTCCATAGTACTATTATGGCGGTCGCTTAAGACGACTATGCCAAGGTCCAAGTCAAGATCTAATATTAAAAAACTGGCATCCTTCCTTGGCGACAGACTGCGGTTCTTTTGAATCCGATACCATATAGGCTTTGATGATCTTTTAAGAAGTAGCCTTTTACAATCTGGAACTTTATTAAAATATAAGTTAGCAATAGGAGCAAGCTGACGCTTACATAAAAGAACTTCGCATTTTGGGTTTTGTAGCAATCACCCGGCCCCTTCTATTATTCCGAAAGAATGAATGTCGACTGTAATCAGATGGTCGTTATGTACCGATTTAAACTTTGTTTTTATCGAGCTGATTAGTTATTTAGTTTTCCCAAATAATGGATTTAATATTTTATATTTGACCTTAATTTCTGTATATTTGTACTCCTGTCCTTTCGTAGTCCTCTGGAGAACTACTCCGAGCTCGTGCCATATTACTATGGTATTTTGATACAAAAGATAATTTAGCTTAGCTTTGGTTTGAGAATATCTAGAGGCTTTAGAATTTTTGATCCGATACTCGTCGTCTCTTGAAGGCGGTATCCTTTTAACACGTAATTATTATCGGAGCCATGATGATATTATTTGCCGTTGCACCAGGATATCATTAGAGACTTACCGAATCAGACTACGATGGTCAGCCATAGCTAACTTATATCGTGTTCTCACTGTTTAGATAGTGGTCGAGTGATTGAAACCTTGTGTCGCGGAATTTCTTTGTACCATCCAAGTTCTTTGATATGAAACGTGGTGCCACCGGCTATCAACATCAGGTGGTGTTTTCTTTATCTCCTGTGACCATGACTGCCAAATATTGGAGTCTGGAAAGGATATTGATAACCTCTGCTGGTATATTGCTTTAACTCCAACCTTTCTCACTTCTGACAGTGTCATTTGACGCCTGCACTTCTGCACTTCAATCCGCATACGACTGCGACTTTCACCAAAGTCCAGAGTCGCAACAGAATCTTGAAGACGCTATATGGCAACAACCTAAGGTTAGGGAGCACTTGACTCAACGGACTTCATTTAACGCCACAGAATCGTTATCAACAGCCTACAAATGCCATTCACGGAGAGTCTATAAACATATCCCGTGAATAGCAGACGAAGAGCTCTAGAGACCCTAGTAATACTAGCACAATTAAAGTTTGGATACTATAGTAGGCGCAACTCTACCTATTTAGACTTGAGCCCGATATACCTATTGTATGTTCTGCATACGATGAGTCATCTCTTTGTGTGCCTCTCCCTCTGAATCCGATACCTCGTTTCCCTTAATTTTTGTTAGATGTTCTGCACGATATGGATTAACTTTGCTTGCTCCTAAGCAAGGTTGAGCAAGCTGCTGCAACAACAACAATAGTGCTGGGAGCTCCCATTTCATTTCCTCCCTGCGATGTCCATTCCATCAGGTACAAATGCAGTTCTCCTAAATGAGATTTCATAAAAGTTTTAAGCGTCTCCCCGCATTGTGACAATAAAAAAATCGACATTAAGTTGAAATTAAGTGGAATTCAAAGTTGTACTTAACGACTCAATCCACTATTGAGCACGCTACATAACCTCAAAGTAGCTGCACACATACCTACACGGTTAGTTTCGGACAATAAAGCTGTGTGGTGCATCAGCCAGGACTTAAGTGGGTGTTGAAACAATAGCGACGACATTTTTCAGTTTTTTTCGTTTTGCTTTCGTGCAACATTTCATCAACAGCCAATGACACTTTACGGCCAACAACAATTGCACTTGTGACTCGAAACACATATGAGAATGCACTGTAGCGGCTATAAAACTGAGCTGCGGGTGGTTGGCTCATCAGTTGGTTTGTTGGTTGTGACTCGGATGACGAGCTGCCGCCACATTGATGGGATTAAGCAAAACAACTACACATGAACTTACAGACGAGCCTTTGGGAGGAGGGAATACTTACAGAGGGCAGTAAAACAAAGTGACTGGAACTAAGTGAGGGAGTACATAAATGCAGGCGAAGCACGCAATAAAAGGTAAGAATGCATCAAACTAAGAAGTTATAACAAAAAAAAAAAAAAATAAAAAAAAAATAAAAAAAAAATTTAAAAAAATGGCAACAACAATAGTCTTTCAAGTTGTAACTTTAAGTGCGGCCATAATGTTTCGGCTGCAGAAAATCTTGATGCAGTTGATAGTATAAAAAGGACTGACGCATAAATCAGTATGAAGGATATCCTCTTGTTAACAAACCCATACGAGTACTCGGGAGGTTAAAGAAAAAGAAGATTTACACACAATAATAGCCATAACTACTTACAATCAGTGAAGTAGATCCAGCGAGCCAAAATAAAGAACGATCCAAAGCTGGTAAGAAAACGGCGTACTTTGGGACTAATTACTTTGGCTGAATTTATAAGCTAGTTCCGACGGAGTTTCTTCAGGTTTTTGTAGTGAGATTCTAAAGATTTATTTCAGTTTCGTTCAACCTTTTCTCCAGAAACAATAGGTAGGGAACTTACAAGGATATCTAAACGCGCTCTTATTTAGTAATATCCGCATGTCTGAAGCAGCTCTCTAGAGGAGGTCACTATTTTGACGGGAATATTGTGTTCTATTTCTTCTAAACTGCACTTGTCAGCGTAAAGTGGAAAGATATATAAAAAAATTCCTTCTCGAAATATACGTCAAAATGTGACTCCCCTGAAAAACCTTTTAGGAATTCAAAAATCGTTTACCATATTTACAGCGTCCCAGCGCTGGGGATTGTTTTTCCAGGTCTGTTTGCGGAAGGTGCGTTTCTGCGTTACCAAAGTGGTACAAAAGAGCCGAGGTCCCAAGCGCCGGTAAGCAAGCAACACTCTCCTTTTTAAGTGAGGAAACATCCGAGACAAATTTCAAGTTCCATTGGTTTCAGCTTTAGCTGATCATATTATCTCGCAGGCCAGATGTGGAGTGTAGAAAGTGTAGAAAAAGTACGAGGGATGGGGCCAATTTAGAGTAGGTTTTCTTCCGATTTCATTAAGGTGTTCAAATGACAGAAGTAGAAGTAGCCATCAAGAACTAGCAACAGGCACAGACACAGCAGAAACGGATTTGTAGAAAGCCCAGATGGAAGCATTTCCATTTGTGGCTTGATCTTACAAAATTATGCATCCAATGGTATTAAGATAATGACGAATTTTTTGTGACCGTGTTTGGCAAACGAATTTAGTCTAGTCAGAATTAGAGTCTATAATCACCGGCACGTACTACTCACAACCACAGAACTTAGAATAGTTCTTTGTCACAACTACCGAATAGTCAGTCACAGCGGCCCATTTCCAGTTTTTGGTGAATACATTCCTATGTGTCCTTCCCAACTGTTCACCTTGTAAGCACCGTTGGTTGGCTGGGGAATACCGTTGCTTTGGTGAGTTAAATTGCGCAAAGCGGAAAAACACAAATAGCCGGATGAAGTGGTTTGAAGTATGTGTGAGGGATTATAAATAGACGCTAGAGGGTCAAGTGATGTACAAAAAGCGGCAGCGTAGGAGTACATAGAAAATACCAACGAAATTCCATTACTAACTGGTCGGAGCGGGAGCGGGCGTTCCTAAGGAGAACAATATAAATCCGTGCGAGTGCAAAAAGTTAAATGACGCAATTCATTCAGAGGTTAAAAAGAGTATTGTTGGATGGAGTGCGAATGCCAGGCAACACTGCAGTTAGTAGATGGAAACAGGTGAGTAACTTGGGGCCACACCGCGGGCGACCACGACTGTAGCGACATCAGCGTCGCCTGTCAAGTCACCATGATAATGACTTTTGTCATTTCTCAAATGTCACTTGAATTCCACACGAACACACACACCGACAAATCTCAGCGCAACGAATATTCTGAGCAAAGCAAAGAATAGCAAAAGACAAATCAACGCTGAATACTGTTATTTACAAAAAACTGATATACAATTTAAATCTATGTACATACGTGTATGTACATATATGAGTGTATGAGTAAAGCGAGGCACAAAGCGTGTCATGCCAAGGTATGAGCGAGTGGAGCGTGTATGTATTGGTAGAGAAGAAAAGGTATGCATAACTCAAACAAATGAGTGATAGGTAAAATGAATGTATAAATGATAATGATATGTGTGTGATTAAAAGTGTAGATACATATGCTCGTATGTATGACTTGGATGTGTATTTAACATTGTCGTCTCTGAATGCCGGCTGTGTTGAGAGCGGAAAAGGAAGTTGTTGAGCTTAGGTGATGTATGAAGTTGGCGCTCTTTATTATTGTTTTTGTTGGCTTTTGTTCGTTTTCATTCCTTTTCTGTGTTGTTTTTTCTTTGTATGTTTTTCTCCCTTTTCTCTACTTTTTTGTTTATTACTTTACAAGAGGTTACTGAAGTTCAAAGCTTGCTCTTTTTTCTTTTGCTTTGTTTGCGTTCGAACTGTAATTGAGCAGAAACAGGTGGTTGTTGTTTTGGGCGGTGTGTTGAGGAAGGCTTGCATTAACTGATTGAGTATGATTAAAAGACGCACATATTTAAAATATGTAAAATATTTGAATTTCTATTGCTTGTATGTACTTGTAAAAATGTGTACCTGAAAACACTGGGCTTAAAATAAAACCCATGAATTCGTGATTTACAAAGGACAGATTTCATCATTAAATATTATTCGACCGAATAGACGACGTCCAGCACACAGTGAAGAAAATATCGCGACAGTAGCTGAGAGTGTACACGAAGACCGTGGATAGTCGATTCGGTGCTGTTCGCAGCAACTCTGAGTGACGTATGGAACGACTTGGCACATGTTACGTCGAAATCTTGCATTGAAAGCATACAAAATACAGCTTGTGCATGTACTGAAGTCGCTCGACCTCTCCAAGCGACATCGCTTCGCTCTAATGCTCTTGAAAAGTTCCAAGAAGATCTGACGTTTTCGAGCCAAATTTTGTTCAGCTATAAATCCAATTTCTGGCTCAATGGATATGTATACAAGCAATATTGCCGCTTGTGGGACGAAGAGCAACCTGAAGAGGTTCAAGAGCTGTCATTTTATCCAGAAACAACAACGGTTTGGTGTGGTTTGTAAGCCGGTGGAATCATCGGTCCATATATCTTCGAAACTGAGGACGTAACCGTCAATGGCGACCGTTATCACGCCATGATAATATTTGATGCTTGAAATTGAAGGCCGGGATCTCGGTGACATTTGGTTTCAACAAGATGGCGCCACTTCCCACACATCGCATCAATCAATGGATTTATTCAGAGAACACTTCGGTAAGCAGATAATTTCACGTTTAGGGCGGGTCGATTGGCCACCAATATCGTGTGATATCCCATATTTTCCTGTGGGTATATGTAAAGACTAAAGTCTGTGCTGAGAATCTCGCCTCGATTCAGTACTCAACGGATGAACCATCTGAGACGTAGCCGTGGCCAACATTTGAAAGAAATAATCTTCAGAAAATAAATGCCAAAGAATGTTCTTTCAAACGATAATAAACATTCCCCATTAAATTTGAACTTTTTGTGTTTTTTCTTTAAAAAAGTAGGAAACCTCAAAATGGATCAGCCTTTATAGCACAATGTTTGACATTTAAATTAACTTTATCTCAATTAATTAATATCTCATCAGGAGCTCCTCAAGGCTACCTTGGCTCGGCTCCTGTTTCTGTTATTTATAAATGAGATATCTTCCGTAATAAAACATTCAAATACTTTGTTATATGCCTATGCCTCATATACTGCATTAGACGAAAGACATTTGTTACAAAACGAACTAGACAATTTAGCTATTTGGTGTGATAACAACGGCATGCCTTTGAAACTTCAGAAATATAACACCATGTGCTTTTCGCGAAGACTTTTTAATCTTCTCCTTATATGGTATAATTAATAACTGTAGTTTAGAAGCAAGTCTTCAACTTTGTTGATTTGAGGGTTATGATGGAGCCTAAGCTGTACTTCCGTCTTCATATCAATACCACTGTCTTAAAAGCTTAAAATGTTTTTGCCTTTGTCAAATGATGGCCAAAAGAATTTAAAGCACTTTATACGACTTTAATGAGATCAGTATTGAGATGGAATCCCATTTAAGTTCATTCCGAAAAGTCTGTTCACGATGAAACTCTACAATAAATCTTCCTCCCTATACCAACTGGTTAAAGCTTCTAAATCTATCTGATCTCGTAAGTCGTAGAGAAATGTTAGGCGCATTGTTCGTAGTCAAATCTCTTAACGGATCAATTTGTTGTTCCTGGCTTTTGTCTGAGGTAAGCTTTAACTTAGGCCTTTACTATTAAAGTCGTGTAAAATAAATTTTGAACTGAATGAACCTTTTTTCCGACTGTGTCACAATTTTCCAGCACCTTCGATCTCTCAGACCCACTTTTAAGCATCAAAAAAACTTTTCTTGCTTCTCTCAAAAATTAAATCTTAAAATTCTTTAATTACTAAATTTAGCTGTTAAATGTTTGTTTCTACAGCTGAACAGTTTTAAATCTTGACATTTAACAAACGTGTGACAATCATGACTCGGTAAATTCCATACGTTATGCGGATGTCGCCTCTCGTGTCATTCACTCTTGCTAGCTTTTCACTTTATCCCTTTACTTTTCTCTTTTCATTAATTTTACATTATTTAATTTTATTTTCTTTTTTATTTTATTTACTTTATTTTACTGGATTTAATATTAATTTATATAATTTTATTATCGTTGCAAAATTAGGGATTATTTTATTTCAATAACTTTAAACTAATTTAAATAATATTAATTTTGAAAAACCTGATTTGTTTTATATTACTTTCTTTCATTTTATTTTATATTAATTGATTTTATTTTATGTTTTTTAAATTATATTAATTTAGTTTATTTTCATTTTAATTTTAATATTATAATATATTATGCTTTATTTTATTTCCTCTTATTTTATTTTCCTTTATTTACTGCAAATTATCCCTTTTTAATTTAATTTAACTCATTCTCTTTTTAATTGTTTTAATTCAATTGAATTGAATTGACTTTAATTTTATTAAATTTTGATTAAAGTTTTTATTTATTACGCAGATCTTGTTGCTTTTAGTGCAAATATAATAAATTTACTTTTCCTTTTGCCCAACGTTTCGCTAAATGTTTAATCATATTCAGGGGCTGGCTTACAAATATACAATAATGCTTAATTACAATCATGTGATAGTTTAATTAATACTAAATTCTTTATTTTGTTAAACATAACATATTTATTTCTTTGCATTTTATTTTATTTTACTCTAAATGAATTTTCTTATTTTAGCAATAAATCTTATTTAATTTTTGGCTTTTAATTCACTTTTCTTTTCTTCTTAAATATATTTTATTGAATTGTATTACTTTTTTATATTTTATTTTACTTGTTAAAATTTCATTTTGTTTAATTTACTTTTATTTTAATGGAATATACTTATATATATTTCAATTATTTTGGATTATTTTATTTCGTTTTATCTTATTTCTTTCTTTTATTTTTTATTTCTTTTAAATTTTTTCTTTTTTTTTAATCTATACTATTAAGTTGCCCAAAAAGTAATTGCGGATTTTTCATATAGTCGGCTTTGACAATTTTTTTGAACGGGGGTGACTCTGTAATTGCATTCTTTCTTTTGTCAGTTATTAGCTGTCACTTTTAGCTTGCTTTAGAAAAAAAGTGCGCGAAATTTTGTTTACATTTGTTTGTTTGGCGTCAATTTTAATATGGAGCCCACAAAAGAGCATTTTCGTCATATTTTACTTTATTATTTCCGTAAAGAAAAAAACGCGGAGCAGGTTGCTAAAAAGTTACGAGATGTGTATGGTGATAAAGCCTTAAAAGAAAGACAGTGTCAAAATTGGTTTCGCAAATTCCGTTCTGGAGATTTTTCACATAAAGATGAGCCACGTTCAGGTCGGCCAAGTGAAGTTGACGATGACGATATCAAGGCTTTAATCGAATCGGATCGTCATGTAACTGAGCGTGAGATAGGAGAGAAATTAAATATACCAAAGTCAACCGTTCATTATCACATAAAAAGTCTTGGACTCGTAAAAAAACTTGATATTCGGGTACCACATGAATTTAAAGAATTTCATTTAACAAACCGAATCAGCGCTTGTGATATGCACCTTAAATGCAATGAATTCGATCCGTTTTTAAAACGAATCATAATTGGAGATGAAAAATGGATTGTTTACAATAACGTCAATCGAAAACGATCATGGTCCAAGCATGGTGAACCAGCTCAAACCACTTCAAAAGCTGATATCCACCAAAAGAAGGTTATGCTGTCTGTTTGGTGGGATTGGAAGGGTGTGGTATATTTTGAGCTGCTTCCAAGGAACCAAACGATTAATTCGGATGTTTACTGTCAACAATTGGACAAATTGAATACAGCCATCAAGGAGAAGCGACCAGAATTGGTCAATCGTAAAGGTGTCGTATTCCATCATGACAACGCCAGACCACAATCATCTTTGGTTACTCGCCAAAAACTGAGTGAGCTTGGCTGGGAACTTTTGATGCATCCACCATATAGCCCTGACCTTGCTTATTTTGATCTTTGCAGAACTCCTTAAATGGTAAAACTTCCGGCAATGATGAGGGTATAAAATTGCACTTGGTTCAGTTTTTTGCAGATAAAAGATGGCAAAAGGTTATCGAACAAAATGGCAATTATATATTTGATTAAAGTTCATTCTAAGTTTTATTAAAAATGCATTTACTTTCTTTTAAAAAATCCGCAATTACTTTTTGGGCAACCCAATAATATTATAAATGCGAAAGTCGTTTCGTTTGCTGCGCTTTCACGCAAAAACTACTTAACCGATCATCATGAAACTTTGTACACATACTCTTGGAGGTATCAGAATGAACATAGGCTACTTTTTATTTAATAAAAAAAATTATTTTTTAAATAAAATAAAGAAATTTTTTTGTCCAATAGCCACAATAGAGAATATACATACGCATGCATAAAGTAACGCCCCATATGCACAGAGAGAGAGAGAGAGAGAGTGGGACTATACATAGGTATAGGCACATATATAGCTGCATTGAGAGTAGTGTGGTATGTGTGTATGGGAGTATACAGTATACAGTATACAGCATACATATCTACATGTATGGTGGCCATAAAATGTGAGCATACATACGTACATGTATGGTGGTGGCCTGGTCATCTATTTGCTGAGCGCTACGTTAACGCCATCTAGCGGGTAAAAGCTAAAAATATTTTACATCGACTTCAGCAAGTACATACAGATATGACTTTCAATGAACATATTTACAACCAAACGCTAATTCTAATTGAAAACAAGGTTTTCACAATGGTTGGAAAAAAATTAGATGATTTTGGGATGCAAAGCCCTCAAAGAGATAATGAGGATGATTTCAACAATGAAATTGCTCGAGAGTTAGATTATGATTTCATAGTACTGCAGCGACAAGTAGAAGAATTAATCCCTTTGTTACTTCCAGAGCAGGCTCATGTTCTCCATCAAGTTTTACGTAGAATAGAATACGGTAAAGGTGGACTCTTCTTTCTCGATGCACCAGGTGGAACCGGAAAGACGTTTTTGCTCAACTTATTATTAATGTACATCAGAAAAAACAGAAAAATAGCAGTTGCAGTAGCTTCGTCGGGTATTGCCGCGCTGCTTTTAAACGGCGGCCGTACGGCACATTCCGTTTTGAAATTACCATTGAACCTTGCACATGAAGATTCGCCCATCTGTAATTTCAGTAAAAATAGTTCTCGAGGTAGGATGTTGCGAGAATGTAAGCTTTTAGTGTGGGATGAATGTACAATGTCTCACAAAAAGGCTATAGAAGCTTTAAACCGGACTCTTCAGGACCTGCGGGATAGTACAGATATAATGGGAGGAATGGTAGTTTTACTGGCTGGTGATTTTCGTCAAACCCTTCCAGTTATTCAGAGGGGAACACCAGCAGATGAAATTCAAGCATGCTAAAAATCATCGAGCTTACGGTCGAGAGTTGAAAAGCTGAGCCTAAAAACAAATATGACAGTGCATCTTCATAATGACGTGGATTCAGGACGTTATGCTGAAATGTTATTGAAAATTGGTGATGGTCGTTTAGATGTTGATGCTGAAGGTTGCGTATCACTTTCAAGATAATTTTGTAATTTAGTAGAAAATGATGTGGATCTCATTGCTCATGTTTTTCCCGAATTGCAACAGAATTTGGGTTGTGATCAGTGGCTGTGCGCAAGAGCAATATTAGCACCAAAAAATGAAGTAGTTAATAGAATCAACAATGACATTTTAAAAGAGGTGGAAGGGGAAATGGTGGAATATTTATCAATGGATACAATTATGGATACAGAATTAAGTACCTCATATCCTGTAGAGTTTTTAAATTCACTTGAATTGTCGGGTGTACCATCACATAAGCTTCAGTTGAAACTAAATGTACCAGTAATGCTTATGCGAAATTTAAATGCTCCTCTCCTATGTAATGGAACACGACTTCGGATAGAATATACTTGGTGCTACTATTTTAACAGGTGTCGGTAAAGGAAAAAGTGTAATCATACCTCGGATTCCAATTATTCCCACTGACCTTCAATTCCAATTTAAAAGAGTTCAGTTTCCCGTCAAACTTAGCTTTGCCGTAACTATGTATAAACAAAGCACAAAGACAGACATTACAGGTAGCACGAGTGCATTTAGAAAAGTCATGCTTTTCTCATGGTCAACTATATGTAGCCTGTTCGCGTGTGTCTAATGCCCGGAATTTACAAATATTTACACCCAACGGAAAAACGTACAATATAGTTTATAGAAATATCCTTGACTAATAATCTGCATTTTATATTTTCAATTGTTACCATTCCGAATTATTTATTTTCTTTATAGTGACGTATATATTTTAATATTTGTTGTATTGATTCAATAAAGTATACTTTTAAATTTGAAACTTCATTGCATGTAGTAATTTTTTCAAATAGATAATCTCAGACAAGCAATAAAATATATTCTTTATATTGATCCGTTTGTACTATAATGATCTCTTATTGGATGGATTTAATGCGAGCGAAGCCGCGGGTAAAAGCTAGTAATATTTATAATTTGATCTATTTTTGTTTTAAATCATTTTATATTTGTTGTTTTTTAATGAATTATTAATTTTCTTATGTATTATTTTATTTTTTTATATTATTTATTTATTTTTCTAAATAATTTTATATTGTCATGTTTTTTTATTTTATTTGATTTTTGATTGTTTCAAATTACTTTTTTTAATTATAATTTAACTCTTACGTGTATGTAAAAACTGGTAATCTATAAAAATTACCGACCGATTGATTAGAAATTTTGTCAGATTGTTCTATGGTTCCTATGAAGGTGAACCAGGGACTGCCTATTCGAAAAATCGTACGCATGATTCCATTGACTTGAAATTTTTTTTTAAGGACGTGGATCGTTTTTTTATACATATGTATGTACGTATGCATGATTCGTTTTAGATAAATTTTGGGATTATATTCTTAAATGGAATACGAGTAAACGATATTCGAATACTTAGGAAGAGCAATTAAACCGCTGGGCTTGAACACGACAAAATCTAGAATCATAGTGCACTGTCGAAGATCTCTTTAGATGATAGCTGAACTGAACAGACGATTGGAGTTCTGATCACAGGGAAATTGCAAGGCATACGAGCTGGCTAGTCAATGTACAGCTAAACAGATTTTCCCGTGTAACTAACGCATTGGTATGCCTCTAGCTAAGGGCAAATTGCTGTCAAAGTAATACTTTCACAGGCAGGCTGCGTTAAGTCGAGACAAACTTAGTCAGAATGGGACCGGAGAACGTCGAATAGCTTCATATCACCTACATACACGTATGTATGTATCTACCTACCTGGTACTGGAAATAGGGATCTTCCAACTTCAGCTTAAATCACCAAGTCTTCAATAGTATACTTTTTCAAAAGTTTCTCAAAATTTCTATCTTGTTTTTTCGATATGAACAAAGTTAAGTTGTCTTACTTTCTTCGAACAGCCGATAACGAACTTAATATTCTGGTCATAAATCAAATCAACGAAAGTCTCTAGAGATTGATGAAAGCGCAGCCATGCATGGAAGGTCAATGTGCGTTTAAATGTGCTGCATAAATAAAAAGTAATAATAATATTCCAACACAAAGTGTGAAATTGAATTTTGGGTTAGTAGAGTGAGTCACGAAATTGCAAGTTCATGAAAGTGTGGTGGAAAATGCGTACAAGATGCTATTTACGCCCAAAGAAAATTAGATGTGCCCACTTTCTTTGTGAACCAAAAGAACTCATGTACTTGTTTACGAATACATGAACTCGCCCCCTCGCATATGTGGAACTTTTTTTTTAGTGAAAGCTTTCACTGAAGAAAAAATGACTATAATTTTATTATGTGTAAATATGTATTAACGTAAGAGTATACATACACCAGCAGTAATTTTTTTTTAAATGAGTAGTTTGAAACTACTTCGAAACTAGTCTATACGCCAAATTAAACTAGTTACCTGACCTTTAATTGTGTATAAATATATATTGTTAACATGGACTGCAATTGTCAGCTATTGAACATATAGGTATGTATATTCAAGTTTTAAATTAGTTTCATTTGGATGACAAAGTCATCAGTCCATTTTTAAGCTAAATAATATTACCTACGAAAGGCCGATGGATTTTTATGAGTAACTTTGCCAACGGAGAGGTGACCTCAATTAGAAAATATAATATTGGTTATTGATCAAACCAGGATTGGAACCCTAGAATGGTAGTACGCAATGCCAAAAACTCGGTTATTGTGACCGCAGTTAGTTAGCTGTCGGAAACATACCAGAGTATCGACCAGTATTCTGTTCAAAAAATGAATAAAGATTTTCCAACTCAATTTTGAACCAGAATGTCTTTTTATCCAAATGCCAGTTTTCGATCTTGTCTCATTCTAGTTCAAAGCTGACAATTTGAAGGCATAGTGTTTTGTTTGTTCAACTGTCAGTTTTCGATCATAAATATACTAGTTGTCCTACTATTTCAAAGTGAACAAAAAATTCACTAGCTCATATTTTAAACGCAGTATAATTTTTCGATCAGAAATATGCTAATTTCATACTAGTTCAAAATGAAAAAAAAGTTGCTAGTTCAATTTGAAAACATAATGTTTGTTTATACAGATGTCACTTTACAGCCATCAGTGTACTAGACTCCTACTACTTCAAAAGTTAGTAGTGCAATTTTTAGTCACATTTATGCGTACTTTTCGGTCGGAAACGTACTAGTCTCATACTAGTTCAAATGAACAAAGCGGTTAATACCTAGTTCACTGTTTAATAGGTGTGTTTCTATTAAGGAATCACTTTTTTTTCTAAACTTTAGTGATAAACTTGTGCTCTTTCTTTTTTTTTGATTTTTCGAATGCGATTTCACTGCAGTGGAAAGAAACATCCGTCGCCATATATATGTACAGACATGTGTATGCCTTAAGGGTTGCTCTTTGGCGTGTGCTTCCAAATTATCTTGTGGGGGGTGCAAAAGCAGTGGTGGATCTGCTCCATACATTACCTACATATGTCTGTACATATGTAATCTTTGCTTCCTTCACCTTCATTTTCAAAGCATTGAGAGCAAAGCGATGAACATTAAATTAGTTTCGACACGAAAATGCGTTCACCAGCACCAGCAGCAACACCTTCCTGCAACGCCTACACAAAATATATATAGGATGGAAAAAAATATTCAAAAGCTTTATAGTGCACCGTAATTTTGGCGTAAAAAGGGCGCATTGTATGTATGTATGTATGTATTATATATAAGAGTTACAGACTCCCAAAACATGCAAGTGGAAATTTATGAAAAATTTGCTATGGAAATCGTTTTAAGCAAAATAAGGGGAAACGAATATATTTATCAACTAAACTTTCAACACCTTGCCACCCTCTGTTACTTAATCACGCACGCACTCCTTCACGAACGTACACGTATGTACGTAGCTTTTATTGGCCTTGTAAGGTTAGTTAATGGCGGCCGTAACGGCCGATAGCTAGCATTGCGTACTAACATTCGGAAGGCCAGAGTTTAATTCCTGATCCGACCAATATTCAAAATTATAAAAAAATTAATTTTTCTAATAGCGATTGCGTCTCGTCAGGGAATATCAAGCTCTCCGAATTTATTTCTGGCATAAAAATCAAAGAACCTCTTAAAAATCCATCGGCCGTTCGGTTGCGGCTTTGATTCAACTGTTGGTCCCTCAATTTGTTGGAAAAATATCAAGATGCACAGTCCAAATTGGAGGAGAAGCTCGGCCGAAAAACGCTTCAGCGGTTACGAAGCGCCAATTATATATGTAAATGAGTCAACAAATTGTTGCATACTTTTTGGCGTGCACATTTTCATTATTCTTATTTATTTTCGTTTGGCGCCTAAAGCGCTTTGGGCGTGTCTATTGGGCATATGAAAGGCATATTAATGTTATATTTATGTGCATACATATATGAGCATTAATAACACTATAAATTACATTCAAGATGTAAGATTTGTGTTAACTCTGCCGTATATTTCTTCATACAATGCAAATAGGCTATCTGGCGAAGGCCAGCAAATTCTCGAACAATTCTATATGTCGTTTAAGACGGACAAAAAGTTTGCTAATAACATCTTTAATAGAAGATATAAGACTAAAGAGCTGAAAACTCCAATTACCTCTGGGACAAATTTTTGTCAGAGAAAAATTAAGTTGGTCCAAGAACTCGGACGAAACGATGCGAAAGACACCTACCAGCCTCGATAACTTCAAAAGTGCGTTTGCGCAAAAAGTGGAAGGACACCTAATATTGTGTTGGTGTGGTTAAATTGTAAGGGCCGATGTTGAATGTGAACCACACCTAAACGCCAAGTTTTTTTCCGAATTTAATTTGACATTTCTCTATTTCAGACTTACTCAATTTGAACCATTGGAGAGATACACAATCCAACAACGTGTTAAAGTTATCCAGACTTATTATGAAAATTTTCGAAGAAAATCATATTCAGTGATGAGGCACATTTTCACCTCAGTGGATTCGTCAATAAACAGAATTGCCGCATTTGGGCGAATGAGAATCCAAGAGTGATTGTCGAAAAACCAATGCACCCACAAAGAGTGACTGTTTGGTGCGGTTTATGGGCTGGCGGCATCATCGGGCCGTATTTTTTCCAAAATGAGGCCGGTCAGGCAGTTACTGTGAATGGTGATCGCTATCGTGAGATGATAACGAATTTTTCATGGCCACAATTGGAAGATATGGATGTGGACGATATGTGGTTTCAGCAGAACGGTGCCACTTGCCACACAGCTAACGAAACAATGGCTCTTTTGCGCAACAAATTCAATGGCCGTGTTATCTCACATAATGGCGATGTCAATTGTCCCCCAAGATCATGTGATTTGACACCGTTGGACTTTTTTCTCTGGGGTTATTTGAAAGAAAAGGTGTACGTCGACAAGCCAGCAACAATTCAAGAGCTAAAGGATGAGATAATTCGGCACATTAACGTCATAGAAACTCCATTATGCCTCAGCGTCATCGAAAATTTGGACCATCGTATGGAGGTGTGCCGCCGAGGTCGCGGCGCTCATTTGGCCGATATTTTGTTACATACATAATTGAGTAATACCAATTTATCATAATAAAATAAAATTTCAATAATTTCTTAAATAGTTTGTGTTTTATTCAAAATCAACATCGGCCCTTGAAAATTTAACCACCCTTTATATTTTGGCTGTAAGTATCATTATTCTCTTTGTAGTAATGTTGTGCCGGCCGATCGAGGAAAAATCAACCACATGTACTTTTGTAGAGCGAAGAGCATAGCACTCTTATGTACTAGATTACTACGGACCACTACTACTGATTCCACGAATATGTTCTTGGATCTATTCGCCATTGATATTATATGTATTATTTATAATGTCCCCTGGGATGTGCGGATGGGTCGAGGTATATACTGCAAGTAGCTTAGTATAAGCAAGACCTTTCGTCAAGTGTATTATAAAAAATAAAAATAAATATAATAATATAATAAATAAAATCAGAACCGATATAGAATTGTCGTTCATCACTAAACTTGTTGTCTATAGCAATATTGAAGACATATTAGATAAGGCACCATCCAAATTGTACAAAGGTGCAAAATATCGATCGCCGTGAAGAGACGTTGGTGGATCTTTAGCAAGGTCGAGCCGGTGTTGGTACAAGTTATAGCTAAGGTAACGGTAAGGATAAAAAACAATTAAGCAAGCGACATAAGCTTCGCCATGAGGTGAGAGGTCAATTGCACTGCGTAGGGATCACGAGCGTAGATATGATGATCGTATGACCTCTCTGTGAGAAGTAAAGCTACTTCTTCAATATGTGGTGTGTGTTTTGACGCAAAAGAAAAGTAAGCACCGAACCTCCTGCCAATATACTGAATTGAAGACAGCAAGTACGAGGACTTCGACCAGGTTGTGTATGCCTTGCCTCATTGCGTCAGTCAGTCAGAAGGAGAGGAGGTACGAATGGGTAAAATATTAATTACAGATTAAGTGAGCGGGAAACAAATGCACCGTATATATAAGTAGAAGACAAAGAGAGTAATAACAAAGAGCCGCTGCGAGGAAGAAGACCGAAGCGAGGAGACAATGGTGATGTCGTTGAAAAAAACTACAATGGAGCATAAGCAATACAAGCGCCAGGGACTTCCCGAACAATGAAAACAGCAACAATAATAAAAAGGAGGTACGAATGGGGGAAAGTTAGAGAGACAGATTTTCATTGTCCAGCGAAATTGTACATTGGGCGTGGAGCACGCTTCGTCCCATTTTATGATGTTCATGGTAAACGTATAAAACCTGACATTGCTGCCATTTAAGAAATCTGATCGATGGGACAAGGACCAAAGGAAGTGGGTCTTTGCGACATTTAGTACAGCGGTTGTAGAAAAAACGTAAAATTGATGCAGAATTTCGTGCGATTAGCCCCATCGAAGTGAAAAACCACAAAAAAGAAAGACCACAGATGCACGAAAGGTACCTATGAAATATAATATCTCCGAATGGGCTGTTGCTGATCGATCTCACCGGAGTGAGAAATATTTATTCTGCAATATCAGATTCAAACATAAGAAAATTCATCAGACTGTATTGCTGTTGGAGGTCCAGTCGCCAACGAAACTGTTGGGTTTGGATCGAAAGAAGAGCTGATGCGAACAGACAGAAAAGAACGAGTCTGAAATTTGCGAGGGGACTCACAGATGGTTTCAAGAAGGAATTTTTTCCCGTAAGAAAAACCATAAGGTTTGAAAGTATTCGATGACGGTATCCAACGGTGGAAGTAGAAGCAAAGAAAAACATCTACTAAGTTGGAAATTTGAGGTGGAGAAGAACCTGACCTCACTTGATGCATCCAATTGCTATTGAATGACCTTTGCTTCCTTCTTAGTCATTGTCTTTGCATTACCCTGGAGTCTCGACCACAATCAGGTTTCATAGAAAGCACCCAGAATAATTTAAAAAGGTTTTTTAATTGTATGGTATCGAGTATCGCTTCAGCTCTTTCAGACCACTCATTAATTCCTTAATTATTCATGAGTTTTTGTAAGTATTTTTTCCGCCAAAGGGAGCCGAAAAGTGAGGTTAGGAATGCACTTGTAGCTTATTGAAGGATTGAGGGTTTAAGCTTTAAAGCTCTTAAGCATCTTCCGAGCACATCAACATTTTCAAGTCAGCTTTCCTTACCCTCAAATTTTTCAACTAACCCATCTTCACCACCTTCGCATTGCATGAGCATAATAACACATTTCCGTAATTACACAGCCACAAATTACATTTACCGTAATGAAAGCGACGATGGTGGGTGGCCGGGGTGTGGCTGTGTCAATGTCGCCAAAACAATGGTTGGATCCACAACAATACCTGCCCGAAGGTTAGTAAGTTAAACCAGCAAACCGGACAACATCTGCTCCTGCTCCTTCTGCCGCTGTTACCGGCGCCTTTGTTGTTACTGTTGCTTTCGCTGTTGCTGTGGTTGAAGCTGTCCATGGCGCCGTTGGCTGTTGCTGTTGTTCGGTAATCCAACTGGATCCATGTTTAACTGAATATAAGTTGCACTACCGGGTGTCGTACATATTATTAAATGACACACACACGCACACATCCACACAACACGACATAACTATAAGTAATAATAATACTAACGTAAAAACAACAACAACAAAAGTATTAATTTTGGCAGAGTGACTAACAAACCGCGTTATGACGTTACCTACCTGAGGTCGTTGCGATAGCGGTTTAGTTGGTTGGTTGGTTGGTTGGTTGGTTGGCTGGCGGATGTGTAGCGACACGTCGGTAATTTAGTTTTGTACAACAGAGCACATGTGCACAAACAAACATATACGTGTATGTTCATATGTGCTTCTCTAAATACTCGTGCACTGCTTTTTTTATTACTTACGTCCAGACGGGCTTCTGAACTACAAGTGGGTACGGGGGTAGGACGAAGTGGATGCTACCAAAGCTGAAACTTGACGTCAATTTCTAAATTTGTTTATCTAAAAGAAACTCCCGTGAAATTGAGCTTTTTAGCCATTTCTTATGAGGATTTAACGTAGGGAGCTTTCAAATCCAGAAAGCTGTTGATTAAAGTTTATTAGTTTTGGAAGGGTTACACTGTTTAATGTAATGGATTTAAAATGCTAATCTCTATGGGACCTGTTTAACATAAAGAGATTTCATTGAAAACAGTATCATATGGCAGCATTCATGGTCTCAGCGGTCTTCTATATGAATATCACTTGCGATCTCCTCTCCTCTGACTAATCTTAACAACCCCATTATTAATTGTGCTGAGTAAATAACGATTTAATTTAAATGAATAAATAATGCCACGTCGACTTCTTTTTCCTTAATTTCTTGCGCACAGCATGCGTTAGGTGCCGGAAGCCAGTTAACCAGTCAAAAGTTGTTTCAAATAACGTGACCAAATGAAAAGATTTTCCCTGTAAATATTATTTAGGTACGTTTATAAAATTTAAACGATTTTGAAGCCAACTCATTACATCCCAACTTTAGAGAAATATTTTATTTGCGAAACCACAAATTTACATACATATGTACATATGTGTATGTATGTATTAGAATGTACAAAAACTCGTAAATAAAATAACAAGTTGATTTACATTTCACAGTGGCTAATTAAAATAATTCGCATTTAGTTAATAACGCCCTAAACTATGCAACATTTTATTACTATAAGTACATACACGTATATGCGAGTATAGGGAGCCGGCAACTATGCACATTTAATGTGTGCATTTAGCTAAGCGTACTCGTACATACATATACATACAGCATTGGCCAAAAGTATTAGGCACCCCACTAAAATATAAATATTCTCAAATGTGGCTATCAAAGTTACCACTTCTTTTTGTAAATGTCTTACATGGGTATTTAACTGTTGATTAAACGAATAAATTGTGTAATATTAAAAGTCATAGCACTCTGGGTAAGCTAAACCTAAAAATTGTCATTTTGAAGAAATTCATAAAATATTTTCACATTTAAAATTTGAAAGTGAAAGTGTAAATTACATTTAGTGAAAAGTTACCGATCTTATAAAAACAGTTCATATTTACCGAAATACCTAAAAAGGGTGAAATTAGTTACGATGATAGAATTAGAATTCAAGTTCTAAGTGAAGAAAGTAAGTCTCAGGTTGAGATTGCCAATTTGGTGGGATGTTCGCGGTGCTCGGTCCAATGTGCTATCAGGCGATTTGTCGAGACGAAATCCCACCATAATAAATCAAAAAGTGGAAGAAAGCGTCTAACCAGTAAACGAGATGACCGGATACTTAAAAATCTTCTTCAGCCCTTGCAGCTGCCCTTTCGGATGAATTTATTAAACCAGTTAGTGCTCGAACAGCTAGAAGAAGACTACTGGAAGCAGGTTTAAAAAGATGTAAAGCCCGTGACTCTCAGAAAAGAATAGGAAAAATCGTTTGGAATGGGCTTGCCGATACCAACATTTCACGGAAGGAGATTGGTCGAATGTTCTGTGGTCTGATCAATCAAACTTCGAGGTAAGCTTAGTTAAGATCGTCTTAAAGTATTAACAGCCGTAGCTTCTTACTCTAGTGCAATTTTGAAGACATAATACAAATCTTATGAAAACATTATTTTTTCTTTTCTACAGATAATTGTAACACCTGTTGTGACGTTCGTGAGGCGACGGGATGGGGAAGAATATTATCCAGATTGCGTGGTACCCACTGTTAAGCACGGAGGAGGCAGCAATATGATCTGGGGCTGCATGGCTGCTGATGGTGTCGGCGAAATGTTCGTTTGCGAGGGTCGCATGAATAGTCAAAAGTACATAAATGTATTAGAAACTGTTCTTCTGCCTTCGTTAACGCGCATTTTCGGCGATACTAATATAGACGGGGTTCAATTTCAGCAAGACAATGCTTCTTGTCACAAATCAGCAACTACAGCAACTACGATGCGCTGGTTTAGAGATAACAAAATTGTTTTGTTAGATTGGCCAGCACAGTCCACAGATCTTAATACCATTCAGCACATGTGGGCTATTTTAAAAGGCAAGATAAAGAAACACAGTATAACATCAAACACTGCCTTAAAGAATGCCTTAATTATCGAGTGGTACGCTGTAAGTGGGGACGAATGTGTAAAGCTTGTACGCAGCATACCTAAGAGAATTGCTGCCGTTATTAAATCGAAGGGTGGACCTACTAAATATTAATGTTATTATCACTAATTCATTGTATTTTCACTGTTTTACTAATAAAACTTCATTACTTCACTTGTTAAAACAAAAAATTCAGTAATTAATCGGGTGCCTAATACTTTTGGCCAAGGCTGTATGTACAGGCATTTATGTACATATATGTATGTATATGTATGTGCACAGCAAATATTTGCGGATGTGTGTTTTGCGGTGTGTCGGAGTGAAACCGAAAATGTGCAAACTTTTTAGCCTTACCACTGCCAACAATAACAACAACTATAACAAAAACAGCAATTAAACCAGCTTTTACTGATTTACAACAAATATCACGACTCCGCCGCACATATTTAGTCAAATGCATATGAACGCATACATATGCATATGTATGTACATACCATACATATATAAAAAGTACACGCGTTAGTGTAAATAAATTCTAACGGTTTTGACGAGAATGCGCCAAATAAATGTTAATGAAAATTCTTATTGCGAGCAAAAAAAAAAAGGAAATATTTTCGGTATGAATTTAACATTTTGAACATTCCACTGGTAATTAATGACATAGCCGAGACTCGCCACGAAAATGATGAGAATTTCATTAAACCTATCGGTGGATGACATGTTTTTGATTTCGAGGTTTTTACCTACAAACTCGTTGTTTTTGTTGTTATTATCACACTGGCATTGCCACAATACGTAATTGTCACAATTAAGTCGGAGTACAGTGATGGGCGGTAAGAAATTACGAATATAAATCAAAATAACATAACCTAATATGCTAAGATGTTTTTATAGATAGATAGAGACATTCAAGCTTGACACCTTCATTTAATAGTACCAAAAAGTGAAAATTAGAAGAATAGCAAATTCAAAGCCTTACCACGTGAATATCTAGTCAGAACTACCACAGTGTGCAAAAGTTTTGGTCTTGGAATGGATAGAAGATTCCACGACCTTCCACGGTAAACCAGAAGAATGTGGGACTTTCAGATGATTGGTATATATAACTCGAATTTGGGTCCATTGTTATGGTTACCCGTCCACCTGCTAATTAGTAAAATGTACCGAAAGTTGCGCAGCTTCAAATGCCTTCCGGGCATCAGGAAATACCTCTGGACCTTCACATCAAACAGTAAACTATTTGCATTCAATTAGCCATCACCTTGCAATAACACTTTGTAACCAGTGAAGCGCTTTTCGGAGCTTCTCCTCGATATTTTGGCGTGCGTCTTGAATCTTTTCCAAAAAAATGGAAGGGTCTACAGTTTGTTCTAAGCCGCCTGCAAACTGCCGATGGATTTAAACGAAGAGATTTTATTTCATGTCAGAGATGCAATCGGAGGGCTTAACATTCACTGCCGAAGAGTGACCGCAATTGGAAAAATTATTTTCTATAGTTTTGTATGTAGGTCGGAATCCGGGCCTTCACAATAATGGACAGCCTATGGAAGAGCGGATATTAAATTATGCATTAAAATTTAAGCGAATTCTTGTTCTGTAGTTTATGTTTTATGACTGCCTTATTCTGAAGCTACCCACTGTAAAATGGATTGTATTTTCAGAGAGCTGCACAAAAGTATGCAGCGGATTTTAGTGTATTTTCTGCGGTATGCCTATGCAAGGCGTAATAAAGGGGCATGTCAATACAATAAAATTACTCAACCCAGTGTATAATTAAAGAGTATTTCACGAGTAAAGATCCAGTATTCAAATGAGGTGAATATAAGACTAGTAAAACTTTCTAAAATGTTTGTTTTTATGTTTAGCGTTTAAAACTTATACAAATTATAAACTTTATTCGTGAAATTTTTCAGTTTTAAAAGGCAAAAAAGAGAAATGTTTAAAATTTTTTTGTAGGTAAATCACAATGCAAAAAAATAAAAAAGTTCTTTTTAGATAAAAATTTATGATATGAGAAATTTTTTTTATACATTTTCAGACTACTTAACCATTCCGCCTGGGTCTTCAATGAACATTTTAAAAGTCTAAGAAAATCCAACCCTTGCTCTGTATTGGATTTCTTTTTATATTTTACTTAAAAACATTCTGAAAATTTATATTGAAAAAAATTAAATTAATCACAAATAGTTGTTTATTCCTTTTGAATTTGAAAAATAATGAATTAATCTGGAAAAAACACTTTTAATCTCTGCTACTTAAAGCAAAATTTGCATACAATAATAATAATGAAAATGATTGCAATTAGATGACAACAGCTTATATCTCCAATACAAGCGTAAATTCAAAAATTATATTTTCAGCTATAATTCATTCAAAAAAGAGCCAATAACATTTTATTTGATACCAAACAAACTATTGTAACTATTATAGAAACGTTGCCAGGGAAAATCATCAAAAATGCGCCACTATAAAGTATGGTTGTCATACAAATGTTATTTCAAATATCAGTTTTTCGTTCAAACTACTAAAGTTTAGCAAATTAGAAGTTGAATATTACTCCTTATGTCATACAAATACACTTGTAAATATAACCAAGGCATTACTACTGTCAAAAATAGACTATGGACTTTCAATATACGGGCATTGCGCAAAAAGTCATATCAAACTTCTTTATGCACCTTAACATGCGGCAGCTAGAAGCTGTATTCGAGCCTTCGCAACTTCACCAATCATACCTATCTTATCGGAAGCCGGTTTACCTAATATTGCCCAAAGAACTGCCAGAAACACGATGGCGCTTATACCTAAGTTACTAAATATCCGGGACAAATTGTTGTTCGCACAAGTACAGAACGCTCTTAGTAACTTAAACACTAACAAAAGACGATCTACCGTAATCCGCGCTCTAACGATAGCAAAAGAACTACATATCGTTGCAACTCCATCATTGGTCGAAACAGCCGCATTTCCATCCTGCTTTAAGCTTACATCATCGTTTATTAATACTTTGCAACATCACCTTAAGAATGCAACCAGCAATAGTGAATATCACCAACTACTTAATGAAATTCTAGATCACCACAAAATAGGTTGGGAGGTACTATATACAGACGGATCTAAATCAGACACCGGTACTGCATTTGCTGTGACAAACATACTAGGTGCTACCACCGCTGCATACTCTCTTCCATCATACTGCTCTGCATTTACAGCCGAAGCCGCTGCTACTTAAAAATGAGTTTATGAGTCATACTCACTGCAATTAAGTAAATAAAATCTTCAGAGTTACACATCTCTTTGCCTGCTATACGAGTTTGTGAAAAGTTCTAACTGAATGAAATGAAATCGGTCACAAAAAACTTACCGCTATCATATTAAGTATATTTCAAAAATGTGATTTTTAGTGATTGCTGCTCAAAGAAGCAGCGTGGAGTATAACGAAATAAAAAAAAAATCATAGAAAAACAATGAAAATCATAAAGATCCGACAACTGTAATATAAAGCTGTCATGCAACTGATTGCCCGTACAAAAGTTCGGTAAGAGTTGACCAGAAAAAAAATTATATTTGTATTTATTCATAATCTTTGTCCTTTTTTATCTTCTCTACATAATCGTCATTGAGTTCAATGTATTTCTTAAGCCTATAGATCCACTTCTGAAAACAGACTTCAAAATCTTGCTTTTTAAGCTTATCAAATTCAGCATTAACCGCATTAATTATCTCCTCGTTGCTTTTAAAGACCTTTCTTTTCAATTTTTTTGAATTTTTGGAAATAACCAGAAACCACAAGGTGCTATACCCGGAAAATATGGTGCTGAACGTATTTCTTCGATCCCAGAGATCGCATTAAAATTACTCGTTTTTCAGCAGTGTGGGATGGGATGGGATGTCGCGTTGCCATGATGTAAGAAGTAACGCCGCAAATCATATTTCTTTTTGTTTTCCAACTAACTTTTGAAAACTTTTGGTAAGCACTCTCCGGTTTAACATTCTGCAGTCACCATCTGACCCTTTTCCAGTGGAATAACAGCTACGCTTTTAGATCAGGTGAAGTAAACTGACATCATTATTTTTGCTGCTGATTTTTATTGCTTTGATTTTACGGGTGGGTTTGCTCCTGCTGGGCTCTATAACGTGGATTGCTGTTTGGTTTCTGGATCGTACTTATAGAACCAAGATTCGTCACCAGTTGCTAGACTGGCCAGTTTCAAATTGGTTTAGGAAAACTTGAGCATTCAAACCTCTGTTGGGGCTTCATTTAAATTTCGTGGTACCCTATCGAGCAGATTTCTTCGTGTTTCCCAGAAGATTACTTAATATTCGTGTGGAAGATTTTGGTCGATTTTTTCGGGGCTCGTCCTCTACGGAAAAATGTCCGGTGTGGAATCTTCGGAACCCCTTAGAAATATTCTCATATACAATTTGGCATTCATACGCCGAAACCCTAAGAGAATCACGTGACGAATTTCCGTTTGCGTTGGTAATGGAATTTGGTCTGACCTATCCTCAGCTATCTTGCGTTTTCTTGTCTCCATTTTAACTGATCGTTCTAAAAATTTGAAAGGAAGACTAATAAAGTAATTGCAAAGGATTTGGTATTTTTGGATTTAACAAAAACAAATTGAAAGACACCAACTGACCGAACTTTTGTTAATCCCCTCGTATATTGGATTAAAAGCTTCAAATCCTTTTTTTTAACGTATTTAATTTCATGTAATACAATTACGTATTAACATTGTCGCAAATATTTTATCTTTACGCTTAAAATTAAGTTAGCAAGCTAATTCCAGACATCCGGTCCCTACTTTCTAATAACGTAGATTTCACTCTACCTCTTGGCGGCACCAAATAAGCTCTCACTAGCAACCAACTGCTGGGTCCATGACTTTCATCTGTGCATCTAATTTATAGACAAACGTCGAGCGCGCATGGGATGCGGGGTCAACGACTATATGCAACAACAACAAAAACAACAACAATAACAATTAAACAGTATTAGTTTATTGCAATGGTAAAATTGATGCCTAAAACACAGGCATCCGTGTGGGCAGACACATGAAAAGTGCAAAAACGCCTCGCTCTCTTCGGCTCACCTCCACCACCAGCATAGAAAAGTCGACGGAATGCGGCGAAATATGGCAACAATGCAAATGACATTAATTATAGATGGTGACAATTTCGACAGCCGCGACAACACGCATACATATGAATACTTATTGTAATTATAATGCAACAAATGTCAAGCTGACTTGTACAATAACAACAAATGTTGAAAGCGATACAGAAATTTTGGTAATGCATAATCACCACAGAGCAAACCAATGTGCTGTTTAGGTTTATATGTATGTATGTACTTATATTTTCATACACATACATATCTATGCATGTATGTGTAAAATGCACGTACGTATGTATTTTATGCATTAAAATTTGTAAAGCTAAATGCGTAGAGAGCGGCGCTTAAATTTATGTATGGTATACTCGTATGTGCAGAGTTAAAATGTAAAATTCTGTGTGTTTTATTTTATAAACGCTTGGATGGTAATCCTTCCACCACAGTCAGGGATTAGTGCAACAAAAAAAACTTCCACTTGCGTTTTGCGCTTTGGAATAGTAGCCCATGCGCCAGTTACGTGGACGCTGAGGGATCATTTCCATAAGAGATGCTTGGAGTTACTTTTAGCACAGTAGTTTAGCGGTGGCTTCCGTTGGGATTCCAACTGAAAAGTCTCTATAAACGCACGCAATACGGATTCAGGTCCTGATTGCTCTGTTCTATTGAAGTTTTATAGAAAAGGAGCTGAAATTATCAAAATGCTTTCCCCAGCCAAATTTTCAGTTTTCTAACCAATCCCGGGAATTCCGTCGATTAATCAGAGTTTCGGTGGCATAAATTGATTCTTCTTAGATCCCTTACCTATTGACACATACATATGTAAATAGTCAAGCGGCCATTCGGACTTTACTTTTATACAGTTGGCTGAAGGAAGAAAATTTCATATTACTGGGTACCAGAGCGTAGGGCTATTGAAGGCAATTAGATGGCCGGTGCATTGGCTAAAAAGGGTGCCCTTTCAGAACGGGACGTGAAAAACGATTTGCCAATCTCATTCAGGAAAGTGAGACACGCACAAGGAACTGCCTTGTGTCGTCAGGCTAACAAACTTTGGGTTCGAGCAAAAGTTTTGCAGATTTGCGAAAATTATGTGCATACCATGCATAGGACGTGTAACTAACTAAGTTCTCGTAAGCGACAACAAAGTTCGACTCCTGACCTGATGGCATCAATTTAGATCTGAAAAAGGATCAACATTGTGTAACAGTAGCACACTTTGGGTGAGAACTGCTTGTAGGTGGGCTGTGCATGCTAGCTTTCTCCAGGTTCTAAGATCGTCGGATTGGGATGGGTTTTACCCCTACTTACTGCAGGCATCCAACCATTACGATAAAGTAATATTCATGCACGTAAATTATTTATAACGTGGACTAACCAAATAAGACTTCCAACTATACCCACAATAAAGTATACGGACGGACGGGTAAATTGAACGAAACCTTAAAAGCATACCTGAGAAGCAATACCACCCGCTTCTCTACGCTCCCCTACCCAACCATCAAGAGATACTTTCGGTATCACCAATCCCATCCAATGATTCACAGGTCTAGGACGCCATCATCCCACAAAAACAAAAAAAAGGTTTAGAGTTCCATTTCAGAATGATTAAAAACTCATTTATTATTAGCTAACTTATTACTTTTATACATATTTTATATTTTTTTATATAAAGCAAAAAAAAAAAATATTGTTTTTGGGTTATCTTATTTATATGTTTAATTCATTTGCCCGTTAAACTCACAATTAAGACCCACCCTAATACATATTTCAATTAGTTTAAATTTGAAATGTCTCTGTTTTAAGTAGATATGCTTAAACAATTATGTATATAACGTAAATAAGACAAAGAAATTGCAAATAAGAGATAGATCAGCAGGCGCCTGCTGAGTTGCTTCGGTATAGTGAATTAATTTACTCTTGAGCCTGAAATATTAATATGTATGTATATATACATATTTACATATTCTCAAAATGAACTAAATTCAAGTACAACTTCAAGGTTTTACGAGAGATTCCGTTTGGAATTTACGCACCACCAGTGGCGGAGTGAAAAGTAATTAAATTTATTTTAACAATATATTACATTAAGATTATTTTCTTTTTAATTAAGCCGACATATATTAGGTTAAGTTAGTTATCTAGAAATTAAAACGGAGTATAATGGATTGAGTAATTTAATTAATTTTCGATTTCATTTTTTTTATATATTTTCTTCTGCCTTATTCTTAAGTAATTAATTTCTTCAAATCTATTTTATTTATATATTTGAATAGATTAATTAAGTTGACTTTCTGTAATGAGATTTAGTTTTCACGCATATCATTTTTTTTATGTATTTATAAATATATTAAATTTAATTACTTAAGAAATTTTACTTTAATATTTAAGTTTTGATTTTCTATCGCATGAGAATTAATCATTATCTGATTTACTTCAGCTATGATCTCTTGTACCAATTTTGACCCACGTGGCCTGCTGGATATAGATCTGCTCGCTATGCTTTCCAGGTGCTAACTGAAGTTGTCGTCTGGTGACAATTTAAGGGACATGGTTTAAGGTATTCGTCAGCTCACAAAACTTATATAAAAATAACAAATTTCGCTTTGTACAACTTGCCGAAACTCAACAACTTATTTCGTTTTTATTTGTTTTTTGTTTTTTTGCTGTCCAATACAACTTGACATTTCAACGATCAGAATCAAAAGCCTGTTCTTAAGAGCATTCCCAATAGCGGAAGTTCAGATTGAGACTTTCTCTCAGCGTATTAACAGCTGATTAGCACTTTTTAATAAAGTACTAAATTTTGTTCCCACCCTGGGCTAAATTCGATGTCTTAACAGATTTAAAATTTTTTTAAAAAGATAATACACATAACTAAAGAAAACAGAAATAATAATAACCGCGCTCACAACTGCGGGAAAACAAGAAATGTGCGGAGACAGACAAAGGTTGAACTTATTGGCGGTTTAGCCGAAGCCTTACGATCAGCAGGACCATGAGCTAGATGTGGGTAAAGGGTCCTAATGGTTATAATTTACGAAGATAACGGCCGTGCTCTTCAAAACTAAAGACATTACAAAAAGTGTAGCATGTCAGGATTTTGTTCGTATGTAGTGTATCTAGTAACACCTCTCCGAGCCGTTCAATACCAAACGGGGCTTCAAAAAGGGTGATTCCTTATCGTGTGACTTTTTTAATTTAATGCTGGAGAATAGAGAAGGTACAATATTCCAGAAGAGTGTACAGCTGCTGGCGTACGCCGATGATATCGACATTATTGGTTTCAACAACCGCGCCGTGAGTTCTGCTTTCTCCAGACTTGATAAAGAACGAAATATCTCCTGTCATCAAACAAACAGTCATCGCATTCGCGACTTGGCTCCCAAGTCACTGTTGACAGTCATAACTTCGTAGATAATTTCGTCTATCTAGGAACCAGAATCAACACCAATAATAATGTCAGCCTTGAAATCTAGCGCAGAATCACTCTTGCCAACAGGTGATACTTCGGACCGAGTAGGCAATTGAAAAGTAAAGTCCTCCCCCAAAGAACGACAACTAAACTCTACAAGTCCCTCATCATTCCTGTCCTGATATATGGTGCGGAAACATGGACGACGACAACATCTGATGAGTCGGCGTTAGGAGTTTTCGAGAGAAAAGTTTTGCGTAAAATTTATGGTCCTCTTCGAGTTAGCAACGGCGAATATCGCAGACGATAGAACGATGAGCTGTACGATTTATACGACGGCATTAACATAGTTCAGCAAATCAAGAAGCAGAGGCTACGCTGGCTAGGTCATGTGGTCCGGATGGATACGAATACTCCAGCTTTGAAAGTTTTCTACACAGAACCCACCGGTGCAAACAGAGGAAGAGGAAGACCTCCACTTCGGTGGAAAGACCAGGAAGAGAAGAACCTGGGTGTACTTAGTATTTCCAACTGGCGCCACATAGCAAAAAGAAGAAAGGAATGGCGCAATGCTGTTAACTCGGCTATAATCGCGTAAGCGGTGTCTACGCGAGTAAAGTAAGTAAGTAAGTAAGTAACACCACAGACGTACTACCATCTATTAGGGACACTCTATCGTCGACCAATTCAATGCAACCTAACCATCCCATTTACCGCTTTCTGAAAAGTGAATTAATATTTCTTGTACTTGGAGCAATGAAAGAAAGTATTTTTTCCCTTCGTCACTGTTAGGCTATCGTTACTACTTTTTTCCAGCTGCAAGTTGTAAATCATTCGTGTTTAGAGAAAATATTAGGGGCAATAATTTTCGACTCTACCGTACCAAGATTTGTCGAAGCATGGCATACTTAGCTTCTGACTTATCGGGTATACATTTCCTGATAAGCACTAAGCTTCAGTGTTAAAATCATATTAATCCTCTCATTTCGACATAATATATGTTTGTTGTCTAAGACCTGCTGAACAAGTCCATCTTTCTCACAGTTGCCATTGTGTCGTTGATCAGTACATTTTACACTGTTCTCGAATCTTTCCGTAATTTAAAATATATAGAAAATATCTTTCACCAAGTATCGAACAGACCGTAGGTAAATGCTCAAAACATACTCGCTGCAGCACAAGACTAGTACATGCGGCCGTCGGACAGATTTGGCCGCTAGGAAACCGGGGTCGGATAATTTACTGAGCTCGCCGTTAAGTATAATGGAGAAATGTACTATTCATAAAATCAATATTTCTCTAACGCCTCTTTTTTGTTGCTTCAGGAGTATGCCGAAATTTTGAAATCTTTATTTAGTTTTTGTACTCTTTGTTTGAATTTTCGGTCGCGGCTGTCCACTCCTATACTCATTCATTTGAGTTCCCTCTTCTTCTGTCTACCAAATTATCTGGGTTTTTTTATAATTCACCATATCGATTCACAAGATTTACGTTGGGCCAGCACAGCGAATGTTTTAAGAACAAGCCATAACTATGGACCTGCTTTTTCCCCCCACATTCCTGTCTTTTTACCCCCACATTACAACATTTTTCATTATTCCAGGTATCGTTACGATACCTTCTGATCTGTTCTCAGTTTTTCGACGACTCACTGTGTAGATATGGGTTCCGAGGCGGGAGCTTCTCTGGGTTGTGATAAGCCAATATACACTGGAAACAGGTCTTACTTAATCTCAAATTAACCTATTTATTTACAGGATTTTCAGGTGGCTACTCCTCCAATATGTCGTTTGCGTCTTGATGTATTTTCCAACAAATAGAGAGACGTACAGTTTTATACTAAGCCGCCTCCGAACGGCTGATGGTTTTTACGAGGAGCTTTATTTCATGTAAACCAGCCAGTACCGCTTAGATACCGCCAAAAGCCCTGTTATCTAGTTTTATCCCTTTTAAAACTGCTACTATCCTCTCCCATTAGTATCGGCATGCGGAATAACCACTTTGTTATCTTTTGTGAAGTTGGGGAAGGTTATGTTAGAGTCCGTTCATTCTGGCGGGTAGACATTTCTTATTAATATGAAATGGCAAGTGGGATTAAATTCTGAAGAATATTCATAGCTTCGATAGGTGTAGAGCGCAATGCCTCTCTAATACAAAAAAGTGCTGTACTCTGCACTCTATGGACGTAGTATTACACGTAGGTATGTCAACTTCGAGTTGGAAGTAAACACCATTCTTGTGGACAGTGGTACATTGCCAGAAGGTACGCCTTCTCCAGTCAACATTCCTGACCGTTCGCAATCAATACTCCACTAAGCTGGATGTTCGTAATGCGGTGATTTCAGTGGAGTATGATTCGGTGGTCACCAGTAGAAATGCTTTGATAGGAAAACTCCAGGATTTACCAAAGAAAAGTGCAAGTAAAATCCGTCAAAAAAACATCTGAAAGGCCAGATTTGGTATTCTGGTATTCTATACGTGTATATGAAATCGAAAAACTTCATTAAATATTCCCCTCTAACCAATTTCTCACATATGAGATAGAATTAACGTATAGTCTAAAAAGGAAATACCATCTACTTGATATGGTCAAGAAATGTGGCTTCTGTTGTATAAAAAGGTCATGAATGAATAAAAAGTTGTAACACCCTTTTCAAGGACATTTTACTTCGAAGTGTGGTGCTGTCAGTAGCTCCAATAGTAGTGCGGAATTCTGCTATTTGGTAAAATTTGGTTTTCACTTCATTCAGCTTGGGACGAACAAAATGGGGTAGGCGTAAAACGATTATTTTGCAGATATATATCTTTAATAATCCTTTCCACAGTGGCTTGTGGTAACCAATGCAGATCTCCTTTAACATAATCAAATTTTAAACTCGATATAATAATTTGTAACATTTTTTTAAACTAACCAATATCAATTAGCTGGGAATTCCTACCTATAAAAGTGCAAAAAACTTGTATCCTTGCTGATGACGAAAAGTTTTATAAATTGAATCCTACTCCTGACGTAAGATTTATTATGTTAGTTTGTTGAGAGCAGCTACCCAAAAACAGTAGACCAAGTTAGCACAACTCGGAACAGTAATCTTACGAAAAATTTGTTGGATAAAAATTGTCAAATGGGAATGTTTGACATTTCTTTTGTAAATAAAATTTTAAATTTTAATGTTCTTTTTTTAATCTAATATATAAAAATCTTATGTCCGTTTGGAAACATCCAGTAAAGTTATGAAGCTGATTGACTTAAAATTTTGATTTGTTTCCATGGTTCCTGCAAAGGTTTCCAAGAATACAAAATTCGGAAAGTAGACCCGGTACTGACTTATGTATTCAAAGAAATTTTATTTATGGTTTGATTTACTTGAAATTCGGTACATAAGTGACATTTTGCTTAGATTAACAGCAAGACTACTCTTCTCTCCGGGAAGTGGACCAATTTCAATGGTAAAACCAAAATTTTGTATTCCCACTAGCATTGAGTAAATAAAGTTATGATAAAAAGATATAAGATGATTAATTTTCCATACATTCAGTGAGTATGTGCGACAGCGAAGCGTTGCAGGGTACAGCTAGTTTGTTTATAAGTTGGATAATAATTAGCGCCACCCGTATTTAAGTTTTTTGCTGTGCTCTGTGAACATTCCTTTGCCATATTCTGCCCTCTTTCGTTTTCTAATCGCATCTGTAAAAAAATATTGTCGCTTACTCTAAGGCAGAACAGTTAATCGTGCTTAGTGCAGACTCATAAAGACAAAAAATAAGGCAAATAAGAGTAAAAAAAGTTCTAATGAAACACAATTTTTTTGAAATAGAGTAACCTGGCTTTGTTTAGAGTAGCTCGATAAACAGACCTATTATATATATACGTGTATACATACATATATGTATACCAGGGGTCTGAAGTTTGCCGGTTTTTTCGATAAAGAAAACACTTAATTTTCAGAGGAATCTCTAAATTTTTTTATTTTACTTTTCCTCTTTCGAGGCAAACCATTCGACGAGCCATTTTTCGACTTCTTCAAAATTAGCGAAGCACTGCTCTGCAAGGGAGTGTCCCATCGACACGAAAAGGTGATATTCGGACGAGGTCTGGAGAGTACGGCGGGTGCGATAATATTTCCCAATTAAGTGTTTTAAATGTGTCTTTCACCAGTTTAGCGTATTGAGACGGCGCGTTGTCATGTTGCAAGATAACTTTGCCATGTCTTCGGGCCCATTCCGACCGTTTTTCGATCAACGCATGATTCAAATTGATCATTTGTTGTCGGTAGCGATCCGTGTTCACCGTTTCACCAGGTTTTAACAACTGGCCTCACCAAACACAGAGCATTGTCTTACGGCCAAAGCGATTTGGCCTTGCAGTTCACAAACGGTTTTTCGATTTTCCATTTGTCTATCGTTCAGCTGGTGTGGCACCCATTTTCCATACTTCTGGATCTTTCCCATGACTTTTAAACGTTGCCAAATCGCTCCTCGAGTCACATGTAGTGTTTCTGCCAATTTTTGTTACGATTGGGTTAGATCAACATGCAATTCCTGGAACTAGGGCCGATTCGATGGTTTGGTTTTACGTAATATGTGGAAGTTAAGTAGGTGCCCCTTTACCAAGGTCCATATGTGGAGATCTGTTCGGAAAAATCGTCTTTATAGTTCGATTTTCTTGATATCTGGAACATAGATAGCTCTTTGCTTTGACTAATATATGGAAAACTTTTCTTTTTTTATATATTTAACATAGTAAATAGCTTATAATGTATATAAAAAAATAACGTGAAAACCTAATAAAAATCTTTTTAAAACCGCCTTATAATTCCATGCCCCCGAAGCCGTGGGCCACCTCTAGTCTGACAATAAAAAGTCTTATGAGGCTTAGGTGAAAATTAAAAAAAAGAATGATAATGCGAGTATACAGAAAACTTAATGGAATTCATAGGGCTCATACTCGATGTTTTTATGATATACAAGAAAAGAAAACTCCCTCTAACGGTGTTTTTTCACTTAGAACTGAAGGCGTCATCTAGTCATAAAAAAGGTTATTACAAAACATTAATTCACTTATAAGTTTACTTTCTTATCAGCACATTCTATGATTTTCAAAACTATTAATTAATTTTAATAGTTTCTCACGCTCCAAATTCACGATGTACATTATTATGGTTAAAAAGCTCTATTTTGCGTGAGTGACGCATTCGCCTGGATTTGGATATGCAGTATTTAAGCCAAGTGCGAGTAGACTTACTCAGACAGTCTCAACTCACAGTAGAAACCAACAACTGTGTCAGCAAAATGATAAATAAACCCCTTTGCCTGTTCCTATTGATTGGCGGTAAGCGGTTTTCACTAAATATCAATATAATATTTAATTTTAAATAAATTTAGTTTTCGCCTTCATCAACATTTTACCAAGCTCCTCAGCTTATCCTGAACCCCAGCATGAATTGGTTAAACGTGAGGATGACGCAACAACGGAAGCTGCTGAGGAAGGAGAGGAAGACACAACAACAGAAGGAGGCGAAGATGAAGAAGGAGAGCTAGAAGTGGAGGCAGTTGTATTGGATGTTGAAGAAGATGATACAACAGAAGAAAGCGAAGAAGAGGAAGACCAGAACTTAAATTAAATAGCTAATCCTGGTTAGTTTATTAATATTAAAATGATTGGTAAAAGTTGTGAAAATTTTAAGTAAACAATAAATATATAATAGCAAATATTCAAAAAAAGATATATATATATATTAAGGCAAATGTTTAATGCACGTTTTGATGGAACTGCCTCCATATCCTTTCATTCTTTCTTCATTGGAGATTAAATCCCGAGAGAGGACTCAATATTTCAATTAACTACTCAGTCCAAAGAAGCACCTGTTGGCAAGACCTCAAAGTTATGACTTTCGACAGTGACGTGGGAGTCAAGTCGTAAATGCGCCAACTCATTTGCTCATTTTTTTGTCAAGCTTGGAAAAGGCACAACTAACGGGACGGTTGTCAAGGCTCACAGGTTAGCAAGGCAACTTTAAAATGTGTGTTTCGATTCGCTTCTCACAGGTCTTTCTATCTAGTGATTTACCAGGTCTAAAGTCACACTGATAAGGCCCTTTGAGTTTGTTGGCGGTACGCTTTAGTATTACTTACAATATGTTTGATAGAACCTTATATACGATATTGAGGAGGACAATACCACGATAATTGGCGCAGGTCGTGGCATCATTTTTATAGATTGGGCAGAGCAAAATTAGGTTCTCATCGTTGGGCATGCTTTCGTCCGACCATATTATGCAAGGAAGCCGATGCATGCACCTAATCAGCTCTTCACCGCCATGTTTAAACAAGTGGGCAATCGCTATATGAACCTTGTCACAGCCGGGTAGTGGAACGTCTTTTACACCATCATGTTTAAATAGCTCAGCCGGCTCCCGCCGCTTTGTTGTTCTTTAAGCGGGCAATCGTTATTCGAACTTCGCCATAGTCGATTTCGCCCACTTTATTTTTTCGTCTGCTAATACGTCTTGATTCCCTTCTCATCTCTCCCCTGCAGGTATTGTGATCGATCGCAAGGTTGCGAGGAAGGCAGTCTGATTTCTCTTACCTGCAATTTGACATGTCTCATCATCCTAGCTCTTTTTCTGGCACTGTCGAAAGCCAACTGTTTGCGTAGTGGCGGTACATAGGGAGTTTACGCCGCCGTTCCACAGTTCCCTTATATCGAGTTGGCGATGAGTACTTCCAGAAAGTAGGAGTGCAAGTCCTAAAACTAATCTGGATGTAAAGAAACAATTTTGGTGCTCTGCTTGCGCACCAAGGTTTCTTTAAATACAGCGATTTCAATAAAAAAAAATGAAGAAATCTCACGGGTGCAACATAGAGACTTTAAATACTACTGGTAAACACAAGAGTGACAAATACTTAAAAAAATCCAATCCAAACTACGGAATCTTCCGAATCGCTTAATGGTCTTTCATCCCGTTCAGCAAGCCGAACACGCCTACAATGGATCTGTCAGTAGTTTGTATAACAAGGTCTTACCTGTGTAAGAAACGCAAGTGTTGAGCTGTGAAGTTGTTTTACCGATACGCTCTTTGAATTTTATTGAAAATTTCTTTCGTGTTTACATATTTTATTAAAAAATTTGTGCTACATATACCTACATACATAAGTGATTAAAAGTGGGACCCAAGTGATCGTGAAGTTAAATTTTAATGTAGTAATTCATTATTGCTTTTATTTGTTTTTCCGACTCATTTCATTTATTATTTTTGTTGTTGTGTATGCACATTTCCATTTGATTTTTATTTTACTTATGTTTATATTTTTTGTAAACACAGCTGCTGCGTGTTGTTTTTTAAGTGTCAAAATCAGTGGCCTTAAAACTGTTCGCTGCATAGCGCCTAAGCTTATGCTTAAATTTTCTTGAGCTTTAAAACTTTTAGCGATGGCAAAGGTCTACGGTGATCTTGTCTATGATTTATTTAATAGGTTATGAACTAGCCACTAGCCACCAAGTGTTTGGACGAATCTCAAGAAGTTGCTAAAGGGCAGACTAACGCTCAATTAAATATTCCTGAGCCTCAATGTTGTACTGATCAGGCTACTCCACCACCAGTAGCCGTTTTACAAAACCTGGTTGTTGTTCCCCAAAAAAATCTGTTTTTATTTCCAGATTTGCTAAAGATACCACCAGCGAAGAGGTACAGTCTTACATCACTTCAAAAATTAAATCTGATGACGTAACAGTGAGAAAGTTTTATTTGAAATTTGAAAGGAATCTTTCTTCGTTCAAAATCGATAATTCATTTGAATGCTTCAATCAACTTCTTGATAGTAAATTTTGGCCTCCCGGAGCTTTTGTGCGCGAATTTAAGCATAGAGGTATTAAGCTCAAAGAAGAAAATATTGCTAAATTTTTGAACTGGATCATCTGAAATTAAAAAACCAAACAGATTTCATTAAAGTAGTGTTAATTCTAGTGATTAATAACGAAAGAATAAGCAAAAAAATTTTTTTGTCAAAATGGCGCCTATATATATTCAAGAAGCTTGTGTTAAAATTTTAGACAAATCGGTTCAGACGTTTTTGAGTTATAGTGGTCACCGACTTTGAAAACACCATTCTGTGAAAAACGCGTTTGAAGTTATATACGTACTTACCTAGGTATATGGTATTGTACTTCCAAGCGCTCCGAAACGTCTTTACAAATGTGCGTGTAACTTCGAAAATATTTGCCGGATCGATTTGAAATTTCTTGTGTGTATTCTTAAATATATGTAGATACAGAAAATAAAATAAAAAAAATCGATTTTTTGAAAATCATAACTGTATATAATCCCTTATATCATCTGATGAATCCAAAACATTCTTTCAGCTGTGGTTCAGATATGATTCTTACATGCTTTCTGGATATTTGTGCAAAAAATCTGTATTCGCCTTTGATTCAATTTTGGACTCCTCTCTCAAACAAGGTGTGTTCTCTACAATATGGAAGCAGTCTTTTATAGTCCCCTTACATAAGAGTGGTTATAGTTCTAATTTTGAGAATTATAGAGGTATTGCAAACATATCCGCTATACCAAAGATTTTTGAGGCAAACATTACTAGCCAGGTAACGATTTCGATCTCCTTAGTACTTTCCAATTTCCAACACGGGTTTTGTAAGTCTTTATAGATAATAAGCGAACTGACGTTATCTACACCAACTTCAGTAAAACATTCGATAGAGTTAATCACTCAATTCTCATCCATAAACTAGATCTTCTGGGCTTTCAACCAAGATGGGTTTCCTAGTATCTCTGCAATAGAAGACAACATTTAACATTTAAAGACACTTTTTCACAATTAATTAATGTCTCATCAGGAGTTACTCAAGGTAACCATCTCGCCCGATTATGTTTCTATTATTTACAAACGATATATCTTCGGTAATAAAGCATTCAAATATCTTGTTATACGAGTATGTGGATGATGTACAACTTTTTAAAACGATGTAGACAATTTAGCTATTTGGTGTGATAACAACGGCATGCCTTTGATAATTAATAAATATAGTCTAGAACAAGTGTATAACTTTGTTGATTTGAGGGTTATGATAGACCCTAAGCTCTGCTTCCGTCTTCATATCAATACCACAGTCCTAAAAGTTAAAAAAGCTTTTGCCTTTGTCAAATGATGGTCAAAAGAATTTAAAGCACTTTATACGACTTTGGTGAGACCAATATTAGAATATGGTTCACTGAAATGGAACCCAAATTATCAAGTTCATTCCGATGAGTTAGAGTCTGTTCAAAAACAATTTTTACTTTTTGCATTAAGACATTTTCGATGGAACTCTACGATAAATCTGCCTCCCTATACCAACTGGTTGAAGCTTCTAAATTCATCTACTTTCGCTAGTCGTAGATAAATGTTAGGCGCGTTGTTCGGAGTCAAACTTCTTAACGGATCAATTTGTAGTTCATGGCTCTTGTCTAAGGTAAACTTTAATGTTCCAAAGCGTTTATCTAGGCAGTTTAGGCCTTTACTATTAAAAATATGTAATACAAATTATGTATTGAATTAACCCTTTCGCCGTTTGTGTCACCATTTTAATTTTCATTCCAGCACCTTGGATCTCTCAGACTCAATATTCTTGCTTCTCTCAACAATTAAATTTTAAAATTCATTAGTTACTAAATTTCAGCTGTTGTATAATTTTTTTTTTCTGTAACTGAACAGTTTTAAATCTCAACACTTAACAAACGCTTCCCAATTTTGACTCGACATATTCCGTACGTTATGCGGACGTCGCCTCTCGTGTCGGTTGGGCGGCTGGAGGGTATTCGTTAGGCTTATTATTATTTATAATGGGCTAGAGCTTTTGTCGTTGATCCGGGTTCAATAACGAATTTAACGCATATTTACTTCAATGGATGTGAGTTATTTCTAAGGCAATTTTGATAATTAAAATGATAAAAAGGAAGCCCCAAGTACTTACCGCTGTGCGCCTTTCCGGGTAGTCTATTAACGAATGAACTGATTTAAAACGAACGACTTAAATACGTCCGGCGAATTCCTCTTAGTACAAAACGAACAGATGAATAAGGGAAAAAGACACACAGCGGAAAGTTTACAATATGGCCAGACTATAAGATGGCGTTCTGGTACAGCACTTAAATAAAAGGTGACGTTCTGGGACAGCTATAATACATTAATTATTGCTAAAACGTATTGTTAAACTTGCATTAAGCTGGTGCATGAAATAAAATTTCTCAATCCAAAAAAAAAAAAAAAAAAAAAAACGAACAAATCCTTGGGTTACTTAGCTCTTTCATTAATATAACGCTGAATTAGCTGCCTGTGGGTTATAGCATATTTAATTGTTCATATTTTTATTTTCGAGAACAAATATTTTGATATGATTCCTTATCAAAATTAATACTGAAATACCTCGTGACACGCAGCTGTTCCTTGGGGTTATAATTATATGTACATACATACATATGTAGAAAATTGAAAATTTCATTTGAAAACAACAATGGGAAAGTTTCTCAACACAATTCAATTAAAATGTAAATGCATATTTCTCACTTCTAACAAAATATTCAATATTTTCTAATAAGAAAATACAATATTTTCATTTCTTTGTTGGATTCTTCTAAAATTTGTATACAGAGCTTACTATATAAATGAGTTCGAAACTTGGTTCTTACAGTATTATATTCAACTTCGATAAGTGTACTTTTTGAAGTTTTCCCAATTCGCAATTCACTTTGAAAAATGGCTAGCAGGTGTATATTCAAGTTCCTTTTAGTTGGTAAGCTTTGAAGTTCCTAGTGTATTCTCCGATGACTAAAAGAGACGCCGGGGAGTTGTTTTCCAATAAGAGGTGTTATTTTCATATTGAAAGAAACTCAAAAGATCGATGGTTTCGTTGCTGTAGCGCATAGCGTCGCCATGTTGAAAGCAAACGTTGTTCAGGGCTTCATCAGTCGAGATGATTATTCGATAAAATTTTTATAGTGAATTTTAATAACTCCATTTTAAAGCTTCAAAAACGACATCTACCGGAGTATTCAAAATAACACCTCTTATTGGAAAACCCTATGCTTCTGAAGTATTGATCTTAAGATCATCAGGACTTAACACTATTTGCTGAGCTGATTTTTAAAGTTTTTTATTTTTATCTTTCTCTGCTTCTAGCATTTCTCCTTACCAACTCAATCCTAAGTTGAAGCGGTTTTTTTCCCGGAAACGATTTCCACAATTTGTTTAATCATACCTTTGAAAATACGAAATAACCCAGTTTAGAGAAATTACTTAAAGCTCCAAGTTTTTCGATTAGTGAGGTGACCGTTTATGGCAGCTACAAAAATGACACAAAATATGGTGAAGACCAGAAAGTAATGTACCTTAACCTAAGTATAACCCAAATATCAGTTTTCAACATATAGTCGGAAAAAGGAAACGCACAAAACGCAGGCATTATAAAATCAAGCAACAAAAACGGAAATGTTGTGGAAAGAACCAAAAAGGTGCGAAAAAGAATTGGTACCGCAACAAAAAAATTAAAATAAAAATGGTATGCAAAATATCTTTAATTCTACGTACATAAATATACATATCTTGCTGAAAATATCTGTAACTGTGTAAACAAATTTATGGAGAAATAAAACAACGTTTTTTAGCTTATGTAAGTTGGAATTTAGAATTTGAAGAAGTGCTCGTGAGGATAACAATGCTCCACTAGTTAATATCTTCGAAAAAATATAAAACATAAATGGTGATGATAGGAAAGGACCTTGACATAGCCAGGTAAGATTAGATGCAGCGGCTGTGTTGGTGCCTTTGCCTTCGCAAGCAGAATACTTCTAAACAAGTTTTAATTGTCGCTAGAAAGTTACTATTTTCATCACGTTTTACATAGAAAAATATATACGAGTATATTCTTTCGATGGTTTGAAGTAAAAGAATATGGAAAGGTTATCATTGATTTTTACTATTCGGATATATATTTTAGACATTTTTGGATTACATATTTATTTATATTTTACTTGAATTAATTTGTGTCATTTTTTGCTCTGATTCGCTGATGGCGTTTTTTTTTTCATTTCTTGTATCAGTTTTCTGAATGGCGGCTGTGGTGAATCTAAGTTTAGACAAATACATCCAGTTGGAATTTCGCTGTGAATAAACCTGAAATTTGAAAAAGTAAACTGACGTATATTAGACATAAGTTATACCAAATTTTAATGTACCGTGACAAAGCTTCTACAGATCGTCAGTCTATGATCGTAAAGGAAGGACTCAGTACTGGCAGTAGTTATAAGAAAACTTTAAAGTCGATGAAATCGATTAATTTATGATTCCCTCGCGACTTATGTATGGAATTGACAATGGCCGAGAATCCCTCTATGGGCCGTATTGTAACCAGTAACCACGTAGCGTGGAAATACTAAGTGAAGAAATGTCCTTTTATCCACTAATGAGCACTGCATCGAACAGTTTCAAAGTGTGTTTTGGTGTTGCTTAATTTCAGATTACACATAGCATAAGTTTTGCAGGGATGTGATGTGATCGATCTCATTTTAGCAGCCAGGAAAATACCTCGTCTAAGACTTGCACGAACCATACATTAAATAATTGTTTCTGGCTGTTAACTGAATAATGATAGTCAAAAATTTCCCAATGTAGTTGAACTTCTACACCCATCCTGTAGAGGACGAAACGTCCAATACTGATAGAGGAATTCATTATCTTACTTGTGCTGAAGAGTAGCGACGGAAATCCATCACTTTCTCTGCAAAATGATATCCAACCTGTTCTTGCAACGCATCTTTATAGAATGTTTTTGCATATGCTTAGGTTCCTATATAATATTTATTGTACGAGAGACTCATCTCTAGGATTTATGTATATCTAAGCATCCTCATAGATTCCGTCTTTCATTGGCATCATTCCCTACAATAATGCCACCTTTGGGTTTTCTCAGGTTACGTAATTTATCTTTTTTGGTTGCCGTCCTTCCGTTTCTTTACCACCCTTGTATCTGATCTGAGTGTAATTATATCGAACAAATGCATTGATATCCTTATTAATGACGTTTTCCATAAGAAAATTTAATTACTCCTGATCCGCGCATTGAGATATTCTAAAGCACCAGAAGGATTTCGAATAGTCGAAATCCGGTCGAGAACTCAGCTCAATTCCAAGTTGGGGAACTTGACTTTGATTCCTACGCATTTTCCTTGAATGGTAATGTCGACGTCCACTTTGGCCTTGAGCTCGGCCCCATGCCCTATAGGATTCTTGGATCTTCTTTTGTGATTGATTGGATTGTCCTTGAGTAGTTCCATTTGCTTGTCTTTAAGAAAGCTCTCTTTCTCTCTTGATTTAGAGATTTCTGTCTCTCTTTGTCGTTGGTACTCATGCCAGCTTTTGAGGTTGGTAGTAGCTGCTGAATTTTTTACTGTTGTAGTTTCCTTGTTCTATGGTTAGTACCCCAAAGTGCATTTGATCATCTCCTGGCTGAAGGAGAGAAGACGCCGTCAAAAGTCTCGGATTCCTATAGAAAGTGATCGGAGGCAAAATAAGGCTTTGATTCTTCATTTCATTTCATTTTCAGAGTTTCAAAAATAAAAAAGGAAAAAATATGTTTTTCTTTTTGCTAATTGAAATGTTTTTTCTTTTTGAGTTTTAAATAAGTACTCTATTTAAAATTTCTGAGAAAGCATAATAATGAATTCCCTTAACATTATTCGTCTCACGTTTCATTTTATTGCCGTTACAAACATTATTTGTTTCATTTATTGCCGTTAAATAGGTAGGATTATACTATTATTTGCTTTTGTGTGAAAAGCCAGCAGTAGCAGCACTTCACAGGAGAGATTCCGAATTTCACTATATAAACGCCTTGAAACGATCTTTCATTGCACTTTGCAGATTGATCTCGTCGACTCGTCTAACGTTCGAACTCTCAAAATGGCCTCGAAATCTTATTTCATATTTTTGCTAGTTGTCAGTAAGTACACAACTAAGTTAAAGTTGTTAATTTAACAAATAATTTCAATTTTAAGAAAATATATTTAATACTAAACTTGACTTTTGTAGCTTTTTTTGCTCTCAATCAAGTCACAAGCGCTTATGATAATAGCGTTGAAAGGATCGCTGCAGAAGAAAATGTTATAAGAAAGGTGGAGAATCTTATAGCTACGCTAGAGGCTCAGACTACTGCAGTTGGTGTCAGACAAGGCTTCTTCAAGAAACTAAGAAATGGCAATTAGAAACTGATCGAAATTGAAACAAAGAAAAAATTTAAAGAAATTAAATGAAATAATAGAAAAATGTAACAAAACTTATACAATACTAAATAATAAATTCTTTTCATAATTAGATGCTTCAAGTAAATTTGCACAGTTGTGTTTGCATTTTAAATACAAATTAAAAAACTAAATGACTCAATTGAATGATTTAAAATATAATATAAGGGGAAAAAATAGAAAAACGCCAATTAAGAGTTTTATGAATTAAAATAAATTTATTATAAAAGGAAGTCAAGTTACATTTAATTAAAAAGTATGACCGATTGGAATACAACAAAAAAAAATTGAAATTAAGTAAATTATAATGCAACAGATACGTATTCCTATAGATTTTTCATTAATATCAATTATGAAAGCCTTACAGTAGCTGTTGATATCATACCTTGGAAGTCTGTCTACACGATGATCTCGACAGACGAACAGATTAACTGCTTTCTCCAATTAAATATAAATTTTCTATTTGAACAATGGTTCAATAATTATATTAGGGGTCTTATTAATAAGCGCAACAAGGCTTATGGAAAGTGGAAACGCTTGAAATGTGCAGCAATCTATAACGTTTTCAAGACTCATAGAAGAAAAGTCACCAAAGCCATTAAATTGCAAAAGCTTAAGTATTATGAGCATCGGTTTGGCTAAGCAATAGGATCTAAAAAAACATGGAATTATATTTGTGAAATAGGAATCGGAAACAAAACTGAATCCCTTTCCGAGGATATAAACGTAAACGAGTCGAATGAAAAATTTTTACAATTATCTGGCTGCAACAGTAGTATAAGGTATAGCAATTACACCAGTGGAATGATACCTGATTACACTTTCTTAAATATTGATGATTGTGCAGTTGTCGAGTCCGCCATCAACATAAAATCTAATGCGATTGGAATAGACGGCGTTCATCCTAAATTTTTTAAATGTATACTGCCTAAAATTTTACCTTATGTAACATATGCCTTAAACACCATTTTGACCATGTCGGTTTTCCCAATGTTGGAAGTCGGTAAAACCCATACCAATTAGGAAATCTAACGGAGACTTCAGACCTATCGCAATACTTCCCTTATTATATAAAGTACTTGAACGCATTATGCATGCTCAAATAAATTCTTTCCTAAATTGAAACCTGCTTGAGAATCAATACCAATTCGGCTTTAGATCTAACAGGAGTTGTATAACGGTACTAATTAGGGTTTCGGATAACGTCAGGCTCAACATAGACAAAAATCGAGTATCGTTATTAAAACTTTTGGATCATTCGAACCATTTACATTTACACGTAACTAAAGGTGTTCCACAATGATCTATTTTTGCGTTTCTTTTGTTTGTTTTATATGTTTACGACCTTCAAAGTGTGTTAAAATAATGTGAAATTCATTTATACGCAGATGATGTTCAATTATATGTCAGTTGCCCTTTTGACTCCGTCAAACTCGAAGGCTACAGTGAAGTGAAAGTAAATAACTCTGTTATTAAGTTCGTGGATAATGTCTGAAGTCTAGGAATAATTTTCAACGGAACTTTGTCTTGGTATAACCGCAATTATAGTACAATAGGTAAGGTTTATGGCACGATTCGAGTATTATGGACTATTCAGCATTTCACACCATTAAAAATTCGATTGCTTTTAGCAAAAACATTTTTGTTACCGACCTTAAAGTATGGATGTGAACTGTTTGCCAGCCGTGCAGTCTGTGTTGTGGTAAACTCAATGTCCTCTAATATTAATCGTCGTGAGCACATAAGTACTTTTGCATTAAATTTTCCATAAAATTCGACGATTTACTGAAGTTAAAGTGCTTAATGTTACTTCACAAAGTCATTAGCTCTCAGGAGCCCAAATTTCTTTTAGAACGAGTTCAATTCACTAGATCTACCCGATCACTTAACTTACTTAGCATGAAACGCAGTTGCCAGTTATCTGAACGTCAGTTCTTTGTTTTTGCAGTTTGTCTTTGAAAGGCTCTGCCGCAAAGGATGAAACGAACTCCTACATCACTTTGCACAATCAAAACTGCTAGTCTGCACGCTCATTCTTATATTTCAAATATTGAAAATACTAATTTTTCTTTTTAACAAAATCCTTAACCCTTAACGTTATTAATATGTTTAGAGAGAAAGGGACAGCTTTAATGTTATAATTAGGATGTTATATTGTGTTTTATTTTAAGCTATTAGAATTAAGTTCAAGCATTATAAAATAACTTATGGTTGTGTGTCTGAACAAATAAATAGATAAATAAGATTTTGGTCAGATAATCTACAGTTTTTTCTGATAGTTTAACTGCGGCTTACATATTTTTCTAGCTGGAAAAGGCTTTTAAGTAAAGTATCTTCATAGGACAACGTTTGTAACAAACCTCCTCCCCTTGATGGAACGGCTTAGCCACCAGCTGGGTCACGGAAGGCATTTCTCAACAGACCCACCCAGGGTAAAAATATCACTGACGAAGGTAGCCTGTGCCAAACCTTATACACTCACCCTGTTCGTATCTCCACAGGCTTAACGTTAAGTGACCCATACCAAAACCATTGCTGTTCTAAAACTTCTAACACTCCAACCAGGGTCACAGAGGTAGACGAGCAGTTCCTAAAATTTTGTAGACACTTAATACTATCTCTGCCGACAAAGTGACTGCGAATAAGATGGAGAGTCTCAACTAAGCAAAAGAAATTCTCACCGTTTTATACGGGCGAAAAATCAAACCCCAGTGTATCCGCCTCTAAAAGATCCCTCACTCCAGAAAACAGAATCTACAAAGACATTTGATAAAATACTCGGCTCCTTCACCAGTTGTTCGAGACGAGGGCTGACTCGTGTCTTGTGCCGACAAAAGCGCTGTTAAACTCTACAAACAGGCTATGACCAAAGTGGGGACAGTTGGAGCCTGTGGTTAATCCAGCGGCGGTGCACGGGGATGAACACCCCAGCCGACCGAGAGCCTGGGCCTGGGTACCAGCCAAACCCTCGAATGCAGAGAGATTCTGGAAGTCATCTAACTTGGCAGTAAGGAGTTACGCCCCAGCGAAGGCAGAGTAGTCCAAATTAGTCTCAGCGATCGCTTACTATGGGGGTAACCATCTACAGCTTTTACTCAATCTAAATTGAAGTCAAAATAAGGTAGCAGAGGATGTCTTGAGCCAGAGGACAAGCATTTTCCTTGACATTGAGGGAGATTTTAATAACTTCTCAGTCATAATAACTAAGTCATATTATTTAAGTTTTTATTTTATTTTATTCAATTTTTTATTATTTATTTATTTTAAACTTGATTTCGTTTTACATATTTTAAATTATTTTATTTTATTTCAAGTTTTGTTATTTAATTTTTTTTATTTTTTTATTGTATTTTATTTTATTTAGATTATTTTATTTTATTTATTTTAATTTATGATATTTCTTTTTTTAATTTTTATTAATTTAGGTTTAAGTTAATTTTTTTCAATTTATTTTAATTTACATAACATAATTTTATTTTTTTTTTATTTTATTTAAATTGACATAACATAATTTTATTTTGTTTTACTTTATTTTGTTACTTTTTTATTTTATTTTATTAAAAATAATTGTATTACGGCTATTACTAAATATTTTATTTTGTTGTTGTTGTGAGTAACTCAAAATATTTAAACCTTTGAGTAATTTAATTCAAAACATTGATTAGTCATGCATATATATTTATAACTGATTAGGATTGCATGTGTATATATGGTAAATATATATTATAAATTATAAACAATAATCATTTGTCATAAGATTAAGGTTTTAAATATGTTTCATTTTTGGGAGGTTCGTAACATCCTTTATTTATTATTTTTCATTCCATAAAGTGTCATGCGTTAAATTATTTAGTAGCTGATCTATCAGTTACCAGCCCTTTATACCTGGTGATCTGCCAATATTAATGCCAATTCTGCCGCCAACTGAAGGAGTTTGAGTAAAATACATGTCATCCGAATCGCAAGTCAAAGGAACTTTATCAGCGGGCTTTTCAGCGCACTCTCCATAAGCGTTAGAGACTTGAGTAATGATGAGGAATGCTGAAATGATCAATAGGGATTTGTGAGTAATGAAGATTTAATACAAAAGAATTCAACTGTTTACTGACCAACAACAACGACAAATAAGTAATTAGATTTCGATGCCATTTTGTCTGCTCAAAGGTGAAGAAGTCAACGAGATCAATATGCGATGAAAGATCGTTTCAAGGCGTTTTTATAGTAAAATTTTGAAATCCCTCTTATTAGTTCACTACCAAACGCTGCTACTGCTGGCTTTTCAAACTAAAACAAATAGTAACATAATTTTTTTTACTTATTTAACGGTAATAAATAAAACAAATAAGGGTTGTGGCTATAAAATGAAACATGAGACGAATAATGTTAAGGGAATTCATTATTATGTTTACTCAGAAATTTTAAATACGTGTACAGTACTTATTTAAAACTCGAAAAGAAAAAACTTTTCATATTAACAAAAACATATTTTTTCTTTTTTTATTTTTGAAACACTGAAAATGAAATGAAGAATCAAAGTCTTCTTTTGCCTCCGATCACTTTCTATAGGAATCCGAGACTTTTGACGGCGTCTTCTCTCCTTCAGCCTGGAGATGATCAAATGCACTTTGGGGGTACTAACCATAGAACACGGAAACTACAACAGTAAAAAATTCAACAGCTACTACCAACCTCAAAAGCTGGCATGAGTACCAATGAGAAAGAAAGACAGAAATCTCTAAATCAAGAGAGCTTTCTTAAAGAAAAGCAAATGGAAGTACTCAAGGACAATCCAATCAATCACAAAAGAAGATCCAATAATCCTATAGGGCATGGGGCCGAGCTCAAGGCCAAAGCGGACGTCGACATTACCATTCAAAGAAAGTGCGTAGGAATCAAAGTCAACTTCCCCAACTTGGAATTGAGCTGAGTTCTCGACCGGATTTCGACTATTCGAAATCCTTCTGGTGCTTTAGAATATCTCAATGCGCGGGTCAGGAGTAATTAAATTTTCTTATGGAAAACGTCATTAATAAGGATATCAATGCATTTATTCGATATAATTACACTCAGATCAGATGCAAGGGTGGTAAAGAAACGGAAGGATGGCAACCAAAAAAGATAAATTACGTAACCTGAGAAAACCCAAAGGTGGCATTATTGTAGGGAATGATGCCAATGAAAGACGGAATCTATGAGGATGCTTAGATATACATAAATCCTAGAGATGAGTCTCTCGTACAATAAATATTATATAGGAACCTAAGCATATGCAAAAACATTCTATAAAGATGCGTTGCAAGAACAGGTTGGATATCATTTTGCAGAGAAAGTGATGGATTTCCGTCGCTACTCTTCAGCACAAGTAAGATAATGAATTCCTCTATCAGTATAGGACGTTACAATACAACGAAAAAATACATTTTTTTTTTAAAAATGTGTATATATGTTAACCTAATAACATAAATACGGGAAACATTTTTTTTTTGGGTAACGCTAGCTTAATCACAGATTTTGGTATTTTTCTTACAAAGACACAAAATTCGCGAACAACACGGTATGTATATTGTGCAAGATGAGGCCTTTGTTCATCAAGCCAGGGCCTAGGTGGCCGAAGGCTACCAAATATGAATAAAAGCTTTACATAAAGGTATTGCTGTGGGGGCGTTAATACGTAAGTATAATAAAAAAGCAATAGATATTATTAATAAATATGCAAGCAATGCTCCTATCTTGTATATAAATTATATAATTTACTGTCCCATGAACTCATGTTTTCTTAATACCAAAACTTCAAGTATTCAGCTTAAAAAATTTTATCACTAAATTATATTATCATTACTATAAAATGGGACAGTTAACGGTTAATTTTTCAGAAAATGTTTTTAAATCACTTACACAATTTTTATCAAATTTTTATCCTCGATATCAAACTCTTTCATCGCTTCGAATTTTTAAACACGAATTTTTCACAAGATAGAGATTATCCATTTCCCAAAAGCCTTTTAGCACATGAAGAAATTATGCGAAAACTGGTTTCTATATTTAATTGCATAAATACTACCCATTCGTTTAGAATTTTGAAAATTTTAAACGTTTTTGACATTATTTATTCATGGCATTCGTATTACATGACACCAAAAGTTAGTTAAAAAATTAGTATGCAAGGCCTTAGAGTTTTATAATCAAAATGTTATGCTGTTTCATAGATAAAATTATGAATAAAATATTCGGTAACCCATCAAATTGAACCAACTTCGACATTAAACATATGATTTCGCTCTTGTCGTAACCTTCTATTCTATAAATCTTGATATGAATGTACATAGGTATCATTATAACCCCAAGGAGCAGCTGCGAGGGTTACTAGGTATTTCAGTGTGCTCGAAAATAATAACATGAACAATTCAATGTGCTATAACCTACAGGCAGAAAATTCAGCGCTATATATCATTAAAAGAGCTAAGTAACCCAAGGATTTATTCGTCCTTGCCACTTCTGTGTTTACCAGTGGTATTTAAATGTCTCTAAGTAAGCACACGTATATTCTCCTTGCACATATATTATGTTGCAAAAGAGAGATTTTTTGATTTTTTTGGTGTAATCGCTGTATTGTATACAGAGCACGAAAATTGTTTTTGTACATCCAGATTGGTTTTATGACTGAGTTATATCTATAAAAGAATTTTGTGGTCCAAACACAGAGCTGAATTTTTACCCAATAGCCGGTCTCGGTTGTCGTATTTAAGCTTGAGGTGAGAAATATGGCTCATGCAGGTCGATTAAGTTGGCCTACAAAGTGAATATGACATACTTACACTTTTATTCGTTCACTTGGATATGACAACGAGTTTTAAATGATTCTCTAATGTATTTGGGGCTTTGTTTAGCACTTGCGCCGACATAAAACAGGGTATAGTCAGCAAATCTTGGGGTTAGTACTTTTGCTCTCGATGCAATGTCTAAGCGGGTGAGGGAGAATGTGATATGTATTTAAATTGAACACTAGGCTCGAGCAAAATTTGTCGTTACCCAATGCCATAGGAGGCATCTGACGCTGAGCAAACGCCAATCGCTTACTCAAGGAGTATGGATGGGAGACGCAAACAGATCAGATAACAAGATATCTGATCAGGACCATATGAAGGTTGAATGTATTTGTTTATATCAAAATATAAACTTTAACGAATTTACCTCAGTGTTTTTCCACAGAAAGTAATGAAAAACAAACAAATGAATTAATATTTTATAAAAATATGAAAGATTTATTGAAATAAATCCTGTAAGGCTAACAATAAAAGATTGTTATTATCAACACATACATATATGGAGGTATGTGTATGTATATTGATAACCTTTTAGACTTAAAATAATTAAATAGATATGTATATATATGTATACCTATATATAAGAAATGCAAATTACGTATAGATGTAGAGTTCGCTTAATTTGCTAATGTGCCCGCTGCTGTCAACGTCTTCAGAAAAGTGTTTCCGTTTTTAGCGGAACATTAGCTTAAATAGCATCAAAATATGATAATAAAAATCGTTGGTAGTTTTCCGACTTCAGTGTTAGTAAATAACAAGGTGACGGAAAACTTCCAGCGGCTCTCAAATAGTTAAAGCCTTTGGCTTTAACATTGCCGCCAGCCTTGCAATATTAAAGGATTGTGATAAATGGAATAAAACGTAAAATAGTTCAATGCATATAATAAAGTTTAATATTGAATACTATGGTTTGGACAATACTTAAAACTAGAAATTCATGTGTGCTTGCAAATAAATAACTGTTGAGGGTATTTTTCTTTAATTCAATTCAATTAAAAAGTTGCTATAAATATTTTAAAACTTAATCAATATATTTGTATAATTTTTTTGTTTTTCTAAAGTTACCCATTAGGGGGTTGCCATATTCACGTTTAAAGTTCCCCATTAGAGGGATATTGTACCTTAAAGGGTACATGGGCCTGAAAGGACTCAGCCAAATATTGAATTTTGGGCTGCAGGAACCCCAGGAAACATCATCGTTTCCGTTTTGATAATTCGATGATAAAATCACCACCAAGAACCAGTGCAACCGCTGCTGATTGATGAAAGTTTGGATCCGCAAACTTTACATTTGTAAACTTCTCCGCTACCGATGAATTTAAATGGCGCGCTGGAGTTTTCAAGCCGATCTCCTGTATGATTTTCACAGTCAGTAAAAACCTTACGCGTGCATCATTGGATGATCCAATTACGATCTCACACATCTCTAAATTTGCCACTGGTAGAGTTCACATACGTAATTTGTTAATCAAACATTTGCAAATTTTGCTGGTCTGCAAACAAGGATCAAGAAGCTTTCGTGTGAGAAATCTCTGATTATTATAGTAAATATAGACTGCACACGTTGGAAGTACAGTTACAGGTGTGATGGTCCTCATTGCAATACGCGCACGAGCCTATATATTGGAGAAATCAATGGTGTTGGAGAAGCTGATGAATTGATTTCTACTAATTCCATTATGTAAAGCTGTGAAAAGAAAAAGATCACACTTTCAGAACTAATTTGGTAGGACTACTAATTTGACAATAGGCCGTGTTATCATCCCCTTCTGCGTACGAATATCCGCTACTCTAACTCTCTGATCCTTGCCAAGATATAGTTTTGTTACTCTGCCCAAGCGCCATTCATTTGGGGGGAGATTTTCGTGACGAACTACTACCAAGTCATCATTATTGATATCGCGCTGAGGAAACTTCCATTTATAACGCTTATGAAGTTCTTTCAAACATTCTTCTTTCCATCGAAGTGAGTGTTGTTGGCTAAGAGCCTTTACTTTTTGCCACCGATTTATTAAAGAAAGCGGAGTCGTTTCGATTTGGGGTTCCGTAGGTGCAAGAATGGGACCACCGACTAGAAAATGACCAGGTGTTAAAACAGTACAGTCTGTAGAATCCTCCGAACTAGGTGAGATAGGCCTGGAATTAAGACAGGCTTCTATTCGACAAAGAAAGGTTTGGAATTCCTCAAATGTAAATCTATATGAATTGGCTACTCGTCGAAAGTGAAATTTGAAGCTTTTGACTCCACCTTCCCATAATCCGCCCATATGTGGAGCGCCTGCTGGAATAAAGCTCCATGTAAGCTCTTGCTGGCTGTACATGTTGCTTACAGCTTCTTGAGAAGTCAAAAGAAATTTTTTGAAGTCCTTTTTCAAACTGGCTGAATCTCCTACAAAGTTTGTATAATTATCAGACAACTCCTTCTAGACACGAACCTGGAAAAGGCACAAAGAAAGGTTTCTGTTGAAAGATCGCTTGTTGGTTGCAAACGTACCCCTTTGTAATTTTGCAAGCTCTGCCAATAAAACTTTTGATTTCGAAGGGGCCTGCGAAGTCGACACCTGTATTTTCGAACGGCCTGGACAGAACTGTTCTTTCTTCAGGCAGCGCCCCCATTAGTTGGGACTGCCCTCTTTTTCTTTGAATAACGCATATTTTGCAACTATTAATGACCTGCTTTATGAGATTCTTCACTTTTGGAATCCAATACTGCTGACGTATCAAACGTAGGACTAATTGATTAGCTCCATGAAGAGTTATACAATGAATAAATGAAACCAACAGTTTTGAAAACATACTATTGTATTCCGACGCGTCGCAAAAGGCATAAACTCGAATTGGGCCTTGATTAGTGTAATTTACCCATCGCGCAATTTTTATCTTGTTAATAAACCGGTAACTTTCCACAAAGGCTTTCCATTTAGAAAGTGTTTGAGGAATCAAAGGTGTGTCCCAAGCTGTGCCGTCCGACCAAATTTGTTGCATCACTATTTTTGCTACCACCACAATGGACGCTAGCCAACCGGCTGGATCAAATAGTTTCGCTATCATTGACAAAACTTCCCTCTTTGTATATACATATATCTTTTATACCAATATTTTGTACTGTGAAGTAGAAGTGATCTAACCTGGCGTTCCATCTAATTCCTAAGGTTTTGGTTGAGCTCGTTTCTTCCAACTCCAAAAATTCTCTATCTAAAGGATACTCCTTATTAAGATCGCTTGGTATTTGAAGACCATTCTGTATAAAAAGAACTCTTTGGTAGCGCCTGTGGGTAGGATCAATCAATATTTGGCGATACATTTTTTCGATGTCTGAACTAAAAACAAACTTATCATCCGCCATCGTATAAGTAGAAGTGTTAAGTCAACTTGTAAAGCTGGGCCTGTGTACAAAACGTCATTAAGTCATACGCCATTATATGAATTGCTGGATGCATTGAATAATACCCTAGGCCTCGTTGAAGTACTTTCCGGTTTTAGAACTGCATGATGTGGCAAATAGAAATGTTTTGGAAAATGTTCATATTGTGGCGGTACCACCTTTTCCATATGACCTAAAGTCAAGTATTCTGTAAGTATCTTCTTTCAGAATTTCGAGTGGTTGTTTTCGTGTAAAGCTCTTCGCAAAACGAGTCCTCAGCCGTTTGGAGATTCCTCTTAGGAGGTTCCTCTAACTCCCGGAATTTGCGAAGTTGAACATCTAAAGAAATATCCTCTCCTACAGAGACTTTGGTAGTAAAGCAAGAGACGTGTGCGGTGGAAGATGTCCCTGTAACAATCCACCCGAACACGTTCTTCTGAGATAGAAGATTATTGTGAAAACTACGATTCACTCCATCCAGAATAACTTTAGGGTATAAATCCCCTCCTATTAAAACATCGATCGGACCACTTTGATAGAATTTTGGATCTGCTAAAGGAACTTTAGGCAAATCCCTTAAAATTGAATCGTCTATAGTAGTAGACGGTAGATTACCGGTGATCTGTGGAAGCACACACGCGGTAGCTTCTATGAAAAGATTAGGATCCTAAAACAAACGAAGAACTTTTAACGGAGTTGTTAGAAACCTTTTGATTCAATCCAGAAATGGTAGCATTAGTCCTTATAGAAGGAAGCTTTAAAAGATTTCGAAGACGTTCAGAAATGAACGTTGCTTCGGATGCTGAGTCAATCAATGCACGCGCAACATAAGTGGTGCCCATATGACAAATATGAACCATTGCGGTTCCCAGTAAAGCTGAAGAAAAAGCATTTGGAGATTTGCTTATAGAATTTGAACTAATATTTGAAGAATTGGATTGTAAATTAGCATGAAAAGCTTGTGTTGATGTCCCCTGATTTGAGCCATCCTTATTCGGTTGCGTATTAAGCGGTGGTCTATGTTATAGACTGTGATGTCGATTACGGCACGTAGTGCAAGAAAACGAACTTTTGCAATCTTTGACAGAATGTCCTTTCGTGAGGCAGTTTACCGAAAGCGACAAAAAAAGTTTTACATAACTTTAAAGGATGTTGTTCCCGGCATAAAACACAAGTGGGTTGTGAAACACTTGTCACTAGAGGAAGTTTCCTTTGGCCTGTTTGATGAGCTCCATTCGCTGATGATGATTGGCATTTTACATCTAATACGGATTCTAAAGACTTAAACCGCTGGTAAAGGAAGTCGGTCATTTGACTATATTTAGGCACAGCTCTTTTGTCTGTTAAAGAGCTTTCCCATTTCCTAATGGACGCTGGAAGTCGATTCAAACAAATGAAAACAAAGAAAGGATCCCAATTGGTAACGTCCACCTCGTACATATCCAATGCAGAAATGCATCTGTTTAAAACTCTATGTAACTCCTTCAATGCTGGATTTGTTAGCGGAGCTTTGTTAACAATGTCCCGTGGCTCCCTATTTGTTTTCTGAATCAAGTGATACAATTTTTCGACTTGACTCAAAGGAGGATTATAATATAAATTGCAGTAAAGAGATCCCGGAAGGTCGGCCAAGAAATATAATCCCCACTAAATATCGGAGTGTCCCATGGTGGTACAGCCAAATTGTTAGAAGCATTGACAGCTGGAGCCGAAGTAGACGAATCCTTCTCAACAACCGCAGAGAAATTTTGTATACGTTCGGTAAAATGCGTTAAGCACGAAGGATAGTCCTTAAAAGTGGTGGCTTGCTTCGCTTTCACGGCTGCCAATGTATCCTCATCCCCGATGACATTTACGCATTTGTAATACGCTGCCTTTGTTTTTATCCATATTTCAGAAAGCTCATCTTTAATAATTTGCAAAGAAATCTTCGAATGCTCTATCAGAGCGGTGTCGTCAAACCCCGCATCGAATTCGACAATCTGATCTGAACACCGAGTATACGCATTTAATGTCGCCATTATTACTTAGAATTTGGGACCAAAGTAAATAAATAAGATATCAATGAAACGAAAAAAACACGGAAAATAAATTGAAATGGAAAAGGCAAAGGGGGTGATAACTGCCAATAAGAATAGAAAATGATTGAATAATAGAAAAGGCCATTATTCACTAATGGATTGAATTTAATTTGAATACTAGTGAAAAATTTCCTACTGGGTATATTATTACCCTTTAGCCCTTTGATTTTACTGGGACTTTCAATGCTCTCCGCGAATAATGTACGTATGTATGCACTAGTATATAATGAGTAATGATTTAAACGTTAGAAAATTAAAAAACTGAAATTAGCAAAGCCAATGTAAAACAGAAGGTGCGTGTAAAGTAGAGAGTTTGAAAATATGTAAGCAAGAATGTATGTAAATGTGTACATATATGCTTCACGATTTTTATATACGTGAAAGGCGCGGGAAAAATATCACAAAAATTATTATATATGCATATACGCACGTTTTCAAAAAAAAAAAATTGAAAAAAAGAAACCTTCTCCGTTTGAGAAGTACCATATGTATGTATAGAAATATGGTGTTATATATTTTTCACTTGCACTTACATATATATATATATATATATATATATGTATACATACATCTATTCTTGTAAAAATATATATATTTACTTCACACTTTATTTATTATTTGATTTTTTAACTGCACTTATTACGGCCCTTTCTTACTTTCTTACTTTCTTACTTTATTGTTTTATATTTTTTTTATTCTTAAGCCACTTTTTTCACTATTTTCTTTTGAATACCTCTCAACAATTATAATTATTTGCACGCACATGTTTCTTTAGGTATCCGTCGCAAATATATTTATTTTAATTCTTTGTTGATTCGATGGTTTGAACAAGCTTCTTCCTTTTGTATTCTTGAGTTCCTTGACGTTTTCGCTGCGATTAGTTTTTCCTATGGAAAATGGATGGTGAAGATTGAGGTAATTCGGCTCGAAGGACCAATGTTTATATCAAAATATAAACTTTAACGAACGCCGATTTACCTCAGTGTTTTTCCACAGAAAGAAATGAAAAACAAACAAATGAATTAATATTTTATAAAAATATGAAAGATTTATTGAAATAAATCCTGTAAGGCTAACAATAAAAGATTGTGATTATCAACACATACATATATGGAGGTATATGTATGTATGTATATTGATAACCTTTTAGACTTAAAATAATTAACTAGATATATATATATGTATATATATAAGAAATGAAAATTACCTATAGATGTAGAGTTCGCTTAATTCGCTAATGTGCGCGCTGCTGTCAACGTCTTCAGAAAAGTGTTTCCGTTTTTAGCGGAACATTAGCTTAAATAGCATCAAAATATGATAATAAAAATCACTGGTAGTTTTCCGTTAGTGTTAGTAAATAACAAGGTGACGGAAAACTTCCAGTGGCTCTCAATAGTTAAAGCCTTTGGCTTTAACAGTATTCATCAAGCCGTTTGGCTCTTCAAAACTTGTTATGTTGTCTAAACGTTGCAAACATGCAATCCTTCGAGCGTCTTAACAAGCACGTTTGACCTTACGAAGGTCTATTCCATTGCACACAATAAGCACTTTAGCCGTATCACTTCGCTGATCATTTGAGAATTTATTTATATGCCAGAAAGTATAAACTCAAATAACATTAAGCAATTAGCCAGCGCCCAAAGTTATGCAAGGATTTATGCTCCTCGCACAGACAGTTTTGTTCCCAAAACGCTACTCTAAGAAACACCAGCCAAAGTTTCATACTCCTCCGACATAAATTCCTTTGTTTTAAATGTATGCATGTTTAACTTTGGATGGAAAAAAAGCATGTGCTGCTCAGTACACAGGATAGAAGTGAAACGTCAATAGTAATCTTGGTGAGAGAGAATAATTCATTGACGATTCTAAATGATACAGTGAGAGGAACATTCGAAAATGACTACTTACATTGTACACATGACACTCAATATAAAATTGACAGAAAAAGACTTTTTGACTTTATATCTTATTTTCATTTTATCTTCAAGATATTGCCAACTTAAAAATAGTTCATAAATTCTTATATAAAATAATATTAAGCCGCCTGAAAATAATTTTATTTACCTTAGATTCCAGAAAATCAAGCCTTTGAGTTTCTTTTGGGTAAGTTTTATTTTTCTTCATTTTTTTGTTTACATCGAAAGGTTTTGCATTTTTTGTAATATATTTTTTTAGTTTTAGAAACTTGAAAATTTAGTTTTCATGAAATAAAGTTGGTAGCGCAAAAATAAAGCAAAAGTCAAAAAATCTTTTTATGCCAGATGGATAAAATTTTTCAAAAAATTTCTGAGTGAAACTACCTAGTTTTTTGTATCATGATTGTAATTATTGTAAATAATATAAAATAATTTCTTAATTAATCATGTTGTAACTATTGAAATAAGCAGTAGTGGTAAAGTTTAAGAACGTGTTTATTGAAGTAGATATTTTACAGTAGAGAGATATTTCGAATATGTTCAACCTTATACCTGTAGTGCATTAATTATCTTCAGGTATTATCTTTGTCGAATAGCGTTGCGTACAAATTTATTTATTTTATTTATATAAGATATAGCTTACAACATAAATCTCATAAGCTATTTGTTTGGGAGCTATAGCTACTAGGCCTTAAGCTCTACAAATTACTTAGATGGTAAAAGAGTATTTACAACATGTTTGGAGTTGTCTGAGGAACATAAATACATTTCAACAAATCATTTATGATTATACTAATTAAACATTTATTATTAATTTATTTCTTCTATTTTCATACTCTCTTTGTCAGATTCATAAATTTTTATAGAAGATACAATTGGCTTAGGGTAACTAAAATGTGATATCTACATTTGTTTGCGACTAAATGTTGATTAGGTATCGCGAAAGTTCTCGTATCGTTCTCGATTTCGTTGTTGACATATTGGGATGGCTAATCATTCACAAATTCACACTCATTCTACCTAGTCAAAATCATAGAGTTCCTATCTCTCTGTGACGGCGTTGATCCTTTTCGTATTCTCTTTTATAGAAACCATATACTTACATATATCGTCTCTTTTGTGTGAACGTAGTTTCCAAATCATTCTTAACGCCGCTAAAAAACTTTCACTTTAATAAAAATATAGAACACTTTCCAGCGCCTTAAGTATGCGAGTACCGAGTATCCATTCAATTTTGAGAGCAATTATTACTAATGAATTTTTATATAATTACTGTTTTATTCAGTTTGGAACACATATTGTAGACAGTACTGGACTTTCGGATGTCTCTCAAGTGTTGTAATGATGTATCGACAACAATTTGATGTAATGATAGTAATCGCGCTTACCTTAAAGTGAGTGACAATGAAGTTTTTAAGAGCCTCATTCATTCCTTTTTATGTTAAATATGAGATATGAAATGTTTACTTTGAATAAAAAAAACTAAGTCTTTTAAAGCCTATTTATCTCTTTTGTGAGACCAAATTTTCTTAAGTTCGTTAACTATCAACTAACGGGTGACCTATTTTATATGGTTACCTTCAGAGTTTGTGCTGTTTTTGCCACGTCCATAACTCCTAGGGAAACATTTTTAAAAACGGTTAAAGTTAATTTCTGTCAGTTTCGGTTTGAAATTTAAACCATATGCCGCATTTTCGCCAATTCGACAACGATCGCGCAGGAAATCAGGCTTTAAAACCAGATCGATCGTGTTGAGATAGACGAACGTTATGTCTTCAATGTCCTTAGCGTGCATACGCCTCGAGGATCCAACATCGACTCGGGCCCGTAGCACACTGGCACGAAAGAAACGTCCGCGCCTCAGTACAGCAAAGACCGCCCGTTAACAAACACAAGGAAGGTTTAACGTCAAAAAACTGCAATCAAAACTGACATCCGAATGATTTTCAATTCGACTTGCACTTCTGCTTTTTGAGAGCATTGATTAACAACACGATATGAGGGAACTGGAATGAGTCTACTCAATATTGCATATAAGGTCGTATTGTGTGAGAAACTAAAGCTCACCGTCAACAAACTGATCTGCGCATATCAGTGTAGCTCCAAACCTACGACAGCACCATAAGGAGCGGCTGAGCCAAATCAAAAGCTATGTCAGATCGGGAAGGACCTCTGCGACTCATTCTATACCAAACGAACTTCAGGCGGGTGACTCCTTTAAACTATTGCTTGAGAAAATAATATTATATAAGGTACAATCCTCTGTGAGATCGGGATTACAAGGTTGACAGTATTATTGAATTTAATGCTAGTCACCAAATAGACGAAATTATCCACGACAGTCATAAGTGACGTGCAACCCAATATGCGAAATCCATTAAATCCATTTACCTTTCGGAAAATTTGAGAACAAATTTTGTTTATCTTTTTAATTATGTATATTTAACTGAAATAAACTTTTTATTCTAATTTGATTTATGTTTTATATATTTATATAAATATTAGGTGTATCATTATTGTCGTTGTTACCATTGTTTCCCATTATTGCATTTAACGCCTTCTTTGGAAGTATTGTTTTTAGGAACTCTACGCCCTCTTCCGTTGAATTTAAGACTAATTTAGAAACTAACTTATGTAAGAACTCTTCGCCAGCAATTAAAGTTGTGTGTGGTTGGTTTACTACTATATAAGGTGTTCCTTGTGGGTCTGTAGGCGGCCTGTTGGTATCTAGTTTCGGTTTCTCAATGATTTCTGGGAGTGGTTTGTCAGGGATAACTGGAGAGAGTTTTTCGGTGGAGTATGGGATTGGCTTCTTAGTAGTTCCTTTGTCTATAAAGTGGGCGAAAAAGTCAACGTAACCTATTACTGATTTAACTAAATCTTCAGAAGTGATGTCAGAGCACTGAGCGTGGGGCATTTCACTGGTGGGTATAAAAGCTGTAAAAAGGAAATAATGTAAATATTATTTTTCCTCCTTTCAAATTGATTCCTTAAAAATTACATTTGAAAAACTTACCACCCATGACTATAGACAACCAAACACTTTTCGGCATCATTCTGTATTGAGAACTCTGAGGACTGTGCGCTATTGGGTAGCGCGCGATTAGAAACGCAACTGAATTGTGTCTGATCCAATTGTGGCGAGTTAGCTGGACAGTTAACTGATTGAAAATTCTATTTACACTGTTCAACACAAAGGCATTTTTGTATGACAGAGAGAGAGAGAGATTGTAAAGAGCTCTCGTTACCTCTTGATTAAGTTTCAGGTGAAAAGGAACTTGCTGCTGTCCCAGTTCAAAAGCAGAAGGCAAGGATAAGAGTATTTTTGAAAAAAAAAAAAATAATTTTTAAGTGTTCGTCTTGATCAGCTCAGCATCTCTACAACACCCAGTCATTAGACTAGACTGTGTAATTGACTCATATAAGGTGCCCATCCAATCGATAAAAAAGGTCGAAACGTCAGGAAGTTTTACAGCTTTTTCGTTAATCGCTGTTAAAACTATGTTTACTAGTGTTAAAGCTGAAAACACTTTGTTTCATTATTTCCAATCACAATTAGGGCGATAGTAAATCTTATTTTAGAAAGGGACGTGACAAAACAAAGAAAAAATCCATAAACAATTTTTGAAAGAAAGTATGAAGGAATCAGTCGTGGGTTCGAAGTTCTCTTTTGAAGCTGATGGAGCCTTATTTTTTAATTTTTGCGATTGGTGGGTCTCTAGCTTAGCGTACCACCGTGATCCCAGGGAAACTGTTAGACTATGGAAGTAAAATTTTAGATATGCACGTATCGAGTCCCTCTTTTCAAGATCAACGCCGGCTCATGCACTACCGTTAGACTACAATGAATCGTTAATACTCCAATTAGGTTGATTATCACATCCCGCACAAGGGACACTCGCATTACTGTGACAATTAAATAATGAGACTGAATACTGGGACAAGCTGAGGGCGGTGTGGCCCGGCGCGTTGTCGCGATGAAGGATCCAGTTACGAGCGATGTCTGGGCGCACCCTGTTGACTTGTTTTCGCAAACTTTCGAGTACTTGTCGATAGTAGACTTGATTTACGGTTTGCCCAGGTGGGAGAAATTCTTTGTGGACGATTCTACTATCAAAAAAGGCAATAATCATTGTTTTCACCTTCGACTTGCTCATGCGAGCTTTACTTAAACTTAAACTCTTTATGGCATCGAAACACCTCGGCACGACTAAGAGCACTAGCACCATGCATTTTCATAATTTTAGCTTACGTTTCCGAAGATATTTCGCCTAATTTGGCGACGCGTTGCTCTTGATTTCGTTTTTCCATTTTCGTGACGAGCACCACGAACACACGTTTACTCAATACGACACAGCAGGCGAACTAAACAAGCTAGAGCGATGGCAATGGAGAGGAGTAGGATGCCGTGAGAAGGGAAAGGGAATTTCGAGGTCGCAGGGTTACCACAATCGCGTCAATATGATCAGTCTCATTACTTAATTGTCACACCTCGTAGGCGCTTCAAAACCGCGAATTTCAGCCGAGCTCCTGTTCCTATTCCTGGCAGGCATCATTAGGTTTTCCAACCTACAGGAGGAACTTACCGTTTAGTCGATTTTATTGCTGATAAGCAGTTTAATAATAGTGCGCCTATTGTTCTGCGCGACGAAGCTTCTGCCAAATGAATTCTCCCAAGAAAGAATAAAAAGTATACACATTTCCTTTGATAGATTTGTCTGCATTTGCTCCGAGCTAGAGTACCACTAGCAATATTCCTGCTTGAAGAGAGGTGTGCTGAAGCAGAAAATATCGAACGAAGTGTCCTTCTCCTCAAAAGATCGCCTGGAAAACTTTGATTTAATTTCTTGGAAAATTTTGATTGTGACTGTCTTCAGTACACCGGTAACGACCCTTCTCCTTTCTCCTTTAAAACAGCCACTAGACCTAACATCTAAAGCTAAACTCATAAATAATTATTCGGCACCAAATATTGTTTTATTAATCCATTTATCATAATATAAACATACTAATTAAGAAAAATATCTGAAATCATACTGGTTGATTCAGTATCATTTGTAATATCTTTACAAGAGAGTCCAAACATTTCAAATCAATGTTCACAGGAGCATCCGAAGTATTAGCAAAGCGTTCTTGATCTGGTTCGACTGGTACTGCAGAAGTGATTGAGATTTCATGGACGATGAGGAAAACTGTAAATATCAAAAATTTATTTTTTTGGTGTTCAATTTAAGCACGCTCTGTTTCAGCTGCTACTTCCTAAAAATTTGTATTTGTAAAAGTAGGGGTACTCACCGACAATCAAAAGATTTAAGTAGTTTGCTTTCGATGCCATCTTCCAAAAGCTTTGATGTAAATATAAATTTTGAACCATCGTGAGTTCAGAGATCTTGTACTCCTCCAGAACACATATTTTCTGTGTACTTTTATAGTAAACATTTTATCGGATTTTCGCCTTTGGACCGAATTTTTATTTATTCGAACTCACGAAATTCAAGTGAAACTAACAATGATATTTATAAATTAATTCTACTCAAAGTTGAAGACCAAAGAATGTGGTTGCATAACCCATAAAATAAAATGAATCGTGACAAGATAAATAGAAATCAGAGCTCATTAATAGTATATTCTGAAGAGTGTAATTAGAAGTTAGTAACAGAGGTGCGGCTGCGAGCGGGTGTCGGTACTGAAAATTTCAGCTTACTCGCCTAGCGAGGTTGTGCACTGGGCTTGGGACTCGCCACGTAGAAACCAGCACCAATGAAAACTAACACAACGGCTTCGGATGATATATATTTTTTGCATGACGGCCACGGCAAACGTCTCTTAATTGGGAATCCCCGCCGTTCAATAAGTGCGATGGACGTGATAAGGATGAAAACGAGGAGGATCAATGCCCTCGCCACGATGTGAAAAACGTGCTTAGCAATTTTAACGCCAGCATATGCAGATAGTGCAACTGTAGAAAAATTTACCCTCCACAATGAAACATCCCTAAATGTGTTGAGGCTGATCGACATTGCCGGGGCCCGAAATATAGTTGTATGTAGTACTAGACTCAACCACCAGAAAATACAACAAGCAACTTAACTGCCCCGTTATCGGAAAACTCAAAACCAGGTCAATCTAACATCGACTCGGACCACTATGTTGTAGCAACAAGGATAGGCACCCGCTTCTGTATTTCTAGGAATTCCCGTCAACAAACACAAGCAAGGTTCGATGTCGAAAAGCTGCAAACACAACAGACTTGCACTCCTGCTCTCTGAGAGCACTGATCACGAACTCGGTATAGGGGAACTGTGGGACGGAATTTCAAACTCCCTACGCACAACTGCAAGGGATTTTTTTGGATTTCGAAAAGATCACAAAAAAAGCTGGCTGGTACGATGAGGGCTGCCATGTGGCAGTGGAGGAAAAAGAGATTACCAGTGTCACAACGTTGCGATTGATTACTAAATGTGCAGGATGAGATAGCTACCGAAAATCGAAGAAGGAAGCAAGACGCATGTGCAGACAAAAAGAAAAGATACGGAAAATTTTACGAAACCCAGAAACAGAAACAGAAACCATAGGTTTGTTATCTCGAATCCTCTCGTAAATTTTAATTTGCTCTTTCAGCTTCTTCATTGTTTTTGCCTGGTAAAGGTTGCTTTTGTTGTTCCGGCTGTCCGCAATGCCTTCTATAAAATACTCTATTACGCTTGAGTCATCCAAGTTTATCGGTTTGCCTATTTCCTTGGAGATACTCGCGGAGATCTTCGCCATGTCGTTGTAGTCGCTTACGAAGAAGATTATGTATTTCTGCCGATGACATGCTTACGCCAAACTCAGTACGCAGAGCAGATTTTAAAGAATCCCTGCTGCAAATACCCATTTGACTTCGTACAAATATTTTCGCTCCCCCTTTCAACAATTGCTTGGCGTAAATAAACTTTCGGAAATCGCTCCACTGTACAGCCTTCGCATTGTTCTCAAAATCTTCCATCCACTGCTCAAACGTTGGCTGACCAGAACCACTGAATTTGGATAGGGAACCCTCAATATAGCTTAGAGTAAATGTGGGACGTTCGATCACGGGCCTACGCACACTACGCCTACTCGCTGCATCGTCGAAGTCATCATCTTCGCCATCGCTCACACTCAAGCCGAAGTGTTCCATGAGTCGGTCCCTCAGTGTCGTCTCTAACCCCAAACCCTCCAGTTGTTCATTAAGTCCGTTCACTGTCAAGGCTAAAATGTCGTCCTTGTTCATGTCTTACAAAAGTGTTATAGTAAAAATATAATTACTTAATAAAAATATTATTATTTAAATAAGTGGCGATTCACTTAATCTCGATTAATCAAAATTATTTGCAAGGTATCAGTATCAAAGTATCAAATGGGAAAATTTTAGTATGGAGCCTGTGGATTTCCTTTATGAAATGTTTTTGGTTGGTAGTAGGAGGTATACATTTACCAAAAATATAAATTTTTAAAAGTTATTAACATTTTAATTTGCACTTCGTACAAGCAGGCAGTCTACTTGTATTTTACTTATAAACACACTAACAACACTTGACCATGAAGGTGCTGCCACTCCAAATAATGTACATATTAACAATAAAAATGCAGAGAAATAAAATAAGAAATGAATGCTGCCACTAATTTGTTTATCTTTAAAACGCAACCTTTTTTGGACAACAACTATTTACGATTCATTTCATTTACCAACAATCCGCTATTTTATTTACATAAAAAAGCTATTTATCGTAAGTACGTACTATTGTGGTAATCAGGTTTTCGAAGCTAAATAAATTTATTTAAAAAATGAGTAACACCAATCAAGGTATGTATGTTTACATATTTATAAATATGTAATGAATATGTCACATTGTTTTTATAACAAAATAATGTAACGACTATAGTATTATTGCATTGTAGATGATGTTCTATCCACAAGTGAACAATCTAACACTTTAGCACGTCGGAAGTGGAATGTTTACAGAATATTAATAAATTTAGGAACTCGGGAACAATGTGTTCGTTTCGTGGAAGAATGCGGATTGATTAAAACGAGAAGATTATGTAGAATTCATAAAAAACCAATGATTATCGACAAATCACGCAATAACACTGTCGGATCATTTAGATGCCACATCGGACCGTGCCAAAATAAGGCCCGAGTGTCCAGGGCAACTGGCACATTTTTCGAAAATGCAAAGATCAGTCTTATGTACTGCTACGCCCACCACTTCTCCCACGAAAGGGCGCAGTGAGATGACCGTCCCCAGATGACGAATGTACGTTATCATCAGCAACGATAACCGACTGGTAAAACTATTGCCGAGAGGAAGTAGTTTGGACCAGTTGGATCATCAAGAAGCGGTCGGGAAGACTGGTCGGCCGGGCAAAATTGTACAGATCGATGAGAGAAAACTAGGCAAAAAAAAAATATAACAAAGGTAATTTAAAATTTTTTAATGACATAAGAAAGGTTCGTAATAGTCTTAATAAAATTTTTCTTTAATTCTTACATTTTAGGTCGAAGGGTTGAAGGGCACTGGGTCCTGGGTATGATTGAGGACGGGCAAGACGACTTGCGTTTGGGGATGTGCCCCGATAATGTGAGGTCAAGGGAGGTGCTCATACCGCTTATAAAGAAGCATGTAGCGGAGGGTTCAATAATCTGCAGAGATTATTGGAGGGCATATCAAGCCCTACCTCAACATGGGTATAAGCACCGTCGGGTCAACCACAGTGACCCTGACAATCCCTTCGTTGTCGAGGATAGGACGTACAAGCAGAGGATAGAGTCCAATGGTGCGTGGTTAAACGATTTTTTTACAAAGTCAATTACAACCATCCAGGGGATTTCACAGATTTAATTGTTGAATATATGTGGCGTAAATCCCTGAAAAAAAGAACACAGAGCCACTAATGGAATTAATTGAAGTCATCAAATATACGTATAAACCATAAAATACTTATGAAATTTTTATTTAATAGGGTATAAATTAAAAGTATACTTTGGAATTTGGGGGTTGATAACCTTGGGCCGGACCAACACCGGCTTCGCCTTGCACAATATTCTTAAGTAAAAATCTTTTATTTTCACACAACCTTTTATGCGAAATCCTCATTTTATTTTGCTTGCATATTATTGTTGATTTTTAGATTATTTTACGGAGTGGCAACGCCTGCCTAACCAAGGTGTTGTTAGTGTGTTTTTAAGTAAAGCAGAAGCAGGCTCTCTGCATATAAAAAGTGTAACTTTAAATGTTTATAACTTTTAAACTATAAATTTGCGCGCGATAAAACTTATATTTTTAGTAATTGTAGACCTCCTACTACCTATGAACATTTCGTAAAAAAACCCAAGGCTCCAAACTAAAGTCAACCCTATCAAATAAAAAATAGCAATTACTTTACTTGTGCTAAAAGGTTTTTCGAAACTGTACTATTATATTTAACAAAGTAGCGGTTCACTTAAATTACTGTAAAGTGTTTTACAAACTGTTAATACAACTGTACTATTCCTTTACACGCTACTGTATTTGCATAAAGTAACCATTTATTGCAAAAAAATTATATGTGTTTTTGTATAAGCACGGACCCACCGCTATTTGAGCACACAAAAATTTATATAAATACAAGTTAACGCTGATAACATTCAAAGTTTCAAACATACGTTTCCCACGATACGGAAGCGCACCAACAACAATACGCATAAAATGCTGAAGCCATGTCTGCTACACCGGATCGACGTAACAATAGCCGGTACATGTGCAGCCATTCCGCCAACTCAGCAACAGATCAACTGTGCCCGCAATTTGACGTGGAAGTTTAATGTTAAGTAAATAATATTGTAAAATTAGTCTAAGTTTCAATTTGAACAAATAAAGACGGCTTCGGCCAAAAAAATATTTTTTTAATTATATTTAATATAAAATATAATAACTTACACTCAGCTGATGTACTGTTGTTGTTGTTGTTGCCGAAAACAAATTCGGTTATCCTGCTTGGTCGGCTCTTCGCTGTCGCCAGTACTGCCGCTGTTGTCGCTGCTTCGCTCTGCTGTTCTGCCGCGCAACCGCTCGACTTATTAAGCTGCTATGCAATGCGCTTGTTTATATGCTCAGTTGTACATATGTGCGTATGTACGACGGAATATTTTACAACGGGATTTTATGACGTGAACTGTGCACTTGGTTCACTGTTCTTCGACTTGACAAAATATTAAAGTTCTCCTACGCACTCTTTTTACTTGTAAAATAGCTAGGTCACTATCGAACGCACGCGCGAATTTATACAAGTTAACACAGGTAACCAATCATCCGGCCAAAATATCGCTTCAACAAAATCTGCTGACGACGTGTCTACAGCTTTGCACGTAACAACAAACGAAATTTCAATACTGCAATAATAACGCATCCGGCCATACGGCTGACCGAGCATTTATAGTCTTGCGCGTGACAACAACAAACCGAATACAAGACAATAAGCGGAATTATTGTAGTTTACGCGGCTAATAACGTGCAGCAACTAAAGTTAGGGCTAGCAGTGTAGGTATTTAGACGCTAACGTCGCTCCCGTGTATTTTAGTTATATCAACTCCTCCGCTGAGACCGGCTGCCCTTGTTTTTGTACAAGGGAAATAAAAAAATTTAAACGAACACGAGTGATCGTTTTACTGGCGCCCTACGTAGGGCCAAACAAAAAAACTCCTTATAAAGGACGCGCGTGTTTGGCCGTGGGTTCGGACCCACCTCCTAAAGTAAAGACATTAAATAAAATGCAAGTGTAACCATACCTAGAAACCCGAAGTATTAACAGAAAAAAGTGACGATTAGCGGTGAAATAATAATATATTCCTTGATCGTAACAAATATATTAAGCCAATAGCGAAGTAGAATAAACTCTTAGAAACAGAAATGAAATCAACTAAAATGCATAACACACATCAGGCGCAGAATAGCAGCCTCCATCGTCAGACCGGCTTAATCCAGCCACGTCCGCTTGACTACACAAGAGAGCGAATCGAGGTATGGTCAAAACCAGTTATGCAGCATTGAAACCTGTTATAGTGGAGAAACTGTCTGAAGAAGCAGGATCTGAAATTCGTGAAATGCTTATCCATCTACAACAAAGCCTTTCGGGCAGGCTGAGCTCTTTGCGCGTCTAAAAACTGACGGTTTACCAGATTCTGCAAGGGATTTAATACCGAACTTTCTGCTAGCCACGGCATTATTCCAAGGCAACGTGTACAACTTGCGACGAAATGTGTGGTATGACGTGAAAGATGATTGGCCACATTATACTGAGTTGGAGCGAGAGCAAATGAAGCGGCGCAAACAACAAATTTTGAATCCAGCTCAAAGCATCAAAGAACACGCAATCTCAACTGGCCAGACTCGTCCACCATTGCCCAAATCAATCAAAGAAACGAATGCAAACCAGCGCCTGCCTGCTAAGCAGAAATTGAAATTTGTAAAGACACACCAGGAACCAATGCCAAAACAGCGGAATTCTCATATCTCGATGCAATGTCCCAAGCCAGATGGCGTTAGACCCATTGAACCAACGGCTTCAGCTTACTCGGCTGCCTCAAGATTACCAGAATTAAAGGGCAGTGCGTTAAAACCGCCTATCAAAAACTCACAATTATCTGGTAACGACTATGAGGAGGAAGATTATTACCCGGCTCAAAAGAAGCGACGCATTAGTCATATGTTGACTTCTCGGAAATAATGGCAATCACATAGTCAACCAATAAGCATTCGAATAAAAGCGACTTTTATACAATAATTTCTATTTCTCTCACTCGTTATTACGGGTCAACTAATAATGAAGAAAAGACTCTAAATGCAAGTGCCACCATAGAAGTGCCACAACAAGAAAGTGCAACCATAGAAGTACTACTTCGAGCAAAATATCCGACAAACAAATTCTGTTGGAAACACAAGTCAACGGTAGAAAAATATTTGAAGCATTGCACACCAAAGGCGTGACCAATGGGGGATAACCAACTTTAACCAATATAACAATCAAAGAGACACCGGAAACATACCTACAACACACATGGAAATATTCATGTAAGTAGAAAGGTCAGCAGCTAAATACATTTATAAAAGTGTAAAACCAATTAGGTTCCCATTCGAAATTTTAAAAAAATAAAGACCGTATTTGAATCAAAGACCATGGACTCCCAGACTCTCCAAGCCCTTATAAATACCGCAATCCGAGCGGCAACCGAACATTCTAGACAAGAATTTCAGACCCGCGTAGACGAGCTTACAAATAGGTTAGCTAGAATTGAGACCCCAACTCAGGTGATTCAATATGAACCAGTTACAATTGAACCAAATGTTTTGTTTAACTTGCCTTGATTTCCGGGGCCAATCGGCCCGAGATAAATAAAGAAATATGTTAATTTTGTGCACAAACACCAATTACTAAGTTTTATTTTCTTTAGTTTTATTTTCACAATTTCCCTTTAAATGACAGAGTTTTACACTTTGGTTTTTTTGAACTTCTCTAAAGCCTTGAGCTGCCGCAATAAAATAAGCCGTGCGCGCGCGTAGGTAGTTGGATGATAAGTGATTTTTGCATACCCTTCTTCGTTAGCTCGATCTACCGCGGCTAAACGATAGTTCGGCTAACGGAGTAGGGTATACACGGAAAGGAGGATAACCGCGTGAAAGGAGACATGGGAGAATGGGATACTGGAAGTTGGCACGCATTACAATTGTATTTTATGTTGCGCGCTTAAACATCCTGCCCGTCCTGCAGGGATGCGCTGGCTAGCGCGTTCTGCAGCTTTTGGAGGGCGCGTATTGCTTCGCCTATAGCGCCCTTGGTGGTCCGATTTCGGAATGCTTTGGTTTGCAGCCCGGTGGTCGTGTGCTTGATTGACCGCAACCTTTCACCGCTGCTTTTCTTTGTGTCCCGCTGTTTGGTGGCACGTTGTTGGATGGCACGTTGCTGCGTGGATTTTCGATGCGTTGTGGCCCGCTGTGATGTTGCGTGCTGATTTGCGTCACGCTGTTGCGTCGTGTGTTGTTTAGTGGCACGTTGCGGTGTTTCGCGATGCTGGGATACGCGCTGCTGGGTTGCGCGCTGCTGTGGTACGCGCTTTTGTTGCCGCTTCTTCTTGATGGTTGCGATGGGTGCTGGTGCTGGCTCGCTATGTTGCGGCTCTGATGGGTGCAGCATAGAGTGATGCGCCTTTTTGCATCGTCTGCACTTTCCTCGGGAGTCACACTCTTCCGTGACGTGGGTGAGCGCCAAGCAGTTGCTGCAATACCCTTGCGCGTTGGCCACCGCGATGCGCTGAGGAGGCCGCATTGCCCGGAAAGCGGCGCAATTGCGCAAGGCGTGGTACCGGTGACACAGCCGACACTGTAGGCAGTTTCTGGTGTCTGCCGTCGGCGCGAGGGGCACTGCACTGCGCGTTGCCATTGGTGTCCTTCGTCTGGAAATGGAAAGAAACGGAGCAATCGGTAGTTTTCATATGTCGTAAACAATTGTATTAAGAGGGGAATTTCTCTTTATTGCTGTGCTTCGAGCGAAGGTTGCTCATTTGGAATGAAGCACAGTTTTACTAAGGGCCGCGTGATAATCTCGTTTTGCGTGCAGAGGTCCACGACACGGATGTGATTATCAGGACCACGATGAACGTTTTGGATTCGTCCGAGACGCCACTCGGTCGGCGGTAGACCGTCGTCTCGGATTACGGCGCAGTCGCCAACTTGAGGCTCCTTCTGTGGAAATTTCCACTTGTACCTCTTTTGGAGATCTTTGAGGTACTCCTCTTTCCAGCGGCGACTTAATTGATGGTGAAGTGCTTTGACTTTCTCCCATCGGTTAATTAACGAGAGGGTCTCTGCATTTGGCTCCGGAATGGCTAATAGCGGAGCGCCTCGAATGAAATGACCCGGAGTTAATGCTGTGAAGTCAGCTGGGTCCTGTGACAAAGCCGAAAGTGGCCGAGAGTTGAGTACAGCCTCAATTCGAACTAAGAGTGTCGTCAACTCTTCAAATGTAAATTTATGGGATGCAGCGGTTTTCTTGAAGTGAATTTTAAAACTCTTTACTGCGGATTCCCACAGGCCGCCCATATGTGGGGCGCTGTGTGGTATGTATTGCCAATTGATGCCTTGGGGAGCATACTTCTGGGTGATGTCTGCTGAACATTCGTTAAGGAATTTAACGAATTCGCGTTCAGTTGCTCTCTGTGCTCCGATGAACGTTTTTCCATTATCGCTCATCATTGTGGCGGGATATCCTCGCCTGCCCACGAATCGGGCGAATGCTGCTCTAAATGCCTCAGTGGTAAGATCAGAGCATAACTCAAGATGTACTGCCTTCGTCGCGAAACAGCAACACGACTACGGCAACGTACCCTTTGATGAGTGTAGTGGATCTTAAAACTGAGGCCTTTATTAAAAACGGTCCTGCGAAGTCCACTCCAGTTACAGAAAATGGTAGGGACATTGTGCACCGCTCAGGGGGTAGAGCGGCCATTAGCTGGGAGCGTGTTTGTTGCTTGTATAGAGTGCAAGCTTTGCATTGAAAAATGCACCTTTTTATTAAAGGCTTTAGCTTCGGTATGAAGTATTCTTGTCTGACCATTCGAAGCATCAGGCGCGTTTCTGCATGGAGAAGCAGTGCATGTAAGAAATTCAAATGTAATTGACAGAATCTTGATGATTGGGTGCCGCTCATTATAGCTGAGTGTGGCATGCGCTAGTCTGCCATTGACGTGGAGAAGTCCGTTTTTATCCAGAAATGGATTCAGGTTGAGAAGTGAACTTTTTTTGTCAATTGGCTTTTTGTTTTGTAAAGCATCTTTTTCGCCAGGAAAATAGCGGGATTGCGATACTTTGATTAGACGCTGTTTTGCGAATTTGCATTCAGCATGAGTCAGATGTGGCATGGTAGTTGTTGGTTGCATCCTTGATTTATTCCGGACATTATTCACGAAACGGAACATGTACGCAGTCACGCGAATTGCTCGAGGGAGTGAAGAGAATCGATCAAGAAAATCGAGTTCTTCTTCGAGTGCATGACAAGCCTCAATTTTCCGCTTTTCTGGCGGAGAGGTACTGCGTGCCTTTGAATTAGGCCAAGAGTCGATGTGGTGTATGAGCCAGTTTGGTACGAGAATTGGTGGCTAAGTCTTGGGGTTTGCAACCACGTGTGCCGAGATCAGCGGGGTTATCTCCGCTTGCTACATGACGCTATACTCCGCTTGGGACATATTCCCGAATTTGGGAGGTGCGATTAGACACGTATGTCTTCCATGTGCACGGTGGTTTCTCGAGCCATGCCAGTACTATTTCAGAGTCTGACCATAAAAATGTGTTGCACGCTTCTAGGCCTAGCTGGTTTTGGAGAGTTGCAGTCAGTTGCAGACAGTTTTGCCAACATTACTGCTCCGCACAGCTCTAAGCGAGGAAGACTTATCGTTTTCAAAGGTGCAACTTTGCTTTTTGCAACCAGTAGGGTGAATGTTGCATGAGTATTCGCTTCTGTGCGTACATATATGGTTGCACAGAAGGCTTTTTCCGAGGCGTCGCAGAACCCATGGATTTGGACATGTATTCTGCCCCGGAGTAAAATTGAGCCATCGGGGAATTTCGATGTCGGAAATGGCTGGCAAGTTTTGAGTAAACTGTTGCCATTTTACCATTGAAGTGGGTTTTGCGCATTCATCCCAATCAATGCCATCCAGCCAAAGTTCTTGAAGTAGAATCTTTGCTCGTATCATAACTGGCGATAGCCATCCTGCCGGGTCAAAAAGTTTTGCGACCGACGACAGAATTTGCCGTTTTGTTGCAGCTGTAGTTGCTGAAACTAGCAGGATGGTGTATGAGAACCTGTCCGTTAATGCGTTCCATCGGATACCGAGAGTTTTGGTTGTGGAAGCATCTTCGAATTTCAAGAAATTGGAGTCGAGAAGGTTTTCTCTCGGGAATGTCTCCAATATGGCCGGGTTATTGGCCGTTAATTTCTTTAGAATAAAGCCGGCTGACTTTAGCGCTTTGATCACTTGGAATAGTGAATCGGTGGCATCGTCAATATCATGACTTCCGGACAGGACATCATCAACATACGTTTTGGTTTTGAGTATTGGTGTGGCCAGTATCTTCTGCCAATTGATGCAGAGTACGGATAGCGAGATATGGCGCACAATTAACCCCGAATGTTACTGTTTTAAGATTATAATCAGAGATGGGGGAATCCTCTGACTCACGAAACAAAATTCGGTGATAATCTTTATCGTCCTCATGGATGAGGATTTGCCGATACATTTTTTCAATGTCTCCATTAAACACGTATCTGTACATGCGCCATTGTAAAATTAGCAACATGAGGTCCGGTTGGAGTGAAGGACCTGTATGTAAAACATCATTTAGGGAATTACCTGAACTTGATGTTTTCGATGCGTTGAAAACCACTCGCACTTTTGTCGTGATTTTATCTGGTTTTACAACCGCATGATGAGGCAAATAGAACGAATGGTAGTTGCCATTTGAAGTGATTTCACGGGGATTTGTGAGTTCCATATGGCCCAACGTTGTGTATTCTTGCAACACATCGTTGTACATTGTCTTTAACTCCCCTTTCTTCTGAAGCGTGCGTTCCATGCTAAGGAATTGCTGGAATGCCGCAGACCGGGAATGGCCTAGGGTGAGTTTTTCTGGAAAAGCTTCTTTAAATGGAAGCCTGACAATGTAGCGTCCGCTTGAATTACGGGTCGTTGTTGCCACATAATAATCTTCACACGCCTGATTTTCAGGCGTACTTTGTGGAGGTATATGGATTTCCTCCTGTTCCCAGAATTGCCTCAGTTGTGCACTGAGCGTTTCATACTCATTCTATTTGGGTGGAAAATGAGGATACCTTTTCGGTCACCGAACCACTAAGTATCCATCCAAATATGGTATTTTGCGCAATAAGATTGTCGCAAACTTTTTGCAGCCCTTCCACTAGGATTTGTGGAATAAGATCGCTGTCGATAACCATATCTATTTGAGCTGGAATGTGACAATTTGGGTCAGCTAGCTCGAGACTACTCAGTTCATGCCATTTTTCACGACTCGTTGTAAAGGTCGGAAGGAGCTTTGTTAACTGAGGTAATACTATTGCATGGGCCTTAATTCTTCGCTTGGTTTTGGAAGAAACCAGCGTCAAAGAACAAAGCTTAGAGGAATCTTGAACCACTCGGCCACCCATGCCTGAAATTTCGAACCTGGAATGTTCGAACGGTAATTTCAATTTTTTCTGGACTTTTGAGGAAATAAAAGTCCTTTGGGAACCTTGGTCAATCAAGGCCCGTAATTGAAATAATTCTCCTTCATGTTCAACTGCCACCATGGCTGTTGGAAGAAGAACTTTGTTTTCAATGTTTGAATGTAAAGACTGTATGTGTGTATGTTTTGAACAGCACGGTTGCTCGTCGGGATTGGAGCTGGTTTGCGGCTGTCGAGCGGGAATTGTCGACTTTGCCGTTGTATGTTGTACTGTAGCTTCGTGGGGTCGGCTATTGGTACGTTGAGCTTGTGGTTTAACATCTATGTGCAGTAGAGTATGATGCCTTTGTTGGCATTTCGCACATGTAAACTTGCTCTGACAGTCTTTGACGTTATGGTTGTAAGCAAGGCAGTTTTTACATAGATTGTTTTTCTGTACAACCTTAAAACGTTCTTGTTCGGACATTTTTCGGAATTTTTGATAGAATTTTAGAGGGTGACTGGAGTTGCACACTTGGCAGGAATATGCCTTCTTTGGTTCTACCATCAAATTTTGTGTCCTAATTAAAGGTTTTTGCTGAGCGGCATATGGAGCACTGGGTTTAGGCTTATTAGGATGAAGCCTATTGAGTCTTTCTACAACTTCGTACCGAGAAGTTAGAAAGTCGTCTAACTGAGACCATTGGGGTAGATCTCGTCTTGATGAGAGCGATTGTTCCCAAAGTGACAGTGTTGTTTCTGGTAATTTTGTTGAACAAATGTATACCAGGATAGGATCCCAACTGTCTGTTGAAACGTCTTGAGCATGCAAGACAGACAGACAGTTGTTAATGCTTGTTTGCAGCCTTTGTAATTGTTCGCTATTTTCGGATTGAAAAGCAGGCAAGTTCATTAAAATTTTGACCTGATTATCTACTAAAATACGTTTGTTTTCGTATCTAGACCGAAGCGCTTCCCAAGCCAGTTCGAAAGTAACATCACTCAAAGGATATTGTTTGACAATAGCACCGGCTTTTCCTTCTGTTTTATACCTGAGGTGGTACAGTTTTTGAGCACGAGAGAGCTTTGGGTGGTTAATGTACACGGCTGTGAACATGTCACGGAAAGCCGGCCATTCTTCGTAACCCCCATAAAAAGTCTCTGTGTCGCATGGAGGAACTTGGAGGAAAACATTGGAAGCACTTGATTGCTCTGAAGTGGGTTCCACAAGGGATGGTGGACTCGGAGCATCGACTAGTTTGAGCATTTTTAGCTGGTCTGACATCTTGATTTGTGTAATCTCGTAGATGTCAAGGCATGCGTCGTACTTGCCTTGAGCTGACTCTTTGAACCTGTCAAGCAAGCAGTCATCCATTTTGGAAAAAACGTTATCAAAGGCAGTTTGCAATCGTACAAAATAGTCATTTAGACTTTTGTGTTTGACTTCGAGATACGATTCGGTATGATCTTCAATCGGTGAATTACCGAATTTTGCACAGTATCTCATTAGGCTGTCACTTTCTGTTATGAACTTTTGCGCTCAGGGGTCGTACGCTTTACTTCTTGAGCGTGTTCGTGCGGATTCCTTCTTCGCACTTGCGGAATCTAGCGAAGTAGTTTTCGCTTTACCCTCACTATCTGACATCTTGGCAAATTTCGTTTCTTGCTCTAGAGATTTTTTGGGACTGTTTCCAATTGGCATTGAGGGATTTTAGGAAAAAAACCTTTTTAAGGCCGAAAAAAATTTAATAAAGCAAGAAACTTTGAGAAATACCCACCCAGCAGGTAGTGAAATTAATCTTTGCACTACTGCCCACAGAAAATTTTTTTTAAATTCGTAAAATGAATTTAGTATATGTGCGAGTGTGTGTGTGTTTTTCTTTTTGTCGGAAATGGTAATTTAAAATGGGAATTATAGAAAATCGTTAAGCTATTGTTTTGAAACAAACAAGATATGAAAACGAAATTTGAAAATTATTATTATTTTTTTAATTTAAAATAAAAGGAAATCACACACACTTGCACTTATGTATTGTATATATGTACATGTATTCAAGTATACGTGTGGAAATATACGTGTAAAAATATATAGTATAATTAATATATAAAATATAATAATATATAATTAATAATATTTATGTAAATATGTAATATATTTTTAAGTCGATGGCAAGATATTAGGAAATCTATCTTTTATGTTATTTCATGCATGCATTCGTTTATGTATGTATTTGTGCGCTAAATATTAGAATAAATATGTATATATGTATGTTGGTGTGTCAATGTTTTGATTTATTGTCTTTGCTGCCAAAGAGAATTGCAGCTGACCAATGCTGAGAAATAGCATTGGTAAATAGTGTTAAACTATGAGCGTGGGAGTGTGCACAATGCTCTTGAACTAGTTTGATGCTGTAAAGTGCACTGCTCATTTATTGCAATAAGCGGATATCGCACAAAGGAGAATGGTGGATAATGGCTTAGTGAGAAGATCACTTGTTATTATAACTCTCTTTTTTTATGCGCTCAGTGTATGTATGTAAATTCTTTGCCCTTGATGCGCTGTCGAGTTCGTTCAACTCGGTAACCGCTACCAAAGTTGTTGACAAGTCGCTCTTTTAAAGGTCTTTGAACTTTACATTTACTGTAGAGTAAGTAGGTCAATAAGGCAATGACCTTAGAGCCTGCAATAGGAAAATTGCTAAGAGCCGTAAGTAGGCAAATTAAAAGAACTGCAATTAGATGTATGTATATAGTTAAGTTTGTACCGATCTGTACCTAATATGCATACATATGTACTGCATATGAAAAACAGATTTAATTTACCGGAATTAAATAAATTTATTAGCGGCTAGAAGAACCGCTTTCCGCTGGTATTAGCGGATTAAATTTTCTAATTTAATGTTTTTGGCGGGAATGAAGATCCGTCTAAAAAAAACCTTATTGCAGTTAAAAAAATAATGGAAACAGGCCAATAAACTTTGTATCTTTTTAAAGAAAATTAAAAAGTTTGCCTACTTACTACTTATTGGCTTCTTTACTTTCCTTTTTTTTCTGTTTGTATGGCCGCTTCTTGTATGGGAGGGGGCTTCTGCAGTTGACTTCCTGTAGCTGGTGTGTTTTCCTTGTGGTGCCGTGCTCCAGGTGTTTGTTGTTGCACCTCTCTTGTGACAAGTTGAGTGTGTGTAGTTGTTTTATATGTATATGTGTGCTTTCACCACACTTTTTTTTCTAAAAACCTTTTTTTTTAAACCCTTTTTTTCTCAAAAACTTTTTTCTTTGTTTGTTTTTCAAAAACTTCTTTTTTTTCCAAAAACTTTTTCTTTGTTTATTTGACTGTATTGTATTGCCACACACTTGGTTATTTCAAAAATTTGAAAAAAAAAAAAATTTTTTTTCCAATTATTGTACATACACATACATATTGTTTGTTTGATTTCGCACTTTATGTGTATGTGTCTCACCACACTTAATTATTTTCAAAATTTAAATTTTTTTTTCAATTATGTTTGTATGTACATATGTGTTTGTTTGTTCGATTTCGCACACACTTAATTATTTTCAAAATTAAAATTTTTTTTTTTTTAAGCGAACGCACGGGGGAGCGAAGATTGTGGACTGTATATTAGTTAAAAAAAATTATTATTATTTTTTTTTTTCAAAAACTTTTTTTATATGTATAGGGCTGGTCAGGTTTGGCCTCGAAGGACCATGTTGCTCTCTGTGCTCCGACGAATCCCTAGACTTAGTAAAGACCAATAAGAGAATAGGAAATAAATTCACTAAACTTTACACCGAAAAAATAGTTCCGGGCGATTTAGGTACCTATGTTTTAATCGATGGACGTAAAGTTCACAAAATCAACTTGAAACATATTATGAGACCAAAGAACAGGGTGCATTGGAATCGATTGAGAGGCGATCAGAAGGGCTTGCGAAAGCATCCTACCACTGCGGCGTGTGCACTGGCTTAGATCCCGGAGATTCAGCCTGGGGGGGTCATTACGCAGTTGCAGGACCAAGTCACCTTCTCCCTGTTCTAAAGTCCAAACAAGAAATATTGTTTGCAAACTGAAAATATATATGATATTAGATTGTCAATTTTACCTATATCTACAAATAAATCACATCATCCAGCAGCTCCGAACGGCTTTCTTGGGCTGCTCTATACCCACCCTACCTTGGCCCCTATGATGGTAAAAGCGCCCCATTTACCACTCTCACTTCCTTTGAAATCAGACCACAAATAGAAAAATTTAATTATTCATTATACAATTTTATTTGACAATTCAACTCATTTCTTCAATAATAAAAAATTAACAAACAGTGCAATAATCTAGCGTTAAGTTTTAATTTAATCTTAAAATAACTGTGTACTAACTTTTTCTTTGGGGTGTAACTTTTAAATAAAGATACGACCTACCTCAACAATAATAAGTAATGGGGTCGCTGACCTTCATTTCCTCACATATGTACATATATGCAGGGTACAAAAGAAAAAAAAAATATATATATATAAAGAGAACGAAGAGAAACTAGTTCAACGTATATGTATGTTTGTCAAAGTCATGAACATTCATACTTATATATATGTATAAACTCATATATATTAATATATGTAGACATACATATCGATTCTAATATAATAATAAAGTTATTAAAAATGAGTATTAATGGAAAAGAATTTACTCACTTTGACATGTCCCACGAAGCGAAGAGGCCTCCTTGCTTTGTTGCTGCTGCCGAGTGATAATCATTTTATGGTGTCTTTTGTTTTTTTTAGTATAATTATTATTTCTTTTCGTATTTGTGAATTTCTAGAGTTTAAAAATCACTATATAATGCATTGTGGTATATGTAAAAAAATTTAAATACATAACTTTTGATCAAGAGTGATCTCACATTCAAAATTTAATCTATTCTATCGGCGCATACCGTATTCTTCCATAACTCTCCCTCAATATGCTAAAAATTCGATATCATTGGAGAGCGCATATTAATATATATATATGTATATAAACATATTTATATATATATATATATATATATATATATATATATATATATATATATATATATATATATCAAAATATATACAGTATATGTATACTTGAGCAAATTAAGGCCTACAAAAAATTTTTGGATTCATGCGCATTCACCACGTGGTACCTACATATAATATGTACAACCTGACGCGGTTATGTACCTACATAAGTGTACGCACGCTTTATAATTATCTTTATAATTATGAAATAAAACGTAAGTATTAAAATAAGTAAAATGAACGCACAATTCTGATTCTGAATGAAATGTGACTTATTCACTAATTAACATTTAGAAATTAAGTTTAAAGTAAGTATGAAAGAATTTTTACTTTAAATGTAAAAGTAAGTATACCAATGCATATTTCGATTAAATTATCTAACGAATTAAATTAACTTATTGTTATTATTCTCTTTCTTGTTACCGATTGAAGGCAAAAGTCACGCTTTTGTCACAAACAATCTTTTTTGTCGGTTAATTCGCGGTCACCAAGTAGTCGATGCAGCAGCATAACCAAAATGAACTTTGCAGCTATTAGACTTTACATTTTTAATTTATAACTTCGTAATGGATTGGTGCCCATCCTTTTTGTGGTCTTGTAAACACGTGATTAGTCTCTTACGTAAACGCCATGCTTCATTAAAATCCAATATCGCTATTATGGTGAACAATTTTACGTCCAAAAAGGTTTTTTTTTTATTCTTTTTCGTTGAGGATGTTCTTCGAAAGCTGACGCTGAGTGTATGATGCCAAAGATGCAGTAATAAAACTTCTTTTAAGCACTTACTTTTTTTCTTTTAGACGGTTTTGCAATTTTACTTAAAACTATTATTTAATGCTCCTAGCGGTCTTCACTCCTCGGCGGTTTGATTCGGAAAATCTAATTTTATGCTAATGACGGTCGATCTTCTTCCTTCCAAGGTTTGAGTAAAAAAGAAGGAATTTGACCGGAATTGCTTAGATGTGAAAAAAATGCATATGCCATCGTTTCATCGGTAATTCGATAAACATTAACATCTGATCATGACATTTATGAAGAGGACTTTAATGTGGTTGTGTTCACTGTCCCATACAGGGTGAGATTTTATTTGATAAAAAAAAATTAAAATTTAAACTTAAACTGAAAGTAAGGGGAACGGTATATAAAAACCTTTAGGAATTATCCTACCATGTACCCACGGTACAAACACTGAAATTTCTCCTTAGGGTAACCCTGCTCCTGATAATGGACCATTGGGCTAGAGCAAGGAGTTTATGAGTTTTTACTCCATAAGACAAACTTATCAGAATTCGAGGCGATAGCCGAGGAGACGGACACAATATTAGAGCAATTCCCACTTTCCCATGCCAGGCAACTTCTCCGAAACGATGCCGACGAAATATCAAGACTACTAGACGCGGCCAGGATACATCACCGATATGCGCGAGGCATTAATATCTTAGGGACTGCATTAAAGTACATAACCGGTACTCCGGACTTTGGTGACTTTCAGACAATTGAGACCAGAGCCGAAGCCCTAATAGAAGCAAATGAACGACAGGCATCGATTAATCTAGCTACCCAGAAGCAAATTAACGAACTGACGGTGACAGTAATAAACTTTTAACACAGGCAAAACGGACGCAGATCGACACGGGAAACTTCGTTTCTTTTATTTCATTATTAAATACCCAAAGATAACTAGAATTTGTAATAACGTAAAGTTGCTGCCCGTAGTCCATGAAGGGAAGATTATTTTCTTAGAAACGAATCTTATGGCTGAATGCAACAGAGAATGCATCCCGCTCTATAATTGCAAGGAAGCCATAATAACAAACTTCTGCCAGCCCTTGAAAGAAAGCCCCTGCGTACGACAACTACTGAACCAACGCTATGCAAATTGCAAATCCAAATCCGTCGATCACGTGCCCGCCATTGAGGAGATCGATAACGGCGTACTTCTAATTAATGACCAGCCCGCTTTAATAAAAAACGAAAATTTGACAAGATTGGCTAGAGGAACCTTTTTGATAACATTCAAAGGTGATATTACGATAAACTCTACTGTTTACAGCAACTGGAATGAGGTAATGCATTCACATCCCGAGGCGGTACCCGCACAGCACGTTAACTTCACCGAACATATTGAGCTATTATCGCTCCCACACCTACAAAGAATGAATATAAAAAATCTCAGGCACATAACTCATCTACGGAATCTTATTGAAACCCGCTCCATACAATCAGGAAGCGCCTTGTTCCTAATCGTATTAGCCTTAGCTATGAGCATAACAATACTTCGGAGGAGACGACAAAAAAATACGGTGGTACTGAGGAATATCATAAAAAAAACCGAGGACGCTTTCATCAAAATCTGCTGACGGCGCGTCTACAGCTTTGCACGTAACAACAAAGGAAATTTCCGGCCATACGGCTGACCGAGCATTTATAGTCTTGCGGAATTAGTTCACGCGGCTAATAACGTGTAGCAACTAAAGTTAGGGATAGCAGTGTAGGTATTTAGACGCTAACGTCCGCACGGCCGGTGGTTTCTTTATGAGGAGCCTGACAATCCCAATTCATTTTGGTTCTTTGTCGAAACCAGACTCGAATCCTAGCCTTCCGAAGGGCAGTACACAAGCCTAATCACACGGGGATTCCTTATCGTGTGTATTTTTTAATTTATTTCTAGAGAAAATAATACGAGCTGAAAAACTAGAAAAAGGTTCAGTTTTCTCCGAGACTTCTGGCCGATTATATGAAAGTCATTAGCCTGAAGAACAAGTCATAAATTTTAAATGGTATGTAATTTCGTTTTTCTTTTAATCGAAATCAACACTAACAACAACGTCAGCCTGAAAATCCGCCGCAGAATCACCTTGCGGGCAAGTGCTTCCTTGGACTTAGTAGACAATTGAAAAGCAAAGGGTGTTTCCAATTGGCGAAAAGAAGAAACCATTAGTGCGCTGTCGGTAGCTGGGCCATAATCGCGCGAACAAGGTCTATGCCAGTAAAGCGGAAGACGGAAATTTCTAACCCAAAATAAGTATTTGAATCCTCGGAATTCTTTACGGCTTTATCGAAAAATCATAGCAGAAAGTTTTTTATAAATTAAAAAAAGATCACTATAGGTAGATTGTTTTATTTTACTTTTTATTATTTTGATTTATTTCACATCTTTTATATTATTATATTTTGTTTAATTTTATCATATTTTATTTTATTTGGATTTGATATTTATTTATTTTTTCATATTATTTTATTTTATTTTATAACAATTTATCTCGTTTTTATCAATTTTTTCATTTAATTTTATTCTGCGTTTAAAATTTTTTCCATTTCGTTTTTTTTATATATTATTTATTTCTGATTATTCTATCTTGTTTAATTTTTAATTTGATTGGCTGTTTTGAATAAATTTTTTTGTTTCTTTCACTTTATTTATTAAAATTTTTAATTTTATTTCAAGTTCACGGCTCTTCAAAATAATATTGTAACACTCTAGAGTTTGAAAAATAGACTGTTTTTTTTTTAATTTATTGTTGGCTATTAGAAAAGGAATATAATTTTTATTTAACTATTTAATTGAACATATACTGAAGCATAAAAAAATATGTTTTAATTATTACTAAATAAGGTGATAAAGTCCATTATTATTTAATCCATGTTTTTTTGAAAGGCGTCCACGGGAGGACCGATATCTTTTAAAGGATGAGACAGAGAACAGAAAAGCACAAAGGTTTATGGTTTACAAACTATGGTCTTTGGAAGTACGTACGGATTTATTAACACGCTTTTATTAGCTTCACTTGTATGTCAGTCAGTATGTCTGTCTGTCAGTTTGTAACTTTTTAGCGGTGACGCGATCCTAATTCAAAATGCGAATCGTTGCATACATCATGGCGTTCCAATTAACAAAATTAATTTAGAGAAAATCAAAAAATAAATAAAATCATAAATATAGTTTAAAAAAACTAAAAAAACACGCGTTTAAAGAATATTAAACTAAAAAGTTGAAAATAATTTTGAAAATAAACTTAAGACAATAGTATATAAAAAATACTTGTATAATTAAGAGAAAAGCGTGGGGCGCTCGATATATGGAAATTATGGTACAGCGGGGTTTGTTGCGCAGCATAGGTGGACTCCCTACCTATCCGACGGAATATTAATCGTTATTATTAACGCGTACTATATACGTTTTTTTTCATGTTGAAAAAGGTGTTAAAAAGTACACAATCGTTTTCCCCTCATAGCTCCGTTCCTGGGCTTGATAGAAAATGGTAGTTTGTTGCACAGTGTAGCTGGACTCTCTACCTATCCGACGGTATGCATATCATTACTTTCATTTCTCGTACTATACACGCTTTTTTTTAAGTACAAAGTTTAATATTCTTTAAAAGCGTGTTTTTTTTAGTTTTTTTAAACTATATTTATTCATTTTTTTCTCTATTTCACTTTATTTAATTATTTAATATTTCTAAAATAAAAACACTATGTATGTGTAAAGAAATACAGCTTTTATTTTTTAACTAATTTTTGTGAAAGCGGCACACTTTTTTTAAACAGATTGAATTTTTACTAAAAAAAACGCACTAAATTATTAGAAAAAAAGTTTGTATTTAATCGAAAAACTGCTACGTACTTCCAACAAAAATGTCAAAATATCAGATAAATCGATGCAATAGGGTCCGAATATCCTGTCCTCACAGTTTGATAAATGTGATTTTGAGAAAAACACGTTTAAAGTTGTCATTATACTTAGCGCACGCTCTGAGGGGCTGCAGCAAAATAAAAAAGTTCAACTATTTGAAATATTTTGTTCGCTTTAAAACTAATTGCATATCATTTCTAGGACCCAAAGTTACCCTGTGAACAAACCAAAAATGCGTTTTCCAAAATCCTAGAGTGGCTTTACCATAAAAATTGCCGCAGAAACGACTTTGACCATGCTGAGGGTTAAGCAGTTGAGTGTGTATCTTCTGTGACAGAAGTCATTTTTTTTGTTTTTTTGCTTATAGAGGTCCTGTTTGGAAGTTGCAGACTTTTCTCTTCCATTAATGGCCAGACCTTACTTACTTACTTTACTGGCGTAGACACCGCTTATGCGATTTTAGCCGAGTTAACAGCATTGCGCCATTTGCTTCTTCTTTTTGCTGTGTGGCGCCAATTTGAAATACCAAGTACAGCCACCTTTTGGCAAGAGTGATTCTGCGCTGGATTTCAAGGCTGACATTACTATTGGTGTTGATGCTGGTTCCTTCTTCTTCTTCTTTATTGGCGTTGGCACCGCTTACGTGATTATAGCCGAATCAATATAAGAGCGCCATTCTTCTCTTCTTTTCGCTGTTTGGCGCCAGTTGGAAATGCCAAGTGCACCCAGGCCACTCTCCACTTGATCTTTCCAACGGAGTGGAGGTCTTCCTCTTCCTCTGCTTCCACCAGCGGGTACTGCATCAAATACTTTCAGAGCTGGAGTGCTTTCATCCATTCGGACGACATGGCCTAGCCAGCGTAGCCGCTGTCTCTTCATTCGCTGAACTATGTCAATATCGTCGTATAGCTCGTACAGCTCATCGTTCCATCGTCTGCGGTATTCGCCGTTGCCAATGCGCAAGGGACCATAAATCGTTCGCAGAACTTTCCGCTCGAAGACTCCTAGAGTCGACTCATCAGATATTGATAACGTCCACGCTTCTGCGCCATATAGTAGGACCGGTATAATGAGCGACTTGTAGAGCTTGGTTTTCGTTCGTCGAGAGAGGACTTTACTTTTCAATTGCCTACTCAGTCCAAAGTAGCACCTGTTGGCAAGAGTGATTCTTCGTTGGATTTCAAGGCTGACATTGTTGTTGGTATTAATGCTGGTTCCTAGATAGACGAAATTATCTACGACCTCGAAGCTATGACTGTCAACAGTGACGTGGGAGCCGAGTCGCGAATGCGATGACTGTTTGTTTGATGACAGAAGATATTTCGTCTTGCCTTCATTCACTACCAGACCCATTCGTTTCGCTTCTTTATCAAGTCTGGAGAAAGCAGAACTCACGCTGCGGTTGTTGAGGCCAATAATGTCGATATCATCGGCGTACGCCAGCAGCTGTACACTCTTATAGAAGATTGTACCTTCTCTATTTAGCTCTGCAGCTCGTATTATTTTCTCCGGCAATAAGTTAAAAAAGTCACACGATAAGGAATCACCCTGTCTGAAACCTAGTTTGGTATCGAACGGCTCGGAGAGGTCCTTCCCGATCCTGACGGAGCTTTTAGTGTTGCTTAACGTCAGTTTACTTAGCCGTATAAGTTTTGCGGGGATTCCAAATTCAGACATAGCGGCATAAAGGCAGCTCCTATTCGTGCTGTCGAAGGCGGCTTTAAAATCGACGAAAAGGTGGTGGGTGTCGATTCTCTTTTCACGGGTCTTTTCCAAGATTTGGCGCATGGTGAATATCTGGTCAATGGTTGACTTACCAGGTCTAAAGCCACACTGATAAGGTCAGTTACCGGTGGGCTTTAGTCTTTCGCACAATACGATTGATAGGACCTTATATGCGATATTAAGAAGGCTTATTCCACGGTAATTGGCGCAGACTGTAGGATCGCCTTTTTTGTGGATCGGGCAGAGCACACTTAAATTCCAATCGTTGGGCATGCTTTCATCCGACCATATTTTACAAAGAAGCTGATGCATGCACCTTATCAGTTCTTCACCGCCGCATTTGAATAGCTCGGTCGGTAATCCATCGGCCCCTGCCGCTTTGTTGTTTTTTAAGCGGACGATTGCTATTCGGACTTCTTCATAGTCGGGTAATGGAACAACTTTTCCATCGTCATCAATTGGATTTTCGGGTTCACCATCTCCGCGTGTATCCTGTTCACTGCCATTCAGCAGGCTGGAGAAGTGCTCCCTCCATAAATCGAGTATACTCTGGGCATCTATCACTAGCTCGCCTCCCTGGGTCCTACAAGAGTTTTCTCCGGTCTTGAAACCTTCTGTAAGTCGCCGTATCTTTTCATAGAATTTTCGAGCGTTACCCTTGTCGGCCAGCTTCTCAAGCTCCTCATACTCGCGCATCTCGGCCTCTTTCTTTTTTTGTCTGCAGACGCGCTTTGCTTCCCTCTTCAGTTCTCGGTATCTATCCCACCCCGCACGTGTTGTGGTCGATCGCAAGGTTGCGAGGTAGGCAGTCTGTTTTCTCTCCACTGCGACACGGCAGTCCTCATCGTACCAGCTGTTTTTGCGACCTTTCCGAAATCCAATGGTTTCGTTTGCAGCTGTACGCAGGGAGTTTGCGATGCCGTCCCACAGTTCCCTTATACTGGGTTGCTGATGAGTGCTCTCAGAGAGCAGGTATGCAAGTCGAGTAGAAAACCGCTCGGCAGTCTGTGGTGATTGCAGCTTTTCAACGTCGAACTTTCCTTGTGTTTGTTGATGGGCGTTCTTCGATACACAGAGGCGCGTGCGTATCTTCGCTGCGACAAGATAGTGATCCGAGTCAATGTTGGGACCTCGGAACGTACGCACATCTAAAACACTGAATACGTGTCTTCCGTGTATCACAACATGATCGATCTGGTTGGAAGTTTTCCGATCTGGAGACAGCCAAGTAGCTTGGTGAATTTTTTTGTGCTGGAATCTAGTGCTACAGACAACCATATTTCGGGCCCCGGCGAAGTCGATCAGCCTCAGCCCATTTGGAGATGTTTCGCCGTGGAGACTGAATTTTCCGACAGCCGTACCAAAGATACCTTCCTTGCCCACCCTAGCGTTGAAGTCGCCAAGCACAATTTTGACGTCGTGGCGGGGGCAGCGCTCATAAGTGTGTTCGAGGCGCTCGTAAAAGGCATCTTTGGTCAAGTCATCCTTCTCTTCCGTCGGGGAGTGGGCGCAAATTAGGGTGGTGTTGAAAAATTTTGTCTTAATGCGAATTGTGACGTTCATCCACCGGACTGGATGCCAGTACTCGGCGACGGAGTCTCTCTCCCACCACGAATCCGACACCAAATTTGCGCTCCTTTATATGGCCGCTGTAGTAACTTTCACAAGGACCCACCTTCTTCCGTCCTTGTCCCGTCCATAGCAATTCTTGGACGGCAGTGATGTCAGCCTTTAACTTTATGAGGACATTAAACAACTGGGCAGCGGCATGTCACAATTAAGGGACCGGACATTCCAGGTGCATGCCCTAAAATCGTAATCCTTAAAACATTTGCGGGGGTCGTCATCAAAAGGGGGGTCTCTCATCCGAGGCTTAAATTGGTTTTTCATTGAGTTGTTTTTTCATGTGGTGGGTTCCAAGCCCTACGCACAACCGCATGGGATTCGCCTTCTCATTTTAGCTCGCCTCCAAACGGATGTTCGTTGGCTACCCAGAGGGTACGTGGTCTAAGACCGGACTACAAAATACATCACTGAAGTTAGAAGACAGACAAAACCCTGATCTATCGAAGCTTACGTTAAAATGATATACAACGGACAGCTTAAGTTTAAGTTGAAAAGTTAGTTGCGGCGGACGCGAATTTTTAACGCTTAAGAAGTCATATCTTTTAATTTAATTTAATTTAATAAATAAGTAATGTTCAACTTTATATAATAATAAAACTAATTTGAATTTAACGTTAAGGTGTTTTACTTCACGTGCATTTGTATTCAAGTGATTAAATAAATTCAGAGAAATATATTTTCATAATATTCTTTTTAAATGAATTTAAATTTTTATAATTTTCCAATGAAGGATTCATGCTCATAAACAACTGCGCTTAACGTCCTACAAGCGGTAGACTACCAGTGAGACTACCAATCAGACCACCGGCAGTACCAAGAACACCCGATACTGCCGCACCACCAGGTAAACCAGAGGCCAAGCCTCCGACAGCCCCCAAAAAGGGATCAGGTCGACATTCACAGCCATTTAGTAAAACTGTACAGAATTAACAATAGAAGAAAATGTTGAAGAAGTTTTCTTGAATAAATCGTAGAAGTGAAAAGTACCTACCTGTGACTAGCAGTAGAGCGGAAATTATTTGACGTAGAAAGAACATGACTTCAGAGTGATATAAGTGTAATGCGAGACTAACTTAGCTTTTAAGCTGGTGCCAATGATATTTATACTTCTTTTAGACAACAGTTATATTTAATATTTTTAATTATGGGCACGTTTAGAAATCGTGTTTGCAAATTTTCATTTTACAAAATTTCATTAAAGGAAATCAATAAAATTTGTTTATTATATGTTAGACGCTTTTTCGTTGACATTCTAAGCATAAAAAAAAAATATTCAATTCATACAAATTCGCTCACTAAAAAACTTATAATAAAACCAAAAAAGAAGACTCTTTTCCATCTTTTTGCTCTGTGCGTTTGGTAAGAAAATCTATGATTTATTTATTTGGAATTTTCTAAATTACACTTTTCTCCCTACCGTCTTAATGAGCTTCAACCAAGTGGAAGCCGACAGTGATACAACGGAATTGACTACTGCGTCCACTTCTTCTGCTGAATCGTCTACTTCTTCTGAATCGTCAGGTGATAGCGATGTACCAACCAATTTTAGCTTTTTCGTGACACCCTCTTCTCATAAAAAAAATCTAACATTTACATATCTATATACCTATATAAAAATGAATTGCTGTTCGTTAGTCTCGCTAAAACTCGAGTACGGCTGAACGGATTTATCTTATCTTGGTCTTTAATTATTCGTGGAGGTCTAGGGAAGGTTTAAATGGTGAGAAAAATTCGAATAATTGCCGGGAAAATCCTCAAAACAGCATTTTTCTATTTCCTATACAAACGTTTTCTAAATAATACGATATTATATTGTGTTACGAGTTACGATATCTATGAGTGCAACCTTCTATTGGATGAGTGCATAAGTTCGTGCCCGATTACAGGTGCAAACTAAAATTGAAATTTTTTGAAGAAAGCGCTTTTATTAATCAATTATGTACTTGCCATCATGTTCGGCAATCCACTCTCAACGTTCAACCAATTTACGGATGCCTGCTTCATAGAAATCGCGCGGTTTCTCGTTGAAAAAGGTGTCAAGGTGGTTTTTGACGTCTTCCACATTTTTAAATTTTTTTCCATTCAAATTGTTCTGCAGCGATCGAAACAAATGATAATCAGAAGGTGCAATGTCGGGTGAATATGGGGGATGCGGCATGATTTCCCAATTCATCTCCTTCAGTTTGGCCAGGGTCGGTTTTGCAACATGTGGCCTGGCGTTGTCATGATGGAAAAGAACTCCTTTGCAATTGGCCAAAATCGGACGTTTTTCATCAATTGCTTTCTTCAATTCGACCAATTGCTGACAATACTTGTTGGCAGTGATCGTTTCTCCAGTTGGCAAGAGCTCAAAATAGATCACGCCTCAGATATCCCACCAAATGCACAGCAGTACCTTCATCGGATGCAATCCACCTTTCGACATCGGTTCCGCCCCTTCGTGTGCCTGTTTCCATGTTCTTTTGCATTGAACATTGTTGTACAGGACCAATTTTTCATCACCAGTCACGAGCCGATCCAAAAAAGGTTCGTTTTTGATCCGTCGAAGCAAAGAATTTGCTGTTGACATACGGCCCACTTTATTCTTTTCACTCAACTGATGTGGCACCCATGTATCGAGCTTCAAAGTGTACCCAACCTTTTTTAAACGACGAAACGCAGTTGATTTGTTGACGTTCAATTCACTGGCAACCTCTTCCGTCGAAATAGGTGAGTTATTCGCAACTAAAGTCCTTAGAACATCGTCATCAAGCTCAGAAGGCCGTCCACTGCGAGGTTGATCTTCGAGGTTAAAATCTCCAGAACGAAATTTCGCGAACCATTTCTTTACTGTGCGGAGTGCTGGAGCACGGTCCAAATAAACTTCGCGAATATCTTTAGTTGCAGCGCCCACTGTTTTTCCTTTGCGGAATTCGTATAACATAATATGACGCATATGATCTTTTTCGTTGTTCATCTTCCATGCGTCTTTTCACTAAGCAACTCAAATCAAAATGAAGTTATTTTATGCTTGATTTACAGTTCGGACTGTCACCTTTCCAACGATATATAATATGTATATATTTCTTTCACGAGCGCCACTCTCAAACGATTCGTACGGCATTCAGCGGAATCGGGCACGAACTTATGCACTCATCCAATATCTTTGTGGCTATGTGCGAGTTAACGACATAGCCGCACACCGCATACATATGTACATACATACAAACATTCACATGTACATACATACATACATATCATAAATACTTATATATAAGTGACATAACACTTATTAGACATAAATACATAAAACCAAAATAAGCATATGTAAACATATCTATCAGCTAACACACTTGAAATGTACAACACACATTGTAAAATATAAATATCGGAGATAAGAACATATAACAATAGAAATGCACATAGTAACCCAAATATAACAATAGAAACGAATAGTTCTATCTGTTAGTAAACAGATAACTATCGATACAGCTCAATAGTATAAGTAGCACTAAGATTTATGTAAATTAGTTAATCTAAAGATTATGAATAAAGAACACGCACTTCGGCGTAGTGAAAACATATTTATTTTTCTCATATCGTAAAAACGATAATAGCTTGCGCGAGAACTTTCTTTACTTTGGTGATCCTTTGTGATAGTGACATTCCAAGTAATGTCCTCTTTTTTGTGATAGTGACACTTTACTGCTAAATGAGCGGGAAATTTTCTCACTTTGATTAATTACAATTTACGATGCCGAGGAGAAGACGACCTAACTTAGGTCGTCGTAGTCAATCAAATGAGCGAAGAGCTACCTCACGTGCTAACCGCACTGATGACCAGAGACAGACAGATCAAGAAAATAGTCATATTGCTATGTCAGAATTGCGTTCTTTAGTGAGTGATAATGTAGGAGATAGGCTTAGAATGCAACGAGTTCGTGCACATCAAACACAGGAACAGCAAGCTAGACATAATGAAATTGAACGAATCCGCAGACGCAGTGCTCCTGTGATTCTTGAACGAGCTGCATTCCACTATAATCCGGCAATTGATTATTGTGTCGACAAATCGGTAACAATTGGGGAAATGAAAACAATTTGTAAATATTGTAAGGCGTTAAAATACACTGCTGAATCTACTGGATTATGTTGTGCTGACGGCAAAGTAAAATTGCCACAATTGGTACCACCACCAGATCCTTTACGCTCTTTAGTTTCTGGGATTGGAAATGATTCTAAGCACTTCTTGACCAACATTCAGAAATATAACAACTGTTTCCCGATGACATCACTTGGTGCTACACATATTATACAAGACAATTTTATGCCCACTTTCAAGGTATTATATAAGAATATTTTTTTATATTATTCAAGTTTGTACTAAAATATATTTATCGGAAATAATTAATGGACAAATTTTTAAAAATTACAGATACAAGGACAAATTTATCACTTACTGGGAACTCTGTTACCACTACCTGATGCAGATCATCAATTTTTACAAATTTATTTTATGGGCAATTCAGATGCGGAAATTAATAATCGTTGTGCTCTCAATCCAACAGTGAAGAGAACCATTGTCCAACAATTACAAATGTTTCTTCATCAGAATAACAATTTAGTAAACATGTTCAAAATAGCATTGGATCGGATGCCATCTGATAGCCATAATATTATTATTCGAGCTGACAAAACACCTGCCGGTGAACACAGAAGGTTCAATTCACCTACCATTGATGAAGTGGCTGTTGTCATTGTGGGAGAAAATTTACAATCTAGAGATATTGTGCTTCATCGTCGGAATAGTGATTTAAAACGTGTATCTGAAACACACAGGAGTTATGATGCACTACAATATCCTTTGATCTTCTGGCAGGGGGAAGATGGATACCATTTTAATATCAAAATGGTAAATCAAAAACAAGGTAAATAAATTGAACAAGATTAAATAATATTTTTAAATTCAATTCATCTAAGTAACAATTTAAACATTTATCATTTTTGATTGCAGGTGCTGAAACCAACAAAAAAGTTAGTGCTATGAATTTCTATTCATACAGACTCATGATCCGTCAAGGTGAAGCAAATCATATTTTGATGTGTCAACGACTTTTTCATCAGTTTGCAGTTGTCATGTATGTCAAAATTGAGACTGAACGGTTGACATACATCTGTTTGAACCAACGACGGCTACGGTCAGAGGAATACATTCATCTCCGCGATGCTATAAATGCTGTTGGCAATGTGAATAATGTAGGAAGAATGACAATTTTGCCAGCTACTTATATAGGAAGCCCACGCCACATGCACGAATATGCTCAGGATGCTATGTCATATGTTAGGCATTATGGCCGCCCAGACATATTTGTTACATTCACATGTAACCCAAAATGATCCGAAATCGAGAAAGAATTACTACATAGCCAAACATCAGTTGATAGACATGACATAACTGCCAGAGTTTTTAAACAAAAATTAAAATGTCTCATGAATTTCTTAATAAAGCATTGTGTGTATGGTCGAGTCCGTTGTTGGATGTACTCTGTAGAATGGCAAAAGCGTGGATTGCCACATGCACACATTTTAGTCTGGTTAGTGGACAAAATAAGACCAGATGAGATTGATTCCATAATTTCAGCTGAAATTCCAGATGAAATAGTTGACCCAAAATTGCATGCAGTAGTTACCAAACACATGATACATGGGCCTTGCGGACATTTCAACTACAATTCACCCTGTATGGTCGACGGTAGGTGTTCCAAGCGATACCCAAGAGACCTGTTTGCTGAAACCATAACGGGAAATGATGGATACCCATTGTATCGTCGGCGATCAGTTGCGGACAGTGGGCGATCGGTAGTTGTGAAGGTAAGAGGACAAAATGTTGATGTAGACAATCGTTGGATTGTGTCATACTCGCCAATATTGTCCAAAGCTTTTGAGACTCACATCAATGTGGAATATTGTAATTCTGTGAAGTCGATAAAGTACATATGTAAATATGTTAATAAAGGTAGTGATATGGCTGTCTTCGGTGTAACCAATGCAAATGATGAAATATCACAGTACCAGATGGGTCGCTATGTAAGTAGCAACGAAGCTATTTGGCGTATCTTTTCATTTGCGATACATGAAAGACACCCTACAGTAGTCCATTTGGCAGTCCATTTAGAAAATGGTCAACGAGTTTATTTTAATGAATCTAACGCAGCAGACAGGGCGGCACATCTACCGTCGACAACATTAACAAGTTTCTTCACAGTCTGTCAAACTAATGATTTTGCTCGCACTTTGCTGTATGCTGACATGCCACGCTATTACACATGGAATGCATCATCGAAATCGTTTCAGCGTCGAAAACAAGGAACACCAGTTGAAGGACATCCAAATGTATTTGCTTCAGATGCTCTGGGTCGCATCTACACAGTTCATCCAAATAATGATGAATGTTATTATTTGCGGTTGTTGTTGATGAATGTTCGTGGTCCGACATCGTTTAAACAACTGAGAACAGTTAATGGACAGCTGTGAACGATTCGCACTGGGATGATACGCTCAAGGATTCCGTAATATCTTCATCGCCGCATCAAATTCGTACATTGTTTGCGATTATCATATCGACATGTTTCTCCTCGAATCCAAAAGATTTGTGGGTTAAGTATAGAGATGACATGTCTGAGGATGTTTTGCATCGAGTGCGCCGTCAAACTTTGAATCCTACACTACAAATGACTGAAGAAATTTACAATGACACATTGATCATGATAGAAGATATGTGTTTATTGATGGCAAATAAAGTATTGTCGTGATTGGGAATGACAGCACCCAATCGTCATATGCACGATGCATTAAACCACGAGTTGCAAAGAGAACATCAGTACGATATTGAACCATTGGCCGAAACAGTTCGTACAAATGTTCCACAATTAAATCAACAACAAAGAATTGCGTACGACCCTTTGATAGAAGCTGTGAACAGTGGATCTGGTGGAATTTATTTCCTTGATGCTCCTGGAGGAACCGGAAAAACGTTTTTAATTTCATTGCTTTTGGCGAGGATCAGATCGCGAAATGATGTTGCTCTAGCGTTGGCTTCATCTGGAATAGCTGCGACTCTGCTAGAAGGGGGCGAACTGCACATTCTGCCTTGAAATTACCACTAAACATGCAAATCACCGAAACACCAATTTGCAACATCGCCAAAAATAGCGCAATGGCCAAGATCCTACAGGTATGCAAATTGATTGTTTGGGATGAATGCACATTGGCCCATAAGAGGTCACTGGATGCACTGGACAGAACGTTGAAAGATCTTCGTGACAACCAAAATATTTTTGGTGGGGCTATGATTCTGTTGTCAGGTGATTTTTGTCAGACTCTTCCAGTTATTCCCCGATCAACTGTTGCTGATAACTAAATGCATGCCTAAAACCATCAAATTTGTGGCAGTACGTAAAGACACTCCACTTAACAACTAACATGCGAGAATTTTTGCAACAAGATGAAACTGCAAATGTGTTTGCGAAGCAGTTGTTAGCCATTTGAAATAATAAAGTTGCAGTGGACACCTCGACCGGATTCATCACATTACCTACAGATTTCTGTCACATCACAGACTCAAAAGTGGAGCTTATTCAACGAGTTTTCCCAGATATAGCGCAAAAGTTCAATAACCATAATTGGCTGGGTGAACGAGCAATATTAGCAGCGAAAAATAAAGATGTCGAGGATCTTAATGCGACCATTCAGATTTTTCTTCCAGGACAGTTGGTTTCCTTCAAATCAGTCGACACCGTAATGAACCAGGATGACGTAGTCAACTATCCCACTGAGTTTTTAAATTCACTGGAATTGCCTGGATTACCACCTCACAATTTGCAGTTAAAAGTAGGATCAGTTGTCATCATGCTGCGTAACATTAATCAACCTCGACTATGCAATGGAATAAGACTGGCTGTGAAAAGACTGATGAATAACGTCATTGAGGCGACAATCATAAAAGGAAAATTCAAAGGAGGGGATGTCTTGATCCCGCGGATACCGATGATTCCAAGGGACTTACCATTCGATTTTAAACGCTTACAATTTCCAGTACGTCTGGCCTTTGCGATGACCATAAATAAATCGCAAGAACAGTCGTTAGAAGTTGGTGGAATCAACTTGGAGTTTCCGTTTCGCGCATGGACAATTATACGTCGCGTGTTCGCGCGTGGGAAAACCGTCTTCTTTGTTTATTTACGCACCACAAAACAAAACAAAAAATATAGTTTATGAGAAAGCTTTAAATTAATTAACAGATTGTATTTTAACAGTGTGTGTCTGTGAATATCAAATTTAAACCTTATAAATAGCCAGTATTTCAGGAAAACTCTGTTTTGTAAGTAAGCAACATGATGTATCGAAAATAATAATAAAACTTCATGCTTTATTCAATAAATGCTTTTTCATTAAATACGGATTCGATTTGTTTGTTTTAAAATCATTTTATACAAAAGATTAGGTTTTTTATTTATGGATGAGGCAGTACGGAGTCTGCCGGGTCAGCTAGCAGTAAATATATAATTATTTAATAAAAATGTTTAAGCGCCCGCTTAAACCAACGTAAAAATTTTCATGTAACTGCCGTGCGCGTGGAATTACCCGTCTGGTCCCACTATTCCTTTATCCTTTTTGCCTTGAATTTCGTTAGCCGGTCGACAGCTTAGCGGCGGCCGTTCGAACGAAATATCAATCTAAAACCTACAGCCCTCGCTCGCGCACGAGCACGGCAGATTTTATTACGGGGATACTGTCAGCTAATTTTAAAACCTACTATTTGTGTTTAAATTAAATAAAGTTAACTTAGTGCTAAGACCTATTCCTTTAGTTGAATCAACTTAAAATCTTAACTATATTATTTGCATTATATTTATTGCATTATATAATGAAAATGTGATCAATTGAAGTGAAATGCATGATTAAAACTATTGTGAATTCCATTTGAAAAAAGTGTGTTTTTTATTTAAAATTGGGCCCGCTCGATAGCCGGCACCCCCTTCTTTCCCTCAGGTCCTTGGCGACTTGAACACAAAAAAAATATTATTATTTAAATAAGTGGCGATTCACTTAATCTCGATTAATCAAAATTATTTGCAAGGTATCAGTATCAAAGTATCAAATGGGAAAACTTTAGTATGGAGCCTGTGGATTTCCTTTATGAAATGTTTTTGGTTGGTAGTAGGAGGTATACATTTACCAAAAATATAAATTTTATTGCGCGCAAAATTATAGTTTAAAAGTTATTAACATTTTAATTTACATTTCGTACAAGCAGGCAGTCTACATGTATTTTACTTATAAACACACTAACAACACTTCGCCATGAAGGTGCTGCCACTCCAAATAATGTACAAATTAACAATAAAAATGCAGAGAAATAAAATAAGAAATGAATGCTGCCACTAATTTGTTTATCTTTAAAACGCAACCTTTTTTGGACAACAACTATTTACGATTCATTTCATTTACCAACAATCCGCTATTTTATTTACATAAAAAAGCTATTTATCGTATGTACGTACTATTGTGGTAATCAGGTTTTCGAAGCTAAATAAATTTATTTAAAAAATGAGTAACACCAATCAAGGTATGTATGTTTACATATTTATAAATATGTAATGAATATGTCACATTGTTTTTATAACAAAATAATGTAACGACTATAGTATTATTGCATTGTAGATGATGTTCTATCCACAAGTGAACAATCTAACACTTTAGCACGTCGGAAGTGGAATGTTTACAGAATATTAATAAATTTAGGAACTCGGGAACAATGTGTTCGTTTCGTGGAAGAATGCGGATTGATTAAAACGAGAAGATTATGTAGAATTCATAAAAAACCAATGATTATCGACAAATCACGCAATAACACTGTCGGATCATTTAGATGCCACATCGGACCGTGCCAAAATAAGGCCCGAGTGTCCAGGGCAACTGGCACATTTTTCGAAAATGCAAAGTTCAGTCTACCAAAAATTTTATATCTTATGTACTGCTACGCCCACCACTTCTCCCACGAAAGGGCACAGTGAGATGACCCAGATGACGAAAGAACGTTATCATCGGCAACGATAACCGGCTGGTAAAACTATTGCCGAGAGGAAGTAGTTGTGTACCAGTTGGATCATCAAGAAGCGGTCGGGAAGATTGGTGGGCCGGGCAAAATTGTACGGATCGATGAGAAAAAATTAGGCAAAAGAAAATATGAAAAAGGTAGTTTAAAATTTTTTAAGGACATAAGAAGGGTTCGTAATAGTCTTAATAAAATTTTTCTTTAATTCTTACATTTTAGGTCGAAGGGTTGAAGGGCACTGGGTCCTGGGTATGATTGAGGACGGGTAAGACGACTTGCGTTTGGGGATGTGCCCCGATAATGTGAGGTCAAGGGAGGTGCTCATACCGTTTATAAAGAAGCATGTAGCGGAGGGTTCAATAATCTGCACAGATTATTGGAGGGCATGTGAAGCCCTACCTCAACATGGGTATGAACACCGTCGGATTAACCACAGTGACCCTGACAATCCCTTCGTTTCCGAGGATGGGACGTACACCCAGAGGATAGAGTCCAATGGTGCGTGGTTAAACGATTTTTTTACAAAGTCAATTACAACCATCCAGGGGATTTCACGGAGTTAATTGTTGAATATATGTGGCGTAAATCCCTGAAAAAAAACACAGAGCCACTAATGCGATTAATTGAAGTCATCAAATATACGTATAAACCATAAAATACTTATGAAATTTTTATTTAATAAGGTATAAATTAAAAGTATACTTTGGAATTTGGGGGTTAATAACCTTGGGCCGGACCAACACCGGCTTTGCCTTGCACAATATTCTTAAGTGAAACACCTTTGTAAATTTGCAGGCCTTCGGCCACGCTTTGGATTGAAACCCTGGGCCGGACCAACACCGTCTTTGCCTTGCACAGTATTCTTAAGTAAAAATCTTTTATTTTCACACAACCTTTTATGCGAAATCCTCATTTTATTTTGCTTGCATATTATTGTTGATTTTTAGATTATTTTACAGAGTGGCAACGCCTGCCTAGCCAAGGGTTGTTAGTGTGTTTATATGTAAAGCAGAAGCAGGCTCTCTGCATATAAAAAGTGTAACTTTAAATGTTTATAACTTTTAAACAATAAATTTGCGCGCGATAAAACTTATATTTTTAGTAATTGTAGACCTCCTACTACCAACTATGAACATTTCGTAAAAAAAACCGAAGGCTCCAAACTAAAGTCAACCCTATCAAATCAAAAATAGCAATTACTTTACTTGTGCTAAAAGGTTTTTCTAAACTGTACTATTATATTTGACAAAGTAGCGGTTCACTTATATTACTGTAAAGTGTTTTACAAACTGTTAATACAACTGTACTACTCCTTTACACGCTATTGTATTTGCATAAAGTCAGCATTTATTGCAAAAAAATTATATGTGTTTATGTATAAGCACTGACCCACCGCTATTTGAGCACACAAAATTGTATATACCTATGTATGTACAAGTTAACGCTGATAACATTCAAAAGTTTCAAACATACGTTTCCCACGATACGGAAGCGCACCAACAACAATACGCATAAAATGCTGATGCCATGTCTGCTACACCGGAGCGACGTAACAATAGCCGGTACATGTGCAGCCATTCCACCAACTCAGCAACAGATCACCTGTGCCCGCAACAAACGTGGAAGTTTAATGTTAAGTAAATAATATTGTAAAATTAGTCTAAGTTTCAATTTGAACAAACAAAGACGGTTTCGGCCGACGGCTTCGGCCAAAAAAATATTTTTTTAATTATATTTAATATAAAATATAATAACTTACACTTAGCTGATGTACTGATGTTGTTGTTGTTGCCGAAAACAAATTCGATTATCCTGCTTGGTCGGCTCTTCGCTGTCGCCAGTACTGCTGCTGTTGTCGCTGCTTCGCTCTGCTGTTCTGCCGCGCAATCTCTCGACTTATTAAGCTGCTATGCAATGCGCTTGTTTATATGCGCAGTTGTACATATGTGCGTATGTACGACGGAATATTTTACAACGGGATTTTATGACATGAACTGTGCACTTGGTTTACCGCTCTTCGACTTGACAAAATATTAAAGTTCTCCTACGCACTCTTTTTACTTGTAAAATAGCTAGGTCACTATCGAACGCACGCGCGAATTTATACAAGTTAACACAGGTAACCAATCATCCGGCCAAAATATCGCTTCAACAAAATCTGCTGACGACGTGTCTACAGCTTTGCACGTAACAACAAACGAAATTTCAATACTGCAATAATAACGCATCCGGCCATACGGCTGACCGAGCATTTATAGTCTAATAGCGGAATTAGTTCACGCGGCTAATAACGTGCAGCAACTAAAGTTAGGGCTAGCAGTGTAGGTATTTAGACGCTAACGTCGCTCCCGTGTATTTTAGTTATATCAACTCCTCCGCTGAGACCGGCTGCTCTTGTTTTTGTACAAGGGAAATAAAAAAATTTAAACGAACACGAGTGATCGTTTTACTGGCGCCCAACGTGGGGCCAAACAAAAAAACTCCTTGTAAAGGACGCGCGTGTTTGGCCGTGGGTTCGGACCCACCTCCTAAAGTAAAGACATTAAATAAAATGCAAGTGTAACCATACCTAGAAACCCGAAGTATTAACAGAAAAAAGTGACGATTAGCGGTGAAATAATAATATATTCCTTGATCGTAACAAATATATTAAGCCAATAGCGAAGTAGAATAAACTCTTAGAAACAGAAATGAAATCAACTAAAATGCATAACACACATCAGGCGCAGAATAGCAGCCTCCATCGTCAGACCGGCTTAATCCAGCCACGTCCGCTTGACTACACAAGAGAGCGAATCGAGGTATGGTCAAAACCAGTTATGCAGCATTGAAACCTGTTATAGTGGAGAAACTGTCTGAAGAAGCAGGATCTGAAATTCGTGAAATGCTTATCCATCTACAACAAAGCCTTTGGGGCAGGCTGAGCTCTTTGCGCGTCTAAAAACTGACGGTTTACCAGATTCTGCAAGGGATTTAATACCGAACTTTCTGCTAGCCACGGCATTATTCCAAGGCAACGTGTACAACTTGCGACGAAATGTGTGGTATGACGTGAAAGATGATTGGCCACATTATACTGAGTTGGAGCGAGAGCAAATGAAGCGGCGCAAACAACAAATTTTGAATCCAGCTCAAAGCATCAAAGAACACGCAATCTCAACTGGCCAGACTCGTCCACCATTGCCCAAATCAATCAAAGAAACGAATGCAAACCAGCGCCTGCCTGCTAAGCAGAAATTGAAATTTGTAAAGACACACCAGGAACCAATGCCAAAACAGCGGAATTCTCATATCTCGATGCAATGTCCCAAGCCAGATGGCGTTAGACCCATTGAACCAACGGCTTCAGCTTACTCGGCTGCCTCAAGATTACCAGAATTAAAGGGCAGTGCGTTAAAACCGCCTATCAAAAACTCACAATTATCTGGTAACGACTATGAGGAGGAAGATTATTACCCGGCTCAAAAGAAGCGACGCATTAGTCATATGTTGACTTCTCGGAAATAATGGCAATCACATAGTCAACCAATAAGCATTCGAATAAAAGCGACTTTTATACAATAATTTCTATTTCTCTCACTCGTTATTACGGGTCAACTAATAATGAAGAAAAGACTCTAAATGCAAGTGCCACCATAGAAGTGCCACAACAAGAAAGTGCAACCATAGAAGTACTACTTCGAGCAAAATATCCGACAAACAAATTCTGTTGGAAACACAAGTCAACGGTAGAAAAATATTTGAAGCATTGCACACCAAAGGCGTGACCAATGGGGGATAACCAACTTTAACCAATATAACAATCAAAGAGACACCGGAAACATACCTACAACACACATGGAAATATTCATGTAAGTAGAAAGGTCAGCAGCTAAATACATTTATAAAAGTGTAAAACCAATTAGGTTCCCATTCGAAATTTTAAAAAAATAAAGACAGTATTTGAATCAAAGACCATGGACTCCCAGACTCTCCAAGCCCTTCTAAATACCGCAATCCGAGCGGCAACCGAACTTTCTAGACAAGAATTTCAGACCCACGTAGACGAGCTTACAAATAGGTTATCTAGAATTGATACCCCAACTCAGGTTACAATTGAACCAAATGTATCGTGTGATGAATCCCTAGACTTAGTAAAGACCAATAAGAGAATAGGAAATAAATTCACTAAACTTTACACCGAAAAAATAGTTCCGGGCGATTTAGGTACCTACGTTTTAATCGATGGACGTAAAGTTCACAAAATCAACTTAAAACACTGAAATTTCTCCTTAGGGTAACCCTGCTCCTGATAATGGACCATTGGGCTAGAGCAAGGAGTTTATGAGTTTTTACTCCATAAGACAAACTTATCAGAATTCGAGGCGATAGCCGAGGAGACGGACACAATATTAGAGCAATTCCCACTTTCCCATGCCAGGCAACTTCTCCGAAACGATGCCGACGAAATATCAAGACTACTAGACGCGGCCAGGATACATCACCGACATGCGCGAGACATTAATATCTTAAGGACTGCATTAAAGTAGGTACATAACCGGTACTCCGGACTTTGACAACTTTTAGACAATTGAGACCAGAGCCGAAGCCCTAATAGATGCAAATGAACGACAGGCACCGATTAATCTAGCTACCCAGAAGCAAATTAACGAACTGACGGTGACAGTAATAAACTTTTAACACAGGCAAAACGGACGCAGATCGACACGGGAAACTTCGTTTCTTTTATTTCATTATTAAATACATAAAGATAACTAGAATTTGTAATAACGTAAAGTTGCTGCCCGTAGTCCATGAAGGGAAGATTATTTCCTTAGAAACGAATCTTATGGCTGAATGCAACAGAGAATACATCCCACTCCATAATTGCAAGGAAGCCATAATAACAAACTTCTGCCAGCCCTTGAAAGAAAGCCCCTGCGTACGACAACTACTGAACCAACGCTATGCAAATTGCAAATCCAAATCCGTCGATCACGTGCCCGCCATTGAGGAGATCGATAACGGCGTACTTCTAATTAATGACCAGCCCGCTTTAATAAAAAACGAAAATTTGACAAGATTGGCTAGAGGAACCTTTTTGATAACATTCAAAGGTGATATTACGATAAACTCTACTGTTTACAGCAACTGGAATGAGGTAATGCATTCACATCCCGAGGCGGTACCCGCACAGCACGTTAACTTCACCGAACATATTGAGCTATTATCGCTCCCACACCTACAAAGAATGAATATAAAAAATCTCAGGCACATAACTCATCTACGGAATCTTATTGAAACCCGCTCCATACAATCAGGAAGCGCCTTGTTCCTAATCGTATTAGCCTTAGCTATGAGCATAACAATACTTCGGAGGAGACGACAAAAAATACGGTGGTACTGAGGAATATCATAAAAAAAACCGAGGACGCTTTCACTTCAAAAGGGGGAGTAGTTAACACAGGTAACTAATCATCCGGCTAAAATATTGCTTCAACAAAATCTGCTGACGGCGCGTCTACAGCTTTGCACGTAACAACAAAGGAAATTTCCGGCCATACGGCTGACCGAGCATTTATAGTCTTGCGGAATTAGTTCACGCGGCTAATAACGTGCAGCAACTAAAGTTAGGGATAGCAGTGTAGGTATTTAGACGCTAACGTCCGCACGGCCGGTGGTTTCTTTATGAGGAGCCTGACATTTTGGTTCTTTGTCGAAACCAGACTCGAATCCTAGCCTTCCGAAGGGCACTACACAAGCCTAATCACACGGGGATTCCTTATCGTGTGTATTTTTTAATTTATTTTTAGAGAAAATAATACGAGCTGAAAAACTAGAAAAAGGTTCAGTTTTCTCCGGGACTTCTGGCCGATGATATGAAAGTCATTAGCCTGAAGAACAAGTCATAAATTTTAAATGGTATGTAATTTCGATTATCTTTTAATCAAAATCAACACTAACAACAACGTCAGCCTTAGACAATTGAAAAGCAAAGGGTGTTTCCAATTGGCGAAAAGAAGAAACCATTCGTGCACTGTCGGTAGCTGGGCCATAATCGCGCGAACAAGGTCTATGCCCGTAAAGCGGAAGACGAAAATTTCTAACCCAAAATAAGTATTTGAATCCTCGGAATTCTTTACGGCTTTATCGAAAAATCATAGCAGAAAGTTTTTTATAAATTAAAAAAAGATCACTATAGGTATATTGTTTTATTTTACTTTTTTGATTTACTATTTTGATTTATTTCACATCCTTTTATTTTATTATATTTTGTTTAATTTTATTATATTTTATTTTATTTGGATTTGATATTTATTTATTTTTTCATATTATTTTATTTTATTTTATAACAATTTATCTCGTTTTTATCAATTTTTTCATTTAATTTTATTTCTGCGTTTAAAATTTTTTCCATTTCGTTATTTATTTTATTTATTATTTATTTCTTATTATTCTATTTTGATTAATTTTTAATTTGATTGGCTGTTTTAAATAAATTTTTTTGTTTCTTTCACTTTATTTATTAAAATTTTTAATTGTATTTCAAGTTCACGGCTCTTCAAAATAATATTGTAACACTCTAGAGTTTGAAAAATAGACTGTTTTTTTTTTAATTTATTGTTGGCTATTAGAAAAGGAATATAATTTTTATTTAACTATTTAATTGAACATATACTGAAGCATAAAAAAATATTTTTTAATTATTACTAAATAAGGTGATAAAGTCCATTATTATTTAATCCATGTTTTTTTGAAAGGCGTCCACGGGAGGACCGATATCTTTTAAAGGATGAGACAGAGAACAGAAAAGCACAAAGGTTTATGGTTTACAAACTATAGTCTTTGGAAGTACGTACGGATTTATTAACACGCTTTTATTAGCTTCACTTGTATGTCAGTCAGTATGTCTGTCTGTCAGTTTGTAACTTTTTAGCGGTGACGCGATCCTAATTCAAAATGCGAATCGTTGCATACATCATGGCGTTCCAATAAAGGGGGGAGACTCATGTAAAATTTTCAAAAAATCGATTTTTTTTTTCGATATTCTGAAAGTATACTATGTTGAGCATGTACTGACGAGCCGGAAAAAAAAAATCTCGAATATTTACAAAGTTATAGCTAATACAGTGGAGCGGGCCGTACTGAACTGTACTGTGTACTGAAACTTTAAACGCGATTATCTCGAAACTACTTTTTGAAAAACTGCTCGTGTTGTAGCTCAAAAAATTATTGACCGATTTGTTTGAAATTTGATGAGGCTTTTCTCTACATTACTACCGGAAGGATAAACCTAAAACTTCAGGTATTTTTGATTGATTATTTATTTTTTTGGGGTCAAAAGGGCCAAAAAAATAGCTCAAAATCGTAACTTTTTTTTAAGGCTGATTTTATATTGGATTTTATCCTTTTCTTTTTAATTTTATAGGTTTATCCTTTCCGTTTATATGTCCTGAAAAAAAAAAATTTTTTTTTTGGTGTTTCAGATCAACGGTTGATGAGTGACAAATGGAGCAGTTTCGGACCTCGCGTTAGAGGCAGCCTACAAGACATCATGCTGAGCCACCATTTTGAATTAAAAAAAAAAAATTTTTTTTTGTAATCTTAAAATGTTAAATAAAGTTGTGTTAAAAGTTCTAAACAATTAAATTATTTTATCACTGTAAAAAAAAATATTAAAAAATGACCGATTTCGAGGCATTTACATGAGTCTTCCCCCTTAACAAAATTAATTTAGAGAAAATCAAAAAATAAATAAAATCATAAATATAGTTTAAAAAACTAAAAAAACACGCTTTTAAAGAATATTAAACTAAAAAGTTAAAAATAAATATACTTTAAAAAAACTAAAAAAACACGCTTTTAAAGAATATTAAACTAAAAAGTTAAAAATAAATATACTTTAAAAAAACTAAAAAAACACGCTTTTAAAGAATATTGTACTAAAAAGTTGAAAATAATTTTGAAAATAAACTTAAGACAATAGTATATAAAAAATACTTGTATAATTAAGAGAAAAGCGTGGGGCGCTCGATATATGGAAATTATGGTACAGCGGGGTTTGTTGCGCAGCATAGGTGGACTCCCTACCTATCCGACGGAATATTAATCGTTATTATTAACGCGTACTATATACGTTTTTTTTCATGTTGAAAAAGGTGTTAAAAAGTACACAATCGTTTTCCCCTCATAGCTCCGTTCCTGGGCTTGATAGAAAATGGTAGTTTGTTGCACAGTGTAGCTGGACTCTCTACCTATCCGACGGTATGCATATCATTACTTTCATTTCTCGTACTATACACGCTTTTTTTTAAGTACAAAGTTTAATATTCTTTAAAAGCGTGTTTTTTTTAGTTTTTTTAAACTATATTTATTCATTTTTTTCTCTATTTCACTTTATTTAATTATTTAATATTTCTAAAATAAAAACACTATGTATGTGTAAAGAAATACAGCTTTTATTTTTTAACTAATTTTTGTGAAAGCGGCACACTTTTTTTAAACAGATTGAATTTTTACTAAAAAAAACGCACTAAATTATTAGAAAAAAAGTTTGTATTTAATCGAAAAACTGCTACGTACTTCCAACAAAAATGTCAAAATATCAGATAAATCGATGCAATAGGGTCCGAATATCCTGTCCTCACAGTTTGATAAATGTGATTTTGAGAAAAACACGTTTAAAGTTGTCATTATACTTAGCGCACGCTCTGAGGGGCTGCAGCAAAATAAAAAAGTTCAACTATTTGAAATATTTTGTTCGCTTTAAAACTAATTGCATATCATTTCTAGGACCCAAAGTTACCCTGTGAGCAAACAAAAATTGCGTTTTCCAAAATCCTAGAGTAGCTTTACCATAAAAATTGCCGAAGAAACGATTTTGACCATGCTGAGGGCTAAGCAGTTGAGTGTGTATCTTCTCTGACAGAAGTCATTTTTGTTTTTTTTTTTTGCTTATAGAGGTCCTGTTTGGAAGTTGCAGACTTTTCTCTTCCATTAATGGCCAGACCTTACTTACTTACTTTACTGGCGTAGACACCGCTTATGCGATTTTAGCCGAGTTAACAGCATTGCGCCATTTGCTTCTTCTTTTTGCTGTGTGGCGCCAATTTGAAATACCAAGTACAGCCACCTGTTGGCAAGAGTGATTCTGCGCTGGATTTCAAGGCTGACATTATTATTGGTGTTGATGCTGGTTCCTAGATAGACGAAATTATCTACGACCTCGAAGTTATGACTGTAACAGTGACGTGGGAGCCGAATCGCGAATTGGATGACTGTTTGTGTGGTGACAGGAGATATTTCGTCTTGCCCTCGTTCACTACCAGATCCATATCCTTCGCTTCCTTATCCATTCTGGAGAAAGCAGAACTCACGGCGCGGTTGTTGGGGCCAATAATGTCGATATCATCGGCGTACGCCAGCAGCTGTACACTCTTATAGAAGATTGTAAAGAGTCACCTTGCCTGAAACCTCGTTTGGTATCGAACAGCTCGGAGAGGTCATTCCCGATCCTGACAGAGTCTTTAGTGTTGCTTGTTAATATCAGTTTATGGTACATAGCCGTATAAGTTTTGCGGGGATACTAAATTCAGACATAGCGCCGTAAAGGCAGCTCATATTCGTGCTGTCGAAGGCGGCTTTAAAATCGACGAAGAGGCGGTGGGTGTCGATCTTCTTTTCACGGGTCTTTTCCAAGATTTGGCGCATGGTAAATATCTGGTCAAAGGTTGACTTACCAGGTCTAAAGGCACACTGATAAGGTCCAATCAGTTTGTTGACGGTGGGTTTTAGTCTATCACACAATACGCTCGACAGGACCTTATAGGCGATATTAGAAGTTTTAAAAGCCTCTTTTTTATTCTTGGCTTCGGTCTTCTACTAAACCACTTCTTTATCAATCATGTGAAGGCAACTTTTTTCCTTAGATTTTCTAAAAAGTTAAACTGCTTCCAATACTAGGGTTTCCCTCACCTGGTTGGGAACTATTAATTTTGGAATCAGTTCAATGCTGCCTTGGTAGCAATCATTTAACATTACACCTAATCTTCATGCATTTGTATTCAAGTAAATAAATAAATTCAGAGAAATATATTTTCATAATATTCTTTTTAATTGAATTTAAATTTTTATAATTTTCCAAAGAAGGATTAATGGTCATAAACAACTGCGCTTAACGTCCTACAAGCGGTAGACTACCAGTGGGACTACCAATCAGACCACCGGCAGTACCAAGAACACCCGATACTGCCGCACCACCAGAGGCCAAACCTCTGACAGCTCGCAATAAGGGATCAGGTCGACATTCACAGCCATTTAGTAAAACTGTAAAGAAATGTTGAAGAAGTTTTCTTGAATAAATCGTAGAAGTGAAAAGTACCTACCTGTGACTAGCAGTAGAGCGGAAACTATTTGACGTAGAAAGAACATGACTTCAGAATGATATAAGTGTAATGCGAAACTAACTTAGCTTTTAAGCTGGTGCCAGTGATATTTATACTTCTTTTAGACAACAGTTATATTTAATATTTTTAATTATGGGCACGTTTAGAAATCGTGTTTGCAAATTTTCATTTTACAAAATTTCATTAAAGGAAATCAATAAAATTTGTTTATTATATGTTAGACGCTTTTTCGTTGACATTCTAAGCATAAAAAAAAAATATTCAATTCATACAAATTCGCTCACTAAAAAACTTATAATAAAACAAAAAAAAAGAAGACTCTTTTCCATCTTTTTGCTCTGTGCGTTTGGTAAGAAAATCTATGATTTATTTATTTGGAATTTTCTAAATTACACTTTTCTCCCAACCATCTTAATGAGCTTTAATCAAGTGGAAGCCGACAGTGATACAACGGAATTCTTCTGCTGAATCGTCTACTTCTTCTGAATCGTCAGGTGATAGCGATGTACCAACCATTTTTTGTACACCTTCAGTTCCTTATTGGGTTAAATACAATACTAATATACGTCTATTTTTGAATTTCATATAAATATAATAGAAATATACAATATTTGCTCATGCCCCTTGAAGGTAAGGTCGCCGGGTGGGTCGCGGGAGGCACGTCTTGACAGACTCGCAAAGGGCAAAGAAAAGGAGGGAATAGGGTCCAGCGTAAAACCCTTTTCGGGTAAGGCGACCAGCTTCAACCCCCTGAGATCCGCTCAACCGCCTGAAGCAACAAGGGCAAGTGACCCAGATCAACATATAGTGGATAAGCTTAGCTCCCTCCCGGCCGATAAACTGACGGGGGTGCAGGAAGTCAGTCTTAAATGGACGATACGCATTCTCGCTGCCAGTGAGAAGCGGACGGTAGCTTCAGACAGCGAGAAACCCACAAAGCCCACAGCGAAAAACAACAAAAGCCAACCGCCCTAACTGGAAGACCCTTTAGCGAGGTTGCCAAAGAGCATCTCACTCTAGGGGTCGTAGGCAGGACGGATACATTTCTTCAGACAACTGGAAATCTGTGCTGATGGGTCTGTGTAGGGTGTAGAAAGGGATATTGCAAATATATTCTGCCCCTGCATCCCCAGTGCGCGACGCAGGGGACACAAGATGATAGAGCGACAAAACTCTATAAAGAGGCTATCGCTGAGGCCAGTGAGCTCTGGCATGGGACAGACTAGGTGGCTATACATAGGCCTGAGCCCTCCGATCCAATAGGTATGTTAGCGGGGTTAATGAGAAGCAACGCTTTGTGAGATTTGTCATAGCGATGCTTCACTCCCAGCTCTCGCGGACTGTGGGGGAGTTACAAGGTACGGCTTCTACTCCATCATGCTAAAAGTCCAAAAGAACGGTGAGAGAACGCCGCGAGCGGGTCTGCTAACCTTATAGTTCACAAGGAGGTGGTTCCCTATGACCCGGACATTGCCTTGAGCGATTCTGGGGATTAAACCAGTCCCAAGGGAGAGAAAGGACGAGTTGCGCTTACCGGAAACACCATGCGTGGACAGGGGGTGTCTGGTGACCCGGAGGAGAAGTCCGTGCCGAATCAAATGCTGAAAGCGAAATGCTCTCGGTATCCTAATTTGTCGGGACGGCTTTCACCAGATGGGAAAAAATGGAGGAGAACCAGCTTCTGTAATCCGGTACCGAAAGAGATGATATCGACACTACTGTCATAATCCTCCCCGTGGCGTCTTGACCTCTCAGGATGGTGCAGATACTCCACAACACAGCAGCCCGACTTCGGCTGGTGGTTTCGACCAGCGAGAGTTTTTGTTAAGACAAGGAAAAATATTAATGAATATTATACAATTTTCGTTAATTCACATATGAATGTACATAGGTATGTCGACGATCCTGTTAAAAATATATTCCTAACATGAAACAAAAATGTTGATTTTCTGGGTGATATACGTTGTTTTCGTTTTGACGGAACGCTTTATCATGGCATCATTTCTAGGTCTGAAAAGTGAAGACTCACCCCACTTTTTCGGCAATATTATTTCAGTATTGTTTTTTTTTTGATGTAGTAAGGAAGGGGAAATTTAAAGTGTCATTTTTACCACTGCATTTTTGTATTAATATACAGGGTTATCTATTTGGCGGTACAAAGTTTTAACATTGGCATTATAAATGACACACCTCATCCTTCAAATAACCGCCTCGGAAATTTTAAAAATCATGATCCATTTCAGGTGGTATCTCAACCATAAGGAATGTTGACTCTCAAGTGCTTAAGAGTTAAAGTTTGTCCGCAACGCCATAAAAATTCGCCATTTACCGCTTTTTGTTCAAGAACCCATACGACATACCTACATACATATGTACGGCGTTATGAATGGTCAGCTGCCTGGAGTTGATCTTTATATGAATGTAGGTGTAAGTCCAAGTGCACAATACGCTATGATGTGCCGTAAGAAAGTCCCAGGTCTTTAGTACGTCGAGAAATAGGCACATTCGGATCTTCGAGTACCCTTTTAACCTGCAGCAGCGTTATTTGAGGTGGAACGATGGAACGAACAAAGCGATGATGCACGGTCATTACAATATTTGTAACCGATAACTCTTAAATATCCTTTAAAATTCTAGCTATTGCTTGAACAGTTGGACGATTTTGTGCACCATAATTCCTTTTAAACCTCGAAACGTGGTCACGTTTGAATCGCGTTTTTTATAGTAGGTTTTAAGAATTTTAATGGGTTTTGCGGTTGTTATGCCAACCACATGGACGACTCCATAAACTGAACGTATATAAAAGGCTTTTCCTAAATACCTGATAGAATAATACAGAATTCGAACCACTCACTGTAATAACACCGTCGTGTTGTGGGAATGGAGCGCACCGATGTATATTTAATGAATATGAAATAAACCAATAGAAAAATAAAAGATCAGTTTTTCGGTTGATAATGAATTTGCACTAAGTCTTTTATTGATTTAAATATGGGTTTTACCTGTACAATAGTATGTGGTTGATGAGGGTGATGGCTGGTGGTTCGCTAGTTAGGACACGTCCGTTCACTTTTGCTTATAATATCGCAATAGTGTATAAGAATAATAAGTTCTTACCGTTTGCTATGAATTCGGTAAACGGTTCATGTTAATATTTAACGAAAGATTTTTATTGGAAGTATTAAGGTGGTAATTAAGGCTTTTGGCCTAAACATGCCGGCACCCTTGCGATAAGCAAGACCTGTTTACATTGCGAGTCCAACCATCACTCCCATTTACAATTTATAGTGTTTTCTAACAAAAGAAGATTGACTTAGGGGAGGATATTGAAATCCTCACAGAAAAATCCATCAGCCTGTAAGGAGATCAAGACGGTACCTGGAAATAAAGGTTAATTAAACGTACGTGGTCTCTATTTCATTTGTGCTTTATTTAACAAAATTCATGTATGTATGTGTATGGTATGTATGTGTGATTGACTTAATGTAAACTTATAAAAATCATGCCTTGCACGTTCCGGATAGGGCCCATCCGAATATGGCGCTTTGAGCCACAAGTGGTCCAAAGGACGTGGGCAAGGTCCCTGGCAGCAATATATCCGCGTACAGATCTGCACCTAGTACAATCCGCACTGGCGCTGATCGGTCAAAATGTGGATCCGCCAACCTCATGTGTATATACGCGTTTGCCAATTCGGGATCCAAGTTATTGCTAGGGCATACGCGGCGAAAATTATATATCGCGACGGCATGTGTGGTCAGGCGCTTACATGTACCATGTTTGCCACGGATGCATAACAAGCAACCCCTCCGATTCGCGACGTACACTTCAGGGAGCCTTAGTTCGCACATGAGGTCTTTGGCGATTAGTATCGTAGGCACGCAGACGTCTATCAACGCCCTAATCAAGTGAAGGCGACCACCTGACTCCACCTTTATGACGACGGTTGGTGCTACTGCTATCATTGGCCGTAGAGCTTGCCCCAGAAGTGTGCGATCACTGAGGCTCCCACTTCGACTTGGTAGCTGACGAGGCTTGGTCTCCAGTCTACGGTCGTTGGTCGAGCGCGATGAAGGCCGCTGTCGGAAAGTCCTGGTTTCCGATCTGCGGCTTATATTTCGGGGTGGTCGGAAAGTCCTAGTTTCCGATACTGTAGCCGGTTGCCTTTTGTGTTGCAGAGAGGGTAGGAATGTCCGAGTTTCCACTCCTCTCTCTGAGGTTGGGCGGAAAGACCTTGTTTCCGCTCCTACAGTTTCGCCTGCCTCTACTGATGGTTGATTCGTAGACCGCGAGTCATGGTCGGAATCACTCGCATTATGGAAACGGCGTCGGATATTTCCTCGTCGTCTACTTGCTCTGCCCATGATCTTGCAGACGGTCGCTTCTTCGATGTTGACTTCATTTGTTTTTTAAGCTCTTCGCCTATGTGGAGGGTGGTATGATGGCGCTCGTTACACCTTCGGCACCTAAACTGACTTGTGCAGTTTATTTCCCGATGAGACACGGAGAGGCAGTTTGCACAAAAGCCCCCCAGTAATGCCTCACGAAGTCTCTCTTCTGGGGTCTTGGATCGAAAAACAGGGCATAGGCGAATGGGGTGCTTTCCTTCGCACAGACGGCACGCATTTGTATAGCGATGTCCTTGTCGCTCTGCCTTTTTCAGCATTTTACTATAGCGAGTCATTTTCCTACTGAAATATGTGTAATAAATTAAAGTACATGGTTTTTTTTTTCAAATATAATGTTGGGTGGCGAGAATTACTACAAAAAATATGCTTGTAATGTGGTAGAGGCTTAAGTGACGGATTGTTTCTGGTTGTTGCTTTAGATCAGTGCCATCAGGAACAATCCGTCAGCTGATTTGCATTTCACACAAGAGATGCCACTTGGTGTTTTAGGTAACTTAGCCCGGACACGAACCATTCGAAGTTATGTAGGACTGATGCACACTCAATGCCAAGACGAATATTACATTGAATTAAAATAAATGACAAATTGAGTTGAACATGCATATCCTACACATTATTAGATATTAACGGTAGTTTCTGATCCTCCGCCCCGAAAAAAAAAATAGAATATTAGCGGCGAACATTCATCTCCATGTTCAGTTCATATTCTTTGAAATTTTGAGTTGAATAATTGAAAATAAAAGATTCTTCATAGAAAAAGTGTTAAACTATTGAACATTCAACTATTGATTTTTTTTTTTGAATTATTGTGTTTTGATTCGTGTTTGGAATTTTCAGTTAGGCTTTTGAGTTGGTGTAGGTGTGATAGCACTATTTTCTGAGTTTTCCTTGTTTGCCGGTAGAAGGACTAATTTGACAAGGGGTCTTGTCACCTGTCCTTTTTCGGTCCTAATATTCACAACGCGCACTCGGTGATCCGAACCTGGGCGAAGTTGTAGAATTCTTCCCAGTCGCCATTCGTTAGGTGGAAGGTTATCTTCCCTGATAACCACTAAATCTCCTTCTTTAATGTTTGGCTGTGAATGTTTCCATTTGATGCGTTTCTGCATCTCTATTAGATATTCATTTTTCCCCCTTCTGCAAAACGAGTGGTGTAGAGCCTTTAGTTTCTGCCACCTGTTAATAACAGATGCAGGATTTTCGTTGACATCAGGCTCTGGTGGAGCTAATAAATGTCCACCGACCAGAAAATGACCTGGAGTCAATGGTTCCAGGTCTGTTGCGCCATTTGAAGAAGGACAAAGTGGTCGCGAGTTGAGACATGACTCAACTCGGCATAATAATGTACTCAGTTCTTCAAACGTATATTTATAACCTGATGCTATTTTTTTGAAATGAGTTTTGAAACTTTTTACTCCAGCTTCCCACAGTCCTCCCATATGAGGAGCTGAAGTTGGAATAAAATGCCAAGTTAAGGCTTGGAAAGCATATGTAGAAACGATGCTATTGCGAGCATCTGCCATAAAGGCCTTGAATTCTGATCTTAATGATCTTGAGGCTCTTACAAAGTTGGTGCCATTATCAGAATGGACGTTTTTTGGACATCCTCTCCTAGCGACGAACCTGGCAAATGCTGCCAAAAAGGATTGAGTGCTCAAGTCGCTAGTTGCTTCCAAATGGATGGCTTTGGTAGAGAAGCATACAAACAAGCACACAAAACCCTTGGACATTCGGCAACCTCTGTCGCTATAACTTTTGATTTCAAAAGGACCTGTAAAATCCACACCAGTGTTGGTAAAGGCTCGTGAAAACGTGCTGCGTTCTTGGGGAAGGTTTCCCATAAGTTGGATTTGCATTCGTTTTTTATGAATCGTGCAAACTTTACAATTGTAAATAATGGATCGGATCATGTTCTTCACTCGTGGAATCCAAAACTGCGTTCGGATGAGGCGAAACATCAACTGGTTTTCTCCATGTAAGGAAATTTCATGGATGAATTGGACAATCAGACGGGACAATCTGCAATTGTAGGATAGTATTATTGGATAACGTTCGCTATGCGAGAGATCGCGGGTTGCACTTAGGCGACCACCAACTCTCATAACATTGCAGCTATCTAAGAAGGGGTGTAAAGAAAGTAACTCACTTTTGGAATCTAGTCGATTTTTTGACATTATTCTATCGTATTCCGCGTTATAATATTGCTTTTGACTTAGTTTTACTAAGCACAATGTCGTTGCTTTAATTTCATCACCTGAAATTAGACAAGACTTGGCTCTGCAAAAAGTTTTTTTTTTTGGGTGGGTTCTTTGAATGAATCTCATAAAGTATGATAGAACTCTCAAAGCCCGCGGTAACATTGAAAAACGATCAAGAATATCGAAATTGTTTCCTGTTGTGATTGCGTGTGCATGAACTATTTTTTCTTCTTCTGTGGTGTTGCATCTTATTTCCTGGTTAGGCCATTTAGAGGGATCTCCTTCAAGCCATGTAGGTCCTTTCCACCACAGGCTATTAGTGATTAATTCGGATGCTGAAAGTCCTCTGCTTGCTAAATCTGCTGGGTTAGTTGCTGAATCGACATGATGCCAGTTCTCATTTCCCACCTTTTCAACAATCTTAGTGACTCTATGTGCGACGAAAGTTGACCATGAGCACGGAGGCTTCCGTATCCATGCCAGCACAATGGTTGAATCCGTCCATAAATGTATTTTGGTATCAGCTAAGCTCAGGTTTTCCATTAATGATTCTATGAGCTCCGCTAGCAATACTGTCCCGCAAAGTTCAAGACGTGGTAAGGATATTGTCTTGACTGGAGCTACTTTGGTTTTTGCGAGAAGCAGGTTAACTGTAACAGCATCCTTTTTCTGTACGCGCATGTAGATTGTTGCTGCATAAGCCTTTTTTGAGGCGTCACACAACCCGTGGATTTCGACGTGGTCCTTTGGTGTGTAGAATACCCATCTTGGTATTCGGACAATGTCAATTTCGTGGTAGTCTTCACGAAATGCGTTCCAACTATCTAAAATGGATGAAGATACCACTTCATCCCAGTCGGTGCCTTCTAGCCAAATGCGTTGCATAATAATTTTAGCTACAATTATTATTGTCGCTAACCATCCAAGCGGATCAAAAAGTTTAGCTATTTCGGAAAGTATCGCTCTTTTCGTTATCATGTCGTCACCTTTAATTGATTTTATCGTAAAATAAAAATAATCAGAATGGGCATTCCATCGAATACCCAATGCCTTCACCGTACTCGTATCTTCAAATTCCAAGAAGTCTTTATTTAGAAGATGGTCAGCAGTCCATTTGCGTAATGGAAAACCAGCTGACTGAAGTGCCTGAGAGATCTCATGCTTTGCTTTGATGGGATCTTCAATGCTATGTCCTCCAGCCAAAACGTCATCCACGTACATACATTTTCGCAGTATGTTTGCTGCCAGAGGGTAGGTTGTTTCGACGTCGTCAGCCAGTCAAAGTAATGTCCTTATTGCGAGATAAGGAGCACAATTCACCCCGAATGTTACAGTCTTCAATTCATAAAGACTGATTGGGTTATTAGGATTTGTTCGGTGTACTATTCGTTGGTATTACGTATGATTCGAATTTACTAAAATTTGGCGGTACATTTTTTCAATATCCGTGTTAAATACATACATATTTAAATAATCTCCACCGTAGAATGAGTATAGTCAAATCTGACTGTAAAACTGGCCCTGAATGAAGCACGTCATTCAGACTCGTACCATTCGATGTCCGACTGGATGCATTAAAAACTACCCAGACCTTTGTCGAGGTACTGTCCTACTTTATTACAGCTTGATGCGGAAGGAAATAATTGTCAGAGGAGTCCGCAGGTATGATGGTTGCGATCCCTGACATATGTCCAAGAGTTTCATACTCGGATAAAACTCTGTGGTATTCCGTTTGTAGAATTGTATTTTTCCTTAGACGTGTCTCATTCCGGAAGAATTGAGAGCATGCGATCTTTAAGGATGGTCCCAATTGAATTTGACCAGGATATTCCATTTTGAATGGGAGGGAAACGATATATTTTCCTTCATTGTTTCGCGTTGTAGTGCGTTGGTAGAGATCCTCGCATAGTTGCTCCTCTTCGTTAAGAGTCTTTCTTTTCGGGATGTCTTCTAGCTCCCAGAAAGCTGTAGGTTGCTTCTCCATAGTAACTTCGTTGTAATATGAGACTTTATTGGTGGTAGACGGAACAGTGCCTGGACTGCCCGTCAGTATCCAGCCGAATACAGTCTCTTGTGCTAAGAGAGTGCTAAGGATATTTTTTCTAATGCCACTTAGCAGAATTTTAGGATAAAGGTCTCCACCCAAGACAAGATCGACTTGTTCGTTGGCAAAGAACCGTTTATCCGCCAGAACTAGATCAGGAAATGCTTGCGCTGTCGTTGCGCTGAATTGGAGGGAAGGAAGATTTCCTGTTAGTCGTGGTAATATTAGAAGATTGGTACTAATATGGAATAATGGATTAATGGGTGAACGAAGTTGAACGAAACAAGCTTCTTTCACATGTGCCATTACTTATACCGGAAACTTGAGCACACATTTTCCTTGATTCTAAATTAAGTTTCCGTAATAAATGAGCATTCCGAGCCCGAATCAATTAACGCACGTGCAGAAAAATCGGTGCCTTCTACATGTAAGAGAACTCGAGCTGTTCCTAGCAAAACTCCTGAGTTCGCCTGTGCATGGCAGGATTGCACGTTATTAGATATTCGTAGGTTTAGGTTCTGACGCGCTTGTGCGGATGTGGATGGCGTGTTATCATCGGTGATTTGTGGCCTCGACTCTGTTGTACGCTTATGCATAAGTTGAACGTATATATGCAGAAGCGTATGATGCCGCAAATTACAAATAGCACATTTGTAAATACTTGAGCATTTGGTTATGATATGTTTTTCGGACAAACAGTTGATACATACTTGGTGGCGTTTAGCTACCTCCAATCGTTCCATTGGAGTTAATTTTTATTTTTCTCTGCAATTGCTTCAGGGAATTGCAGTCCTCTTCTTTAACTGACGGCAGGCTAAACACAATTTTAAATTGTGCTTTAACTAATTGATACTTATTTTCGTATCTATTGCAGAGGTTTCTCCAGGCAGTATCGAAGTCTTCATTTGTTAAAGAACAGTTTTGAACGATTTCTTTGGCTTCCCCATCAGTTTTCGCCAGAAGATGGAATAATTTTTCTACGGGAGAAAGACGCTTGTTGCGGATATAAATAGCCGTAAAAAGATCACGGAATGTTGGCCACGATGAGTAGTCACCCTGGAATACCTCAGTGTCGCAAGGAGGCAGATGGATATTGCATTCCCGTGAGTGCATGTCTTCGATTTGTCTGTTCGCCTTTTCCAACTTATCAATTGAGTTGCTCATCGATTCCATGCAGCGATTATAAATTTGGTAACATTCTTTATATTTTTTCTTGATTGTAGATAAATCTTTGGCCGAAAACTGATCCGTAGACATTTGAAATTCGTCATACGAATGCTGCAAGTACATTCATACAAGTACATAAAGCGCCCTAAATTCTTCTTGGTGAATTTTGAGGGAATATTTTGACATATCCACTACAGATGTGCTGTTGTAATCAGATTCGAACTCTAAACTGCCTCGACTAGGCGAATGAAAATATCAATCAGTGACATTGCAAAAAAAATATATCTATATCGTTATGTACTTGTATGAATGTACTTGCAGCAGATGCAATTGAATATTGTTGTAAACAAGTGATTTGATCTTAATGATTTGAGTGAATATCTTTCGTGAGTGTATAATAAATTATCACGCAGGTAAATTCCGGTGCCCCAGTAACGCAACGAATAAAATACTCCAAGAAAAAAGTAATTTGGTGAAAGTAATTTATTTAGAAATACGTGTGTATGTATGTAATGTGACTCCCCACCCAACAATGAAATATCTAAGAAGTGATGTGGTATTTGTATATATATGTACGTGGCTTATATGCCAACACTCCAACAATATAAATGTGAATATAAAAATAAATTTTTGATATTAAAGCGGTGTAATATGGCAATAAATAAGTTGCAACAAAATGAAGATAATTAGATGTGATGAAAAATTGAAAGCTGGTATTTTGTCAACCGAGACTTTGCAAGTGAGAAAAAAAAAAGAATGAAATTATAACAGAAATATTGCAAGCTAAAATTTTATTACAACACCAGCAAAACTGTGTTAACCTTTTTTTTTTTGAATATATATGTGCGGTTAATGTATACGTGTACGGCACAAAGAACGAATTAATTTGTTTGAAATATTCACAATGAAAACTTTGTTTTATTGTCATAAAATTTTGTTTGATCACAAATAATCAAGAACGCACAAATGAAAAAAAAGCACCAACCACGTACCTTTTGATTTTTTTTTTTTGATGTACACAACCGATGTATTAGTGAAGTGAATTGATTGTGGTTTTCGCAGATGGTGTGTGATTTTGCAGGTTGTGGTTGCCTCCGCTTGCTACAGGTAGACTCCGTGAATGCAAATTATTGTTTGAAGACTCCGTGAGTGCTTATTGTTGTTTGGCGATGACTCGTGAGCGCTGATTCTGATTTCCAGTTGATGAAATGATATTTATTAGACGTATCCGGCTCGAAGGACCAATAATTACACCCTCGTGTCGTAGGATTGGAGCGCACCGATGTATATTTAATGAATATGAAATAAACTAATAGAAAAATAAAAGATCAGTTTTTCGGTTGATAATGAATTTGCACTAAGTCTTTTATTGATTTAAATATGGGTTTTACCTGTACAATAGTATGTGGTTGATGAGGGTGATGGCTGGTGGTTCGCTGGTTAGGATACGTCCGTTCACTTTTGCTTATAATATCGCAATAGTGTATAAGAATAATAAGTTCTTACCGTTTGCCATAAATTCGGTAAACGGTTCATATTAATATTTAACGAAAGATTTTTATTGGAAGTATTAGGGTGGTACATAAGGAGGGGTAATTTAGGCTTTTGGCCTAAACACACTGGTTACAGAGACTTGAAACTTAAGGGCGCGTTCTCGGCATAACATAGGTATCCGAGAAAAAAGGTTATTCCGGAAAGTGAAACTGGGACTGATCTATTCCTTAGGTTTGCTTGATATTTGTGCTTTTGATTAGTTAGCCCAAAAAGAAAGTATTAGGTCCTTATGAACTTCAATATCAGTTATAATTTAGTTATATTAAACTTATTGGGTGCGCATTTTGTAAAATAGTAATGATTCTAAATTTCTATCTTTTCAAAAAATTTTCTTTTAATAGACAGATTTTATAAGGATTTATGTTAATTTAAAAGCAAAGGTAGTGATGTCTACACGTACACGCAGTTTTGAATGGGCGTGGCAAAACCCGAGAAAACCATGGATGTAGGTCCATGAAGTGTAGTCTTAATTGAGGGATAAGATATCAATTTTCGAATTAATTATTGCTTCACATAAAAAATAGTAATTTTTTATGACTTCCCTTAATATAGGTTACAAAGCGAGTCTTATCGGCCGATAACTCTCCTCTCCCCAGTAGCCAAGACACTTGAGTCCGACTTTCACTCACCCTCTGCATCCAGTAGCACATAAGCATGGCTTCTATAAAGTGCACAGTAAAACAATAGCACTAAACACTATAAACTCTCAGATAGTCGATGGCCTTAATCAAAAACCGACCCTGCACGTGAACTGTCCCGGTAGCACTGGATCTGTCAAAACTTTATACACTGTCGATCATTCAGTGCTACTATCGGACATTGAGGCATCCTCATTACCGCCGGGGTTACAGAGGTGGATCATTGTCGACCTGAGTGGTCGACAATCATCGGTATTATGTCGAGGTGAAACATTGAAAATAAGAAAACTTCCGCAGGTTGGTGTCCTCTGCCTACTATTTTTGAATTTCTACATTTCGAAACTCCCTTTTCCACCAGAATGAGTTGCCCTAACTTCGTATGCCGATGATTGCACGATAATGGCGTCTGGCCAGGATATTGATGACCTTTGTTCGAAGGTGAACTGCTATCTCGCCGACCTGTCCCACTTCTTCCATGCAAGACAGCTTAAGATACAGCCGACTAAAACCGTAGCTACCTCTTCACCAGCTAGACGAAGAAATGCTGGCTCGAATTAGATATGAAGGTCGATGACTTAGAAATTCCGACCATTAATAACCCTAATATACTGGGAGTCACACTCGACAGCCTGCACTCCGCATACGACAGCAATTATCGCAAAACTCCTGAGCCGCAAGCACCTTGGGTAAAGGTAAAGAAACCTTGCTGGTAACCAATAAAGCAATTAGCCGGCCGGCCGAATTGTCTGCCGGGGACGAACGAGACGCAGATGAAGAAGCTACAGTCCTGTCAGAACACTGCCTTCAGAACCGTAACAGGAAACCTCCTGATGTCGCCGGAGCCTCACTTGTACAGCGAAGCATCTATGCTACGAGTTAAGGAGCTGTGCAGACAGTTCCTATTGGGATGCCACCGTAGGGAGATCTAACCCCCTTCTCCCTCTAGTCCAATCCCATCAAAACAGCACGTTTCATGAATCGGTGACTTAGATTGATTAACCTGCCCCTAAGCGGGGTTAACGTAGTCCCTACAACAACAATAACAACAGGAAGACTTATTCATGTTTTTACACATATCGTATATGATTTCATATTTTGATACTTGCTTAGAAATGAGTTCGGATGGTGTGACTTATCTCTTATAATTGAATAATCCGACTACATTTTGTGATTGAATTTTATTATATTTGAATTATTTGATTATGTAGTTATATAAAATTTATTAACTAGTCATAATTATTAAATTAGTTTTCCATAACTTTGTAGAATTTGCCTAAACTCGTTTTATCCAAGCACTACTTTAGCTTGCGCCACTTGTTTGGAGTGTTTGAGTTTTGTATTCTCTAAGTCCGTGTTGCATTGAGAAACCTTCGCTTCTACTCCTCTAACTACTGGCGCACACATCGGTGGAGCACATCTCGGTGGAGCACATACTGGTGGAGCACATTCTGGTGGTTCATATACCGGTGGATCACATACCGATGGTTCATATACCGGTGGTGGTAAACGAGCTCTTTCACATATTGCACATCCGCTGCCACTTGGTATAAAGATGCCCAAGAGAAACACTAAACACAAGTAAATGTAACAAAAATTAGTAAATTCCGAAAGGCGTGGCATGCCAAACTCTTTTTCGCACAAAAGGAATATAAGGCTTACCAGCTAGAAAGCACTTGATAATGCTGATAGGCTCCATTGCAAAAGTTGAATCGTAAATACAGAAAATTCGAAAATCCAAGAAGGTACTCTTTCCGTCCGATTGGATTGTCGAAGTGTGATGATCAAAGTTTTAAACGCGTTTATATACTCAACTTTAGAAACGAATTCTATAACCTCGAAGAATCCAACAATGAATTAAGTTAATATAATTTGTTTTTGAGAAAGTATAGAGTCTTTTGTTGGCGGTAAGAAATATATATATGTACATTTGTACATTCTTCTAGCTTATCAGAGAGTAAAAAAATTTACGAAAAAAGAGAAAAGTTCTGAAAAATTCTGCCTCTGGAAGGGAGCCTCCGACGTTGATTGAGCATCTTAATGTCACATCACGTTTACTTTAATTTAGTTATGTTAATGGAAGCATTTTTTCACTTTTTATTTATAACGAGAAGTAAGTTAACTTGTGCATAAATTAATCATTTAATTTGTCGCGTACTGGCCGCAACAAAAACTTCTTTTGTGTTTGTTTATACAAGCCATAGATTGGTGGCCCGGTTGCACTCGGTGTGTGCCTATCCAGTGGTATAAGTCTCCAAACGGAGGTGTTCATACAAAACGGTTCCTCCACTAACAAATATAAGGGAAACGGAATGCTTTGCGCGGGTATTCCGTAAAAAGGTGTCGCCTTTCTTTTTATACGGCGAGGGGAAAATTATCCCAGTGTACTTGGTGTGCCATGGTGGCGTGCGCTATATCACCCGGTCCCTTTGGGTAAAGGGGGTGGCGCGAAATGATTGGGCACCAATACGCACTCGCCAGAGAATTCTGCAGGCTTGCCCGTAGCTTGCGGCCTGGCTCGTAAGTGCGTGTCGGATCAGATTCTAACGATCTATGAAAGTGTGAACACCGTTTTGATCAGACGTGCGATCAGTGTTTTAGAAAAAAAAAAAATATAATAAATAATAGTCCCAGTCGAGGCAAGCAATAGTTTAAAGGCAATTGGAGCCTATTAGGAAAATTTTGAGGACAGAGTCATTTTGCTGGATAAGTGGCGGAACCGTAATTCAGATGACATCACTGGAGGAGCAACCGAAGATGGGCACCCACACTCGACGGAGAACCATAAGTATTATTTTCGTGCCAACAGTGTCGTTCCTTCCGTTCTCCACGACCCATCCTTATAGCATCCTGCACCCATATCCCAGTCATACAGATGGGTTAAAGCTACCCCCGGCTGCACGGGAGTAGTGCGAGTGGGTTCGTAACCAGTTTGGTTGGACCACACCTCGGGTGCACCCCAAAAACATATACATATAGTTGCTCTGTTGTTTAATTATTGTCGTCGTGTGATTATAGCGTCGATCATTCCACTTGGTTTGATTTTGCCCTGACTAACAGCCACTGTACGTAGGTATATACATTCATGCTATTTTTAGGAAAAAAGTGGAGGTGACAAATTTTCTTCGCGTACTCATGCAAGAACGCTTAGTACGTATTTATTATATTTCGAACAACATCAGTCTGCCCCACAGACCGCTCTTTTCTTCTTTGAATGATTTCTTGAGGGGAGGCTTCAGCAGGTGATATGTCTCTTCTACGTTAGTAACTTTGCAAGTGCATGCTTCATAACTTGTTAGGCGTTCAAGATCCAGTTTTATCATTATCCCCAGAAAATCTCAATAAAACTTGGTCTGAGGACGTCTGAGTAACACTTGGCGAAAGCAAGTCGCACTGATAGTCAGAAGAATAAGATAAGCTCCGTCTTTCAAGAAGATACTATTTGAAGAGTCGAACTGGGTAACACAAAAAGAGCAACTCAACGTTTACAAAAGGACCTTGAGAATACATTAGAAACCGTGCGGTTAAGATCCTTGTCAACATCAAGGAAGGAAATCATGAAACTTATACTATACGCAAGCTTGCCTGGAAACTCACAGATACTAACAAGTCTCTCCTATACTTCTATACTTAGACCTGGTATGAAAACAAGGGTCAAGTCAAATTTGAGTTCTTAGTATTAACTGATTTAGCATACTATTTCGGCATTTCCGTGGGATGTTCCGAGGTCTGAGACTTAAAAAGCAGCCAGCGCTGGCTCTGATATAACTTTGCATTTTCGCGGTTTACCTCTAGGTTGCGCTTAACCGTTAAGTTAAAATACGAAGAAGGTATCTAAATTGTTTACCAAAAGCTTCAACCACGTCTTTTCCTTGCGGTTAAATTTGTACCACTCAGTATTAATATACCAGGTCTAAATCCATTTTGCTTTGGTGAGAAACTAGTACTATCTTTTGATAAATCAATCTTTTTTGGGAGTTTCCCAGCACTGTTATGCTGATGGGTTGTCTGGGTTTTTGTTTCCCTTTACTAATACGGATTAACCTGTAACTTTTCTAGACATCTGGGACTAGACCAGTTTGAGCCTGACATTAAGCTATTTGCTATTTGCATTGTGTCCGTTACGCACTCTTATTCTAAGATATTTTCGGGTGTAGTTTCTTCGCACCCTGTTTTCCTAAGGCCGTCGCTACCCTCTCCGCTCGATCAAGCTGAGCTGGATAACCATTTCTAGATACGTTTATCTCGGGACTCGGTGCGTTGCATTTCCTATTAATGACTTTAGAGCTTAGGTCTTATGTGATTCCAATTTATTATCTTTAAAGATAAGTGATTATTTGGTTATATAATATATATGTATATGTACATAGTTTGATAATATATATATATTAAGTTAAAAACAATAAAAAAATATTTTGCATACATATTTTTTCTTTTCCCAATTTTCATAAACTTGTTTTATCCGTATAGTGCTTGTGCTGATGAATGTTGTTGTAAGTTCCTCATTCTCGTATGCTGAAGATCCGTGTTACACTGATGCAAGCTTTGCGAAGTTCCCATATATGCGCTGCCACTTGGTAAGAAGATGCTGAGGAGAAACACTATAAATGGGAAGACGAAAAGTGAATCTCAAGAAAAGGAGTATTTCTTTGAATATTATCCATGTGGGAGATGGATGCAACGCAGAAATCTTGTCTTCCGCAAAATGTCTATAAAACTTACCAGTTAGAAGGTATTTGTTTGGTTTTTAAGCGAAAACTTATTTTTCAATTTGTGTGTTAATAAAAAAAGTAATTTAAAACATTTATTTAAAAAAAATAATTTGAATTTTTATTGTTTCAATAATTAAAATTTCTTCAATCGCAAGAGACCTTATTCAGAAAGTTTCTTCAGACATTTGCATTTGATTATTAAAATTAGGATTTACTTCAAAGAATTCTCCAAACTGTCGATTCAGTATCGCACTTTGTTGGTTTGGATAAGTTTTTTAAGAATTCTTTAAGATAATGGCTGAAGGAAAAATATACAAAAAAGCTGGGAAATTTGCTCTTATTGGAGTTTTCTTAAGATTATTAAGCTGTCCAAAGGCCCATATACATTGTGATATTAGTCTAGGTCTATAAAATTATTTTTTTTTTTCCGCCTTCGGCCAGGAAGGTTTGGAATAAGTTCGTCCATGATGTAATTTGAAGGTATCAAGCTAAGGTGAGACTTCATAGTTGGGTGTTATTAGCATCCAAAGTAATGGAGAGATCTTGATATTATGCGAATCCCGCCGACGGTCAGCCTAACGAGCCTTAACTTTTTGTAACTGTCGTGCACAAATTTTGATAATTTTTCTGTAAGGAATAGTTTATAATGTAATATAAGGTTGAAAAGTAAAATAAAAGACTAAAAGGCGGCTGGTGGAATTTGTAGGATTTATTTCATTTAATACTCTAAAAACAACAAAAATTACACTATTTTCTGAAAAGCGTAAAAACAATAATATGAACTCATTAAAACAATCTTACATAAATAAGTACTTATTACGTAAATATACAGTTCACCTCTACCGAGATCATATGGTTAAATTCAATTATTTATTGCCAGAATATATTACATTCATTCCTGGCAGTTTTAACAAAATTTATTAACAAAATTTATTTAACAAACTTTTGCCTCTTTTCATCTCAGAGATTATAGATATATTTGAACACTGTTGGAACGCAACGAAACAGTTTATGCCAAACATTCTATAAAAATTTGCCATAGGCCAATGACAAGTTTTGCGACTATACGAATATACTGAGCATTTTTTAACGATCTCGTCAACGCTTCCTTTAGTCTTATTGTAATCATTAATCATCAGTGGCTTTTCCTGACCCAGGATCATATTGCTATATGAAAGGGGGAATCTCTCTTTTATTCTTCTTCAGTGTCCCTAACTAAGTTGAATTTCTTGTCTCAGCGGAGTAGAACTAAACCAATTGTTAGCTGTTATGTTACGGTATGAACCTTCAAGTACTTTCACCGGTCGTAAAATTGATTGCGATGGCACTGATCATTTCTTCTCTTCTTCATTTAATCTTATTCCATCAGAATTCTTTCCATGATATACGAGTATGTAAGCATTGTATATGTAAATGTAACTTACAAATTTGCATCAGCCAATCCTATTCTACGGCCTCACCATTTGGTGGCCGGCACTCGATAAAATTACTTTCAGAAGCAAACTAGAGATAGTTCTACGATCGGCTGCTATCCTGGTAACATGAGCACTTCCATTAACTCCCTCGAAAGCCTTATTAGCTCTTCTCAACCTCTTTCCTCCGGACCTATACGGGAAACTACTAACGGGCTGTATTGCAATCAGACTAAATGCGGCTCAACCTTGGAGGAATTGCACAAAAAAAAATACTATCTCTTGCAGAAGTGCCGAAGGAGCTGGACTAGACCACCTCCTGTATGTGCTTCGAAAATCTTTTCCCCACGAGAATCCCCAACAGGTGCGAGTGGGAAACTACCAACGCCCCGACCAGGGAGCCATAGCCATCTTCACAGATGGCTGGAAGCTTGATGGAAAAATGGGCTGTGGAATTTATTCCCCATGCTCTCAGTTAATATGAGTATAAGGCTACCAGACCACTGTAGCGTTTTTCAGGCTGAACTCTTAGCAATCATGGAGGACGCTGGGTGGTTGCATGAATCTACGGCAGCAGGACAATCGGTTACAATATACTCCGACAGTCAAGCTGCAATTGGATTCCAATGTAGTAGCACCACGTTATAAAATGTAGGAACTTTCTCAACAAACTCCCAACTAAATATAGTACACCTAGACAACTCTGGGTACCTGGACACAGGGACATCCCAGGCAATTGCATGGCGGACGAACTAGTAAGGGAAGGCACCCTTCTACCTCTGTCCACGGCAAAGTACATGCTTAAATTTGCTTTTATCAGAGAAGCTGAAGCCTGTTTGATGATAATGGTTTTCCATACTGTTTGAATTTGCTATGCGTAGATACTCGTGTAAGTAAAAGTAAATATAATAATTGAAGTTCGATTTTATTGAGGTGCAGCCTGCCAGACACTGCGATTTTACGATAATGCTGTCGTCGTAGTCTGATAAGAACTTTCAGTAACGCTAATGTGATAGTCCAACAGACACTAAATTGCGTAACTAGGCACATGCGCCATCCCCTATCGCTCCGTTTTGCGGTGTCTGTCAGACTACCACGTCAGCTACAGAAAGTTAAATAGCCCAGTATGGAACGAAGCTTAGGAAGAAATAAGGACCGATGATTCCACTGGCTCACAGACCGCACCTAACCGTTGAACCTCGTTAAACAAAATTTGCCTCGGAAATGTTGGATCTTCTTGGAACTTTTCAAAAGCCCATAGAGCGTAGTGATGTCACTTGGGGAGGTCGAGCGGCTTCAGTTCTTGCACAAGCTGAATTTTGTACGCTCTCAATTGAAGATCTCGACGTAAAATGCGCCAAGTCGTTCCATACGTCAATCTGTGATGTTATTTTAACCACAGACTGAATTTAATAAAACGAGGTCTTAAATCAACATTGGCCTGTTCAATACTATCCAATTCCGGGTTTTCCGAGACCCAGATACGACAGCTTCGCTTATTGACTTAGCCATCGAGGTGAAAATGGGCTTTATCAGTTAAGATGATTTTTTGAAGAAATTTCAGATCATTTTTATGTATTTCAAGGACCAATTCAGCAAAACCACGACGTTGTTTATGATTGGCCGGCTTGAGTTCTTGTGTTAATCGAACTTTAAAAGCCTCAAGTCTTTATTCAAAATACGGTGTAAAGACGTTTCAAAGAACGACAAGGAATGCAATCCTGGGTTTTCTTCAACACTTTGGGTTGCAGTTGTTCTTGAGCGACGGTCACGTGTTCCATCACCGATGAACCATTCGATCATGTGCGCTAGTGGTTAGAGGAGTAGAAGCACAGGCTTGTCAAAGTCACGGACTCACATTTTGAGAGGATGATTACAGTTATATTAATTGTAAGATTACAAAGCATGGAAGAGATAGCTCCTCTGCCAGTGGAGATTTCATACTTAACCGCTCCAAGAATGAATCGTTTGGAAAGCTACTAACGTAGAATGGACACTTACTTATTTTTCAGAACTTTTATCTTTTTTTACATAGCTTTCCTAACATCTCTGATAAGCTGCATATATATGTGTGTAAGCTCGTATGAATGAAAAGTTTCTAAAAGATTTAGGTTTACCTATTTTTTTGTAGTAGAATTTGGCTCATCACAATTTAATTAAAATGCAAATGTATATTTCTTACAGCTAACAAAAGATTTCATACTTCCTTAAAAACAAGTTCAATTGACTTACTTCATTATTGGATTCTTCGAGCTTATAGAATTCGTATGTAGGGTTCAGTATATACCTAAAAGCGTTCAAAACTTGGATCATCACACTTCGACAATCCAATCGGACGGAAAGAGTACCTTCTTGGGTTTTCGAATTTTCTGTATTTACGATTCAATTTTTGCAATTAGTTCTTTCTGGCTGGTAAGTTTTATATTAATTTTGTGCGAAAGAAAGTTTCGCATCAAGCTTCACGTCTTTCGGGATTTACTAATTTTCATTACATTTACGTATGTTTAGTGCTTCTCTTGGGCATCTTTATACCAAGTGGCAGCGGATGTGCAATATATCCGTATCAACCACCGATGTGTGCCCCACCGGTATATGAACCACCGATGTGTGCCCCACCGGTACGTGCTCCACCGATGTGGAGAACAACTTGCCCAATCGCAGATTATTCTTGCTAAAAACAAGTTTTGGAAAATTCTACAAAACTACGGAAAAAATAAATAATTCTACGTTAAATTAACTCTGCACACATATTTTTAAATAATACCAATTTAATTAACCGCTATATTTTATATAACCATGTAATCACTTATCTGGATATCTAATAACAGGCAATCACAAAAAATAGTTGGAGAAGTCTCCTTGCCTTTTCATTTCTTAGGTATACACATATGACTTCTATGAATTCATATATGTACATTACAGGTTATTGTAAGCTTATCCTACGGTAATTCACACTGCCCGTGTAGTCCTCTTTTTAAACGTTAGGCAGTCTTTCATCTGATCTTAGTCGGCTTCTGCCGCTCCGGTCGAGCCTTCTTTGAGACTCCGCATCTTTTCATAGAGTTTTCGAGCATATCCCTCGTCGTTCAGCTTCTAAAGGTCTTCATTCTCAAGCATTTCGGACAATTTCTTCTTTTGTCTGCAAAAGCGTATTGCGTTTGTTGAGGGGCATTCTTCACTGTGATAAGATAGTGCTCCGAGCACTGGAGACATGCCTTTTGCCAATCACAAATTTATTGCTTTGGTTGCGTGATTTTCAATCCGACAACAGCCATAGAGATGATCTTTCTTATGTGGAAATCTGGTACTAGTCGAGGAACCTCTTTACTCATACTCGCGCTAAAGTAGCCAAACACGATCATGATATCGTGGCTGGGCAGCTCTTGTGAGGCACCACAAATCCAACACCAAATGTCCACTGTACCAAATGGGCGCGGTAGTAGAAGACCAACTACCTGAGCAGCGGTATCTTCCCAATTAAGGAACCCGACATTCCACGTACATGTCTTCACATCGCTATCCTTTAAACTTGTGCATGGGTCGTCTTGAAACTTGGAGTCTCTCATCCGACGGTTGTTGTAGTTTTTCATTGGAGTATATTTTTATGCAATGGGTCACAAACCCTATGCACAATCGCATGGCATCTGCCACACTTGGTCTGAGTTCGGTAGTAGTGAGCTTCTTGAATCGTTTCTGGACACTCTTCGAATTTCGTCCCAGATTGTCTGAATTTGCAATAGATAACGAAGTGAGTCCTACTTTTATAAGTATTTTCTCTTTTTCTTTTCTGTTTGGTCGTGTCTTGACGGCAGTCTATTACAACTTTTAAATTTGTTGGACAGCCAAGTGTTGCTCGAATGTCGTTGCAAACAGAAATGTCTTTCAACGTCAATTCGCTTCTGCCACAATATCTAATCTTCATAATACCTGTAAAGTCGATCTGAAACCGCTGTTTTGTTCGGGCTGTGGTGCTTGTGATAAAAATGTTCGATTATTTTCGAGTGTCCAAATTTTTTGGTTATTCTTCTTATGTACCTCTCCAGGGAGAGTATGCTGTGGATTACATTTAAGGTTTCGTGTGGTGTGGTTTCGAGTGAATCATTTATGCTAATCAACGCAATTCTTTGTATTTTATTTATGAGGTTGATATTTTTCACATTGCTTAACGCAGACCTCCAACCCAGCAACCAAAAACCACCTTATAGAAGCTGACTCTGAGCTCTCATCGGTTTGATCTTTTTGAAGAGCCTCTCTTGCGCAAGATAGTCACAAAAGTACTCGGAAAAATAAGACTTGGAACGCACTCTCTCTTAGGAAACAATATTATCTTCGCTGAATTTGGGGAGGCATGCGCAATTAGGTATGGCAAAAGAGGCACGCCGTAGCGTGGAGTTACACTTATTATTGCATTACTTCGATGTCTCGCTCGACGACATCGCTCTTACAGCGATTGAAAGACACGTCTAAGTATTATGGGATCTACTCCAAAATATCATTTATAGAGTAAGCAATTGTTGCAGAAATAGCGGACTGAATGTAAATAAATCCCTCAAAGACCGGAATGTTAATACTCACCAGGAAGAATAAACTATACGCTTTTAAGCCAACATTGCTAAAAAGCATTAGGATCACTCTTTATACCGAAGTCAAATACCTATTTATAATCTTAGATAGTAAGCGATAAAACTTTGTTTTTCTCCGAAACTTGGCTTAAACCAAATGTACTTAACTCTGAACTCTTAGCGAGCAACTGAAGTTTTTAGAGATGACCGTTAAAATTGGTGGTGGAGTACTTATTGCTATTCAAACTGACCTTGCTGCGGAAGAAATTCATTTTGCCAAATCGGAAGCGATGGAATTTCTTTGTGTTAAAATACGTTTAATTAATAAAAATATTTGTATTGTCGCCAGTTATATATCGCCAAATTCTGACTTTCCCACTTACTCTCTCCAGTCGTCAATGTTAAAATCTTTATTTTCCTTTACCAAAACATATGAAAATATTGTTGTGATAGGCGACTTCAATTTACCCTGTGTATCATGGAATATTAATGCCAGTTTACTAGTACCCAGCTAAACTCATGATTTCCTAGATGACCTTTCTGATCTAGGCCTTATTCAAATAAGTAGGATCCATAATAAGTTTGGGAAGACTTTGGATCTAATGTTTTTGGATGACGTTTCGTCATTTTCGTTAAGTCGCTGTCATCTTTTCGTTATCATGGCTATCATCACTCTCTCGAATTATCATTAGATGTCCCTTCCAACCTTAATTATTCAATATCTACTTCAAAATCGAAAAATGCGCGTTTCCTATTATTTTTTTTTATTTATTAATTTTCTCCCAACAGACCTGTATGGAAAATTACAAGCGAGCTGAAACACGGTAAGCCAAAATCTTATTCAGCCTTGGAGAAACTCTACAGGGTACGCCCAAATACTAAATTCTACATCAGTGATCCACAATTCATCACCAGCTACCATCCGCTTCAGAAATGGCTTTTTCTCGTCAGCTCATGTGGCACCCGTACATCGAGGTTTTTTGTGTGCTCAGTCTTTTTCAAGTGGTTCGATGATTTCCATCGACATTTTCTACGATTTTCACACAGTGAGGTATCTTTTACATCTACTTTAACCGGAACGAAAACGACGATACCAAAATTGTGCATGATTGGCGCCCATCAACACTATTCACTTTTTTAACTGTCTGATTTGCTTTTGCCCTTATCGAGGAAAAAGTTGTAGAAAAGGGTACTTTCTCTTTGCCGGTGTCCACCTTTGACATGCGCTCAAACACTATCATACTCCTCCCGTTATCTATTTTAGACAAAATATCATCTTTCTAACGCCATCTAGCGTAATCCAATCGCACTTATAGAACGTGATGTGCAGAAACTAAAGCTATCAAGTGCAAAAATTATGGATTACTTTTTACTAGACCTAATATCCATATTCATGCTCCGTTTTAGTTGAATTTTTGGATGATTGCCCAAATCAAATACTTTAGTTGTCTGGAACTGACCAGAAGCCTGGAGCCGAATCCGATTTGCTTCGTAAATAATACTTTCTTTATTGGAAAGGGATCACCGACAGATTGACAGAAATTGGCAGATGGTAGTAAAACTACTCAATCAATTAGTAAAATTTTAAAGAAATTTGAAGAAGCTGGAAGGGTTACAGGTATTGTACAGCGTATTCACAGCATTCTGTTCGTTACATATCGCTCCTGCAAGTGGAAAGGTAGGCGGAAATCCGAATGTGTCTATTTCCCGACGTACTGTAAAGCTGGAATTTTCCTTTGCGACATTATGGCGTAATTTGTACTTGGAATTACACCTACATTCATTGATTGTGGGCTTGATCAACAAACAGGGAAATTGTCGCATTAGAGGCTCCGATAATCCTCAGATGTTTGAAGAGGTGCCATTGGAGGTGTGATTGGAAACCGACAACGGCGAAACCGTCATTGTTAATTCGGAGCGTTATGGTCGTATTTTTAGCCTGCAATTGAAAAACATGACTTCAACAATACCATACACGTATGTGCTTTCAACAAGATGGATGACTATGGCTTTATAGCAAGGCCGGCCGCGAATTCTCTTGCCTGTGGACCTATGCGAAACACCGTGATCTTGCAGTTTGTGCCAAACTCCTTTGTGATTTGGAAATTCTTCCATCGGGATCACCCTTATCCAATACCCCAATGATTCCGCGGCTTCGGGCCACATCAGCAAAAGATTTATTGGGTATCACATCCTTCGTTTTGGGTCTTTTGGCTTAGTTTTTTAACCGAACTTTGTCTATTTGGCGCGAAATTCAAGCTTGAAGTTGGATAGAATGTTTTCGCACAATCAATGTATTCCAAGAGCTCCTAAGCTTCGTTGGATACTAGGCAAGGTCAAGCCCTTTTTGTGTACCTCCTACCATGGTAAAACTTCGTCTTTGTACAGAGCAATCAACACCCAACTATGAAGTCTCACCTTAGCTAGATAAATTTCTATTACATCTTGCACGAACTGTCTCTGAAAGTTTCCTGCTGCAGCTAAAACAACTGCGGAATCTATTTCTAGTCGGATCCCACGGTTAGGGTTCAACGGTTGTTCTTGCCGAAATATGCTAATTTATTAGACTCATTAAAAATCACAAGAAACCCCAACAAAAGCGAAATCTCTAACGATTCTGTAGACCTTTCCTTCAGCTCTCATTATTATACCCTAATCATGGCACTAATCTTAAAAGGTACTGAATCAACTGTTTGAAGAATTCTTTGAAGTAAATCCTCATTATTATTATCATATGCAAATCACTGAACTGTCTGAAAAAACTTTCTGAGTAAGGGCTCTTGCGATTGAAGAAAAGTTAGTTATTAAAACAATAAAAATTCTAATTATTTTCCTTAATAAATATTTGAAATAATTTTTTTTATTAACATACAAATTGAAAAATTAGTTTTCGCAATTAAATTAAGATGCAAAAGAGTCTTTTTTTGACTCAACAATACATTACTTTCTTTCTAATAAACAAATTTGATTAACCCCTTTCTTTGTTACATTCTTCGGTTTTCTAGAATTTGCATGTGGAGTTCAGTACATAAATGAGTACTTGGATCAGTACTTTAAGTTTTCCGGACTTACAATTCAACTTGTGAAATGATGCCAAACCGTTTCTTCAAATATCTTCTAGCTGGTAAGTTTTATAGACATTTTGTGGAAGACCGGATTGCGTTGCATCCATCTCCCACATCGCTAATATTCAAGGAACGGCTCCTTCCCTTGAGATTCACTTAAACTTTTCTTTTCCTCTTTTATAGTATTTCTGCTCAGCATCTTCATACCAAGTGGCTATATGCACTGCCTTCGCAAAGCTTTCATCAATGTAACACGGATCTCCAGCATATGAGAATGAGGAACTCACAACAACATGCATCAGCACAAGCACTATACGGATAAAAGAAGTTTATGAAAATTGGGAAAAATATAAGGAAAATATATGTATGCAAAGTTAGCTTATCAAATATATATATATTATCAAAATATATACATATACATATATATTATATAACCAAATTCAATCAAGTTCTTTGAGCCTCCTAAATTTGAGGTCCTATCCCCATACCGCGATAGCCGAGTGGTTAGCATTGCGTACTGACATTCGGAAGGCGCTAGTTCAAATCCCGGTGTCACCAACATCCGAAAGTTACGGAAAATTAATTTAAATAAAAAATTAATTTAAATTTTTTAATTGCGGTCGCCCCCGGCAGGGAATGTCCACCCCTCCGAGTGTATTTCGGACTGAAATAAAGGCTCCTCGTAAAAAAACCATCAGCCGTTCGGAGGCGGTTTAGTATAAACTGTAGGTCCCTCCATTTGTTGGAAAAACATCAAGACGCAAAACCACAAATTGGAGGAGGAGCTCGGCCGAAAATCGCTTAAGCGGTTACAAAGCGCCAATTATATATATATATATATTCCCATACCTACAAACCAGAAGTCAGCAAATAACAATTGCTTAATCCTCGAAGCAGAAGAAACGCCATGAGTTGCGTTTTGCCTCCCTTCGCTTGTATTTATTATCTGGTAATCATCCAAGCATTTGTCAATATTAAACCTATCTTTGTTAAGCTCTCTATGATAATTCCTTCTAATGTTTTTTAGCTCCGCCGTCATCCAAGGCTTGTTAAGTGAAGATCCGGCCTTGTGCAGAGAGCAGGCTTTGTCAAATGCATCAATGCTGCTTTTGGTATTATTCTCAACTGCTGTGAGTGTATTTAGTTGCCGTTCCAATGTGGTTACTTATTCGCCCCAGTTGGTTCTTGGTCTTGCTACGATACGTCGCACAGTGTGTTATTCGTCGATTCCATCGGAATTTAATTATTTTTCTGGATCCAAAAATATATTTCGTTGCTAAAATAACCACTCTTAGATAAAACTTGGAAGCTGAATTCGAAAATCATTTTAAATTGAATATAGCTCTTTTTTTCTTTTGAAGCTATTTCACTTTTCCAGACATTGCTTTAGCGAAACATGTATTGAATTGTATTGTGAAGTTTTTTTTTCAAAAATTTCATATAAATTATTTTTTTATTTGCAGTTGGTTTATAGCATTTAAAGTTCATAATTATATTTTGCGAAATTTAGATTTGTATTCCTAAAGCCAGCTGCTCACAGCGGCGAAATGTTGCCAGCTGCCAGTGTGTTTGCATACTTTTAAACAAATTTATAATTTTCGTCAACAAATTTCATAATTTATATGTTCGAATATAAACACAAATCAAATATACATGATCTATATGGTAACAAATAATTAATTACGAATTTAGTTTTCATTTCCTTTGAAAAAACTATGCATTTTCATATTAATAGTTATTAGTTAATTTCATATTATTGTAGTTTACAAAGTCTATACTGGCAACCTTGTACAAGAGCGAGAAATGAGATGACCTGGTTTTACGGAAAAAATCAAATCGCCACTGGTTTCTCTGGGACAACCGTCAGTAACGGTATGGGCGAGCGGTGATAACTTTTCATTTACATGGCGCTCTCATAAGATAGGTTGCTATGGACGGAAGGTACGTGAGATGGGTAGTTGCAGCATAAACCAACTGTCGAGCCGCACGTACATGTTTTTTATTCGATATAATATAAAATATAAATATATGTAAAATAGAATAAGTTAAAAACAGTGTTTTACTACATTTGGGGGCTCGCCCGTGATATGGACAATTGTGAAAATTAAAACGAGTATAAACCAGTCTTGAAAAACATTGAAAATTTGTGAAAATTAATTTGCGAAGTGTTTATGTAAATGCTGAAAATTGAAACGTTAAAAGTTAAAAGTTAAACGCAATTAAAACATTTGAAAAACATTGATTGCAGCATTATACGAAGAAAAGAAAGTTGAAAATCTATTTTTTTAAATGAAAAGCAAGTTCACAGAATTAAAGTGGTGAAAAGTTAAAAGACATAAAAAATAAGATAAAACAAAAGTTAAAAGACTCGTATGAAAGTTCGCGAAAAAGAAGCGCTTCCTCATTTTTCAACGGAAGAAGCTTCCAGAATTTTGAAAAAGAGAGACTCGTAACGAATAAAATTGAAATTGAGTGAGAGCACAAAGCACTGAGTGTGCAAAAACAATTTCAAGTAGTGCGAAAAACGAAATGCGCAGAAGAAAACAGTTAACGAAGTGAGTGCGTAAAAACAACAACAACAACATACATACGGGGAAGCTGATGGCGTTTCAAGTACATTGTGAACAAAGAAAGGCGCAGAAGCAAACAGTTAGCCAACGGATTGCGCAAAATCAACAACAATAACAACATATAATACATTTCAACGAAGCTGATGGCGTTGTGCAAAAACAATTTCAAGTACAGTTTGTACAACGAAAAACGCAGAAGCAAGCAGTTAACCAACGGATTCCGAAAAATCAACAACAACAACACGTAATACATTCTATGAAGCTGATGGCAGTGTAGCAGTAACTATGTGCATTTTTAAGAACATTTCCTTTAAATTTTCAAATTTGATTTAATTTTAATTTTCTAATTTTAACATTTACTTATTATATATTAATTTTGCTTATTACAACAAAATTTGTAAGATGGACGCTGTGACCATAGCTTCGATGACTGTTGAGTTGCTTAAAGACAAATTGAGAGAACTGAATTTAAGTACAGTAGGACGGAAGAATGAGTTACAAGATCGACTTTTAAGACATTTCGGGTTAAACCGCGGGCAAAGTGAAGCATCAAGCGAAGACGAATCGACACATTCTGATTACGCTGACGAAGTTTCAGGGGATAGACATATCCCGAGAGCTATTTTCACTTTACGTGACGTTGAAGACAGTATTTCATCATTTTCTGGTGATAGTTCCCATGATGTCGTGCAGTGGGTGGGTGAATTTGATGAAGTGGCTGATACAGTGGGCTGGAATAATTTGCAAAAATATGTGTATGCGAAACAACTATTGAAGGGAGCCGCGAAACTTTTTGTAAGAGGGTTAGTTGGGGTACGTGATTGGTCATCATTGAAGAAGGAACTTTTGGATGAATTTGGGGAAAAGTTGTGTGCATCAGAAATACACCGTGCGTTGAGGAATAGGAAAAAGCAGCCTAGGGAAAGTCTGCAGGAATATTATACGTTTTAATTGAAATGGGCAAACCAATTTTACTAGACGAACAGAGTGTTATTGAATACTTTGTTGAAGGCATACCGGACTATCGTACAAATAAGTCAATGATGTATCAGGCTAAAAGTTTGAAGGAACTTAAAGAGCAAGTTCGGGTTTACGAAAAAGTAAAAGGGCCTCATCTATCGCAAAATAGATTGAGTGTGCAGCAAAACATTGGAGGAAGTAAATACGACAGTCAGGTTCAGCCAACGGGTACCAAGAAAAAATGTTTTAAGTGTTCTAAAGAAGGACATATTGCTAAAGATTGCCAAAGTGGTGGAAATAATATCAATAGTGGTAGTAGTAATGCTAGTGGTGTTAAATGTTTTAAATGTAAGCAGATAGGTCATTATTCATATCAGTGTAAAAGTAAGCAAGTGGTAGAGAAAGAAGTAAAGCAAGAAAGAGTTAATATGTTGAGTGATGGGAAAACAGGAACATATGCGAAACGTCGGGATGACTTATTCTTTTTGGATGTAACAATGAATTATTTCACATTTAGTGCTCTGGTAGATACGGGTAGTAAGTTTTCAGTAATGAGGTACGACACTCTAATGATGTTAAGTGATATTGAACTAGGAAAAGACAAATTACAGTTGTATGGAATAGGCCGTGGTCAGCTCACAACGCTACTGAAAATATGTTACTGGAAGAATTTAATGCATTGTGTTTGACTGGAATGATTGAGGAAAATAAGTTGTATGTAGATATGGATTTATCTAATATAGGGAAGGAAGAAGCTGAGAAAATCAAATCTTTAATAGATAATTACAAGCCTAGAAAACCAACCAATACAACAGTAGAGATGAAATTAATTATGACTGATGAAATACCCGTATATCAGAGACCGCGTCGCATGTCGTATGCTGATCAATGTTGGGTCGACGAACAAATCTCAAAGTGGTTAAAAGAAGGAATAATAACAAAAAGCAATTCAGAATATGCCTCACCAATAGTGGTTACCTCAAAGAAAGACGGATCAAAGCGATTATGCTGCGACTATAGAAAAATAAATGAAAAAATTATTAAAGACCATTTTCCAATGACTCGGATGGACGAAATGTTAGATAGATTGGCAGGAGTAAAAGTGTATACAACTCTCGACTTAGAAAACGGATTCTTTCATGTTCCCATTGAACCTGGTTCTAGGAAATATACATCTTTCGTGACTCAAAATGGACAATACGAATTTTGCTATGTACCATTTGGAATTTCGAACTCGCCAGCAGTGTTTTGTCGATATTTAAGATCAATTTTTCAGGATTTACTAAAACAGGGTATAGTAATGGCATATATGGACGATATAGTGATTCCCGCTAAGGATGAAACTGAGGGTGTTAAAAGAATAGAAATTGTGTTAGAACATGCGAGTAGGAATGGGTTATGCATTAAATGGGCTAAATGCCAGTTTTTGAAAAGACAAATAAATTTTTTAGGGTACATAGTTGAAGATGGTAAAGTTTTACCATCAAATGAGAAAACTGTAGCAATAGAAAAGTTTCCAATACCCGCGAATAAAAAGCAAATGCAAAGATTCTTGGGATTGACTTCATTTTTTAGGCAATTCATGAGGGATTACGCAGTAATAGCCAAACCACTTACAGACTTACTCAGAGGAGACACGAAGTTTAAGTTAGAAGAAGAACACCTATTAGCGATACAACAACTAAAGCGTGCATTGGTGAATGCATCAGCCTTAAAGCTTTACAATCCAGGAGCTGAAACAGAAGTACATACAGATGCTTCTAAATATGGGTATGGTGCCATCTTATTACAAAGAGATTCCGAAGACCAATTGTTTCACCCTGTAGAGTTTTTAAGCCGAAGAACCTCGCCTAGCGAAGAAAGATATAGTTCTTATGAACTTGAAGTTTTAGCTATAATTAAGGCCTTGCAGAAATGGAAAATTTATTTAAAAGATGAACATTTCAAAATAGTCACAGACTGTAATGCTTTTACGATGACAGTCAAAAAACAGGACGTACCAGATAGGATATTGAGGTGGGCAATGTACTTGCAAGAGTATAACTATAGCATTGAACATAGAGCAGGTAAGCGGATGAAGCACGTTGATGCTTTGAGCCGTGCATATTGCCTTGTGATCGAAGACTCGTTAAAGTTCAGATTACAGGAAGCTCAGGGACAAGACGATTGGATAAAAGCAGTGAAAAAAGTGATAGAAAAAGATAACTACGAAGACTTTTATATAAGAGATGATTTGTTGTTTAAAGATACTGTTAATGAACTTCTAGTAGTACCTTCGGTCATGGAGGAAGAAATAATAAAAATAGCTCACAAATAAGGTCATTTTGCTGCAAGGAAAACACAAGAGTTAGTACAAAAATATTACTATATTCCAAACTTGACTGAAAAGGTTACCAGAGTAGTAAAGGGTTGTGTAGAATGCATAATAACGGATGCCAAAACTGGGAAAAAGGAGGGTTTGTTAACGCCAATTGACAAAGCTGGTGAACCATTAGGAACGTTGCATATCGATCACGTGGGTCCATTGACAGAAACGAGGAAAAAATACAACTATATTTTTGTCGTAGTGGACGGATTTTCCAAATTTGTTTGGTTGCATCCAACTAAGTCTACGGGGGTAGAAGAAGTGGTTGATAAATTGCAAAAACAAGCTGCGGTTTTTGGGAATCCTAAACGAATTGTGTCTGACAGGGGTAGTGCATTTACCTCAAATTTATTTCGGGAGTATTGTGAACGTGAGAATATACAGCATTTACTTATAACGACAGGTGTACCGCGTGGGAATGGGCAAGTGGAACGAGTTCACAAAATAGTTGTTCCGATGATTTCTAAGTTTAGTCAAAATAACCCAGCTCACTGGTACAGTCATGTGGATAAAGTCCAGCAAATTATTAACAATACAATTCCAAGAAGTACAAAATTTACGCCTTTCAAAATTTTAACCGGTTTAGAAATGAATACAACAGAATACCCAGATTTACGAGAAGCTTTAAATGACTTAGAGATTGAAAACTTCAATTCGGAAAGGGATTTAATTAGAAAATCGGTACAGGAAAATATAAGCAAAATTCAAAATGAAAATCGGAAGCAATTTAACAAGAAAAGGAAATCAGACAGTGAATACAAAGTAAATGACTTAGTAGCGATCAAACGAACACAGTTCGCGACCAGTCTTAAGCTCAAAGCTAAATATCTCGGACCGTACAAAGTGACCGCTAAGTCAAACCACGGGAGGTACGAAGTAGAAAAAGTGGGTAATCATGAAGGACCTAATAAAACAACGTCTGTGACAGAATTTATGAAACCATGGAGCTCGTCATTCGGGTCGAATAACCTATCAGGATGGCCGAATGTGGGAACGGACGAATAACGAAAGTGAGAACGGGCGAATAACGTACGGGAACAGACGAATAATAATAGGACTAAACAGGACGGCAACTCTACGACGACGAGCGAACAGGAGAGATGAGACGAGAAAAACGGTGTTCATCAGTTAGTAGTAAACCAACTGTCGAGCCGCACGTACATGTTTTGTATTCGATATAATATAAAATATAAATATATGTAAAATAGAATAAGTTAAAAACAGTGTTTTACTACATAAATATAATTAATGTTACATATGTCCGCATAATTTTTTAGTTTTCGCCTTCTGATGATGATTCTGACAATGAACTGTCTCCATTTGATCTCTTCAACAACATAATGCTTTCCTTGGGCAGTCTGTGACCTCTTTTTTGGACAAGATTTAAACGAAATGAGTGGCTCAGACGCAATAAAGAATCGATTTAGAACTGCTCCGCTTGTAACTTTCCGAATGGTTTTACGACTGAAATATTCTCTATTTCTCCTGTACTGCTTGTTATTCGCTTCTTGAGCTTTTTCTGGTAACTTTCCTAAGGGTAGCGTATATCTCTTCCATAATTTCCTTTAAATGCACAAGAATTTTATAGACAGTAGCTGGCATGTAATACCAAGAGTAGTGCCTCAAATACAATTTTCTAGTTTCTTGAATTCCTCAAGATGCCGAATTAGTTGAGCGCTTCCGTGCGATTCTGGGAATAGACCCCATGTCGCAGGACAGAGTCTCCAGAATCACACGGAAGCGCTCAACTAATTCGGCATTTATTCCAATGATATCTTGCAGCAGAATCGCCATCATTTGCATTACCGGCAGATTGTTTTGGCATATCTACTAGAAGTCCCATTTCATTATATCGATCTGCCTTACCATGTGTCTGTGACTATAATACTTTCCTCTTGAGGATAATACTTTTTCTTCTCATCTTTTACCACCGATATGCTTGATATAAATCAGAACCTTTCTTCATTGCTTTTTGTCTTAAGATATTATACTGTTTTACACTTAATTTTGCTTCAATCTCTTAACTTTTGTCGGTCGGGATGGCGATGATGTTAATTCTTCACTAATGTTAGCTGCATCTCTTTTTCAAGTTGATAACAGTTTATCCTGAGACGCTAAGGTTAGTTCTTCCTGAAAAGATGAGATAACGAGTTCTTTTAATTTTCGTTTTTTCCTTTTGTATGGCGGCCGCGTTAGCCGAGTGGTTAGCATTGCGTACTGACATTCGGAGGACTCAGGTTCAAACTCCGGGGCACCAACATCCAAAAGTTATGGAAAATTAATTTAAATAAAAAATTCTGTTAAAATTTCTAATTGTGGTCGCAACTTTTGCGAAACACAACTTTTCCTTTCAACTATTCTTGATTTTAAAACCCCTAACAAACATTTTCGGCGCTTTTAAAGAGGCTTCAGAACCTACCAAGTTGTGTAATTTCAGATTTTTTTTTAGCTATATACCCGTTTTTATCTGGCCGTTTCATATTATAAAGGTCTACGGGGAAAACGGTACGGATTATTAAGTAAGGCAAATATGACCTTTTTTTTAAAACTCAATATAAATCTAAGAACGCTAAAAAATTAAGACAACTCACAGAGATCGAAACATTTCATTTTACTCTAAGTAATAAGTACTTAATTTTTAAAATATAACTGAATGTGTTCCTCAGAATTGCCAGCCAACACTTTTTAATCAACTTTGTATGCAATGTCTTTGAATAATGCTGCAAAACACGCGCTCAGAAACTTTAGCCAGCGCAATTGACATCACATGCAATTCCCTTATTTCGGAGCTTCCTCTATAAAAACAGTGTTGCAAACGCATTTTATTTTGTTAGATTTATATTGTTTCAATAATTAGCTAAGACGTACATAAATAAAATTTTATTTATATTGCCGACATAATAAAATTGAATTAAGTTCCGCTAGAATCGACAAATAACACATTGTGCGTCGGTAGCTGAGAGCCCTCTATGTTTAATTTCAAGCTAATGTACCAATAATAAGATCACAAATAGCCTTCTCGTTGGAGTACTATATATGTTCATTGGGAGAAAGTACATAGAGTTTAAGGAGTCGAACAGAGCCAGGCGCCTTTCGTTACCGTCTGAACTTCAGTAGGCTGTATGATGAGAGTTACCATATGCATCAGTAATAAGTAGCTTACATATTTTTCCACACGTTCGGTTACCTTTCTAAGCTCTTCCGTGGGGGGTAAAGTTGGTTAGTCGAACAGCAGATGGAGAGACACTAGAAGTATCAGACACTAGATTCGTGGATGCCATGCTGTTTCAGTGACAATTGACATGTGTGTGTGTGGAGGTTTGTCCGCCACATGAAGGTGCCCACCACTGAACTGGACGTTAGAGAAGAGAAAGTGAGCCCTCTCGGATTCAAGAAATGAGTGGAAATCCTAGCTGTTAGCCAACATGATGGTATCTTCTTCCGGAGTTCTGTCTCGGTGAATACCTTTCACTGGTCCGTCCTCGATTCTTGTTTAGTTCCAGCAGCATCTTCATGACAGATTCCGTGTACATTTCAGCCATCCTCTTCCTGATGTAGATATCTGTCTCCAGGGATATGCCTGCAGCGAACACCTTGCGGAAGGAGTTGATTTTCTGTTTCTGATTGGCTTAGACCCCATAGTAGTTGAGAGTCTTTTTCCGGCTTCTGAAGAATTTGGCTCCATCTTGGTTCTGCTTTTGTTGTTGTTGTAGCCGCAAAAAATTACCCAAATAAGTTTTTGGGGAATGTTGCAGGAGTGACACAATCCTTGGCCGTATAAAAATACAGGCCGTTCCAGTATAACGACCCTACTGTCGCTGGAAATTTTTGATTTTAGTCGTCTCTTACGACAGCTCGTTTGGGACATCAGTGTTGGGACATGCAGAATGCCGCTTTTTCAGCATTTGAGCAAACTTCTCATAAACTATTTTTTTTCACCCCGAATGTGCTACATAACTTTGGTTGAATTCGGTGAATTCTAAAGTTATCCACATATTTTTACATAGCTTTAGAATAAGAGTTTGTAATTTTTTATAAAGAAAGCTAGATAGATTTTTCGACTCTTCAGGATTCGTACTTGAGTTCACTATACTCGCATATGTGAACTACTTCGAAGTTTTGCCCCTCACAGTGTTTGCTCCGTACGATTTCGTAAATACCGGTAAACTATTCAGACGAAAAAGTATTTTAAGGATACTTTAGGTTTGCTGGATTTCAAATCACGTTTGAAAATATTGTCCAGCAATCTTCTCAAATTGTTTCTAGCTAATAAGTTCTAATGGAGGTAGCAATCCATTCCTTTGAAAATCACAAAGGTCTTCTTAATATGACGCGGGTCACGAGATATTGAGAAAAAGAACCGGAGAACCACACAACGAGTAGGATCATAACAATTAATCCTGGTATGAATCAGTTTCATTCAAATTGCTAATAATTATATAAAAAAATGTACAAATATATGTATGTATGTATCACTTAATCCGAAGCTATCTTATTGAAAACCCTTGGCTTAGAGGTAAGGAAATCTTCAATAGTTAATTTATTGACAGATCACCGGAAACGTCGAATCGAAAGCGCATTGTGTTTATATTTTCAGTCTTTCAAAAATAAAAAGTAAAAAATATGTTTTTCTTTTTGTTAATATCAAAAGTTTTCTTCTTTTTGAGTTTTAAACAAATATTGTGTTGACAATTTCTTAGAAAGAATAATAATGAATTCCCCTAGCATTATTAGAATTATGTTGTTATTTGTCTTTTTTGTGAAAAGCAGATAGGAAAGATATCAAATTTCAGGAAAGGACCGAAAGGCATCCTTGATGGATTGAGAAAACTCTTCTCTTCCCTCTGCCTTCATTGGATACATATTTTTGACATTTTTGGATTATATGTTTATATATATTTTAGTTGAATTAATTTTTACTATTTTTTGCTCTGATTCTCGGATGGCGTCTTTTCGATTTTAATCCAAACTTCGTTTGTTCCATCATTTCTTTCAAGTAAATTTTTTATTTCTTGTATCACTTTTCTAAATGGCGGTTGACTGAATGTTGTAATAACTCTAATTCTTGACAAATGCATCGATTTGGCGCAGTAGAGCCCTTTGGAATTTCGCTGAGAATGAGGAAACCTGAAATTCGAAAAAGTAAACTTATATTAGAAATAAGTTATACAAAATATGATTGTATCGTGACAAAGCTTCCAAAGGTCGTCAGTTGAAAATCGTAAAGGATTTTCTTTTTTCTTTTTTAGGTTTCTGTCTTATAATTCTCACCCACAATCAGCAATAAGTAGTAAATAGTTCTAGAATTCATCCCAAATAGATTTCAGCTCGCTAATATCACCTTAAAGCAAAGTATACAAAATATGATAAACTGACAATAAAACACGCGAAGCCAGGTATCTTATATATTAGATCTGAGCCTTAAAATAAACGTGATATGACATAATGATCTTTTCCAGCGGCTTCGAGAATACCACGTATACGACTTGCTTGACCATACATTAAATAATTGTTTCTGGCTGCTAACTGAAGAATAGAAGAAGAATTCGCCGCGGCCGTGGTAGCCGTGTGATTAGCCAGGGTTCAAATCCTGGAATGGCCAACATCAAAAAGTTAATGAAATTTAGTTTAAATAAAAAATTAAGCTAAATTTTCTCATTGCGGTCGTTCTCGACAGGGAATGTCAACCCCTCCGAGGGTATTAATGGCATGGAACAGAGGCTCCTCATAAAAAACAATCTGTAGGTCCCTCCTTTCGTTGGAAAGAACATCAAGGCGCAAATTCACAAATTGAAGGAAGAGCTCGGCCGAAAATCGCTTCAAAGCGCCAATTATCTAATATATAAAATTCTCGTGTCACAGTGTTAGACACGATACTCCTCCGAAACGGCTTTACCGATTTTAATGAAATTGTATGTGTATATTCGGTAGGTCTGAGAATAACACAACATCTGTTTTTCACACCGGGAATAGGACCTGCGACTGATCTATTCGAAAAATTTGAATTTATAGTTCGATTTACTTGAAATTTGATACATATGTAGGTAGCATTTTGCTTTGTTTAGCAGGAACATTACTTTTGTTTCCAGGAATAGTACCCAGGACCGATCTATTAAAAAATAGCGTTTCTATGGTTTGGATTAATATATAAAAATTTTCGGAAGTGGACCAAGAGTCACCGAGCAGATCTTTGGTTGGCTTGGTTCATTCCATAACCCGAAAGATGGCATCATTCGTTGACTTAAGCTGATGCTTTGTTGAAAGGCACACCCGTGCGTATGCGGGATCAGTTTCCTTGCATTTACGTGCGTAAAAGCCGAGGAATTCCATAGCGTGCGCTATGACAATTGTCATTTCAATGAATTATGCAGAATATATATGTATATTGCATCCAAGTGGGGGAAAAAATAACTCTCAGAAAAAGACATGTGATTAATCTTTAGTACATATGCGATCTCCCTCAGTGAGAAAGCCTTATGCTGAAAACAATTTATATTTTTCCTGAATTGACGACGGCTGGACCGAAATAAAATTCAACTTTATTAAGACACTCTCGGGGACTGATCCATGCGAGATTATCTTAGTTACGATTCGATTCACTTGAAATTTAATTTGTTGGATTAATATCCAGAGACTGGTTCTTAATAATCCTATTTATGGTTCAACTTGCTTGAATTTTTTTTTCGCTCGTATGGGCTGCTTGAACTTTTCTTATCTGAAATCGCTTAGTTTAATTTAAGTAATTTTATGAGAATTGTCCATGCTCGCGTGTTGATAAACCATCTTTGTTGTTTGTTCTTGCTTGCCTATTACCATATTGCTTTCTACTGATCAGATTTGAAATATCTAAATATATTTTATCATCACTCTTAATGTAATATAAAGGCATGTAATTAACGCGGCTCGAAGTTCGCTGGGTCTGCTAGTATGTATGTAAACGTGTATGTATATGAACTTCTACACACCCCATTTTCCAGAGAACGGTGCGATCTTCGTATTAAAAGAGGAACTCATTATCTTGCTTATGCTGAGCAATAGCGACTTAAGTCCATCTTTCTCTCTGCAAAATGATATCGAACCCATTCTTGTAACGCAACTTTGTGGAATCATTATGCATATGCAGAGATGAGTCTTTCTTACAATACATGTTAGATAGGAACCTCCTAACATGTATTGTAAGAAAGACTCATCTCTGGTATTTACGGATTTATGTATATCTGAGCTTCCTAATAGACTGCGTCTTTCATTGGCATCATTCCCCATAATAATGCCCTCTTTTGGGTTTTCTCAGGTTAGGTTATTTATACCTTTTGGTGTCATGTCCCCTCCGTGAGCCATATACGCGGATACCAAAAAGAAGTTGCCTTCCTCCGGTTTCAACTTTACCACCCCTCTATCTGATCTGAGCTGTAATTGAAACGAATAAATTCTTTGATATACTTATTGATAACGCTTTCCACAAGAAACGCCAATTAGTCCTGATCCGTACATTTAGTTTTTCTATATCACCTGAAGGATTCCGAATAGTTGAAAGTCAATACCAAGTTCAGCAACATGACTTGAGATGCTAAAGTAGACGTCCGCTTTAGATTTCGGCTCGTCTCCATGCTGTTTGCGGTTCTTGGAGCTTCTTTTGTGTCCTAGATTGATTGGTTCTCCGTTTGGGGTTTGATTGGATTGTCCTTGAGTAGTTCGAATTGCTTCTTTTTAAGAAAGCTTTTGTAGTCCTCAACGTTGCTGTTGGCGTTTCACTTCCTCTTCATCCGACTGGCAGCCTGATCTTTGGCTATCTTCACGGTAATGAAGTAATCGTCAAGTTTTGACGTCAAAGAGCATATAAGAAATCTTCGTGAGATAATTCGTGGATAAAATGGGTGAAACGATGAACCGAAAGCAATTGTGTTTATATTTTCAGTTTTTCAAATTATTTCAAAAAATAACTTTTCTTTGTGATTTTAAACTAAGTATTATATTTGAATCACCTAAGGAAACATAATTATAAATCAGCTTAGCAATATTCTAATCACGTCTCATTTTATAACGGCAACCCTTGTTTGTTTTATTTATTACCGTTAAATACGTAGAATTATACTATTATTTACTTTTGTGTGAAAAGCCAGCAGTAGCAGCATTTCACAGGAGAGATTCAGAATTTCACTATAAAAACGCCTTGAAACGATCTTTCATTGCACATTGCAGATTGATCTCGTCGACTCGTCTAACGTTCGAATTCTCAAAATGGCATCGAAATCTTATTACATATTTTTCATAGTTGTCAGTAAGTACACAACTAAGTTAAAGTTGTTAATTTAACAAATAATTTTAATTTAAAGAAAATATATTTAATACTAAACTTGACTTTTGTAGCTTTTTTTGCCCTCCATCAAGTCACAAGCGCTTATGATAACAGCGTTGAAAGGATCGCTGCAGAAGAAAATGTTATAAGAAAGGTGGAGAATCTTATAGCTACGCTAGAGGCTCAGACTACTGCAGTTGGTGCCAGACAAGGCTTCTTCAAGATACCAAGAAATGGCAGTTAGAAACTGATCGAGATTGAAACAAAGAAAAAATTTAAAGAAATTAAATTGAATAATAGAAAAATATAACGAACCTCTTACAATTATATGCAATAGCTCATATTAAATAATAAATTAATTAATTAAATATTAAATAAATAAATACATGTTTCAAGTAAATTTGAACATTTGTATTTACATTTTAAATACAAATGAATAAAACCAATTGACTCAAATGAATAATATAAAATATAACGAATAAATAGAAAAATAAGAATTAAAACAAACCGAATTAAAATAAGAAAAAGTTAAATTGAATTAAATAGAATGAAAATATAAAAATAATTATATAAGTATAATTAACGAATGGCCAGGGTTTGCGTCCTGGTCCGACCAACATCCGTAATTACAGAAAATTAGTTTTCTAACTGCGATCGTCACATAAAGACGCCCAACACAAATTGGAGGAGGAAATCGGCCGAAAAGCACTTCAGCGGTTACAAAACGCCAATTAAGAGTTTTATGAATTAAAATAAATTTATTATAAAAGAATTTGAAAGTAAAAATAAATAAATTGAAAATAAATTAATTATAATACAAAATTTAATTAAAAATTTGAACGAAATTAAAAAAAAATATTTTAATAAAAAAATGTTTAAATAAAAAAAAATGGATTCAACTGAAATAAAATAAAATTTCTTAAATCAATTAACTACAATAAATAAGGTTTTGGTCGATAATCTACAGCTTTTTTCTGACATTTTAATTGCGGCTTACACAATCTTCGATCTGGAAAAAGCTTTTAAATAAAATATCTTCAATTCGAGTAAAGTACATTTGGAATTAGTATAAGATTGATTTATTTATGATGAATCTGTCAAGTAGGACAACGTTTGTAACAACCTCGTCCCCTTAATGGTGGCTAAGAGCCGGGTTACGAAAGGCATGTCTCGACAGGCCCACCCAGGTTAAAATATCACTGACGAAGGTGGCCAGTGGCAAAGCCTATACACTTGCTCTGTACGTACCGTCACAGGCTTGGAAACTGGAAGGGTAAGTGACCGAGACCAAAACCCTTGCTCTTCTAAAACTTCTAAACTTCATTAAGGGCCACAGCTGTAGACGAGCAGTTCCCAAAATTTTAAAGAAACTTAGTGCTTAAATTAAACCCCGCTGTATCTGCTAAAAAGCAGCATCTAAAGATTCCGGACTTCGGAAAACATGCGAATGACACCAATAGGTACGGCAAACTATCGCGATAAAGTAGAAGCAGCGTTGGGTTGAGATTTATCATCAACAATGCCTCTCTCCAGGCTATCGCTTACCTTGTGGGGTAACCATCTAAGGCTTTTATTAATTTCAATTGAACTGCAAACAAAGTAGCAAAGAACGTCTTCAACAAGAGACATTGAGGTATCTTTTAATAATATCTTAGTCACAACATCTACTGGAGAGTCTCAAATTGGAACGCCGGAACCCGCAGCCCAAATCGAAAGAATGAAACAAAACAAAACGAGTAATAAAAAAGGTGCTGGTCAAATTACTAACGCTTATTGGATTAAAACCAAGATATTACCTTGTAAAAGGATTTGTGTTTCCAGAATGTACTAAATTAAAGGAAAAACGCAACTTATCATTTGTTGAAACATAACTAATACGGAATTCTTATTCCATTTTTCTTGATAAATGTTTACGAAGGAGCGTAACATCTTTATTGAAGACAGCTTCGAACTCGAATTTTAGAAAATCTAATTCATTGTAGGCACTAAAAACAAGAATTGAAGTTTTTTTAACAAGATGGGAGAAGTTACCTTCTTTTTCAACAAATTATTAGTATAGTTTCTAAAAGATTTTTTCTTCTTCTTTTTACAGAAAATACGCAGCCATGGCTTCAAAAGAAAAGGTGAATTTTGAATATTCGCGGGCTGTGTGCATTCGATTATGGATTATAGATTATTAGCCAACTTGATTTGGGAGTTTGTTTTTATTTTATTTGATTCTTTACATAATTTTTTATTTTATTAATTTTTTGTTCATTTTATTTTTTTATTTTCTGTTATTTTATTTTATTTTATATTAAATTATTTTATTAATTCAATTTACTTTTATTTCACTTAACTTGATTTTATTTTATTCTATTTGATTAATTAATTTCGTTTTAATTTAACATTGTATATTTTATTTTACTTTGTTTCATTTTAATTAATTTGTTTTATTGTTAATTGTATTGGAATTTATTTTTATTTTTTATTATTTATTATTATTTATTTTGTTGTATTTTAAACTTTTTTGTTTTTTTATTTCACTTTAATTCATTTTACTTTATGTAATTTTTTTGTTTTATTTTTTTTATCTTATTTAATTTCAGTGTTTCAATTTATAACATAATTTTATTTTAATTTGTTTTATTTTATTACTTTTTTAGTTTATTTTACTAATAATAAATTTATTATGGCTATTAAAAAATATTTTATTTTATTATTATTATGTGTAGCTCTGAAATATAAAAACTATTGTGTAATTTCATTCAAAGCATTTATTAGTCATGCATATATATTTATAGGTGACTAGGACTGCATATGTATATATGAAATATAAATTATAAACAATAATCACTTGTCATAAGATTAAGGATTTAAATATGTTTCATTTTTGGGAGGTTCTTTACATTCTTTATTCATTTATTATTTTTCATGTCAAAAGGCGTCATGGGTTAAATTAGTAGCTGATCTGTCAGTTACTAACCCTTTATACCTGGTGATCTGCCAATATTAATGCCAATTCTGCCGCCAACTGAAGGAGTTTGAGTAGAATACATGTCATCCGAATCGTAAGTCAAAGGAATTTTATCAGCGGGATTTTCAGCGCACTCTCCATAAGCTTTAGAAACTTGAGTAATGATGAGGAATGCTGAAATGATCAATAGAGATTTGTGAGTAATGAAGATTTAATACAAAAGAATTCAACTGTTTACTGACCAACAACAACGACAAATAAGTAATTAGATTTCGATGCCATTTTGTGTGCTCAAAGGTGAAGAAGTCAACGAGATCAATATGCAGGGTGTGATGAAAGATCGTTTCAAGGCGTTTTTATAGTAAAATTTTGAAATCTCTCTTATCAGTTTACTCCCAAACGCTGCTACTGCTGGCTTTTCACACTATAACAAATAGTAACATAATTTTTTTCACCTATTTAACGGTAATAAATAAAACAAATAAAGTTTGTAACGGCAATAAAATGAAACGTGAGACGAATAATTTTAAGGGAATTCATTATTATGCTTTCTCAGAAATTTTAAATGCAGTACTTGTTTAAAACTCAAGAAACTAAAAGAAAACATTTAATAATAAAAAAATTAAAATCATATTATTTCCTTTTTAATTTTTGAAAGACTGAAAATGTAAGCACAATGCGCTTTCGGCTCGTCGTTTCCGCCGATCCGTCAATAAATTAACTGTGGAAGAATTCCTTATATCTAAACCGTAAGTTTTTTGGTATAATTTTTATATAATTCTTAACAATTTGAAAAAAGTGATTCATGAGAGGATTTATTGTCATGATTCTACTCATTGTGTGGTTCTCCGATTTTCTTCTCAATTTCTCGTGGACGTGGGTCATATTGCGAAAACTTTTGTGATTTTCAAAGGAATGCACTGCTACTTCCATTAGAACTAACTAGCTAAATACAATTTCAGCAGATTGCTGTATAACATCTTTTAACGTGATTTGAAATCCAGAAAGCCTAAGGTATCCTTAAAATACTTTTTCGTCTGATTAGTTTACCAGTGTTTACAGAATCGCTCGAAGCAAACACTGTGGCGACAAAAACTTTGAACTAGTTTATATAGTGAACTCAAGTCAAATCCTCTATAGACCGGAAAAAGGCTTGAAACTCCTGAGGATTCCGCAGAGATGTCCACAAGCCCCTAAAAACACATATCTACATCTGGTGTCTGCTACTTCTGATGCCTCTCTATCTGCTGTTCGTCTCCCCAGCTTACCCTCACAGAAAAGCTCAGGAAAGTAACCGAACATGCGGAAAAAACAGGTGAGCCACATATTATTGACGACCATCATACAGCCTAGACAAGTTCAGACGGTAACGACGGCCTTAACCGCAGCTAGAAAAGAGCTACTTGTGGTTCCGAAAAGGAAGTCCGTATTTGTATCGCGGTTTGCAAAAGATACAAGTGCGGATGACGTCCGATCCTATATATCAGGTAAATTAAATACAGTCAGTTTGGATATTAGGAAGTTCAATTTTTCCTATGAAAGATCTATAGCTTCCTTTAAAATAGATGTTTCCGCTGATTGCTTCGACGTACTTTTGAACTCATCATTTTGGCCGAATGGTGCTTTTGTTCGAGAGTTTGATTTAAAGCAAAGAAAGATAAGAAACAATCTTGCTCAATTACCTGTAGTCTCCTCTGAGCCAAAAAACTGCTAACAGATATTAACTTGAATATTTACTATCAAAACGTAAGAGGTTTGAATACTAAGCTGAAATACGTATTTATTTACACAGCTTAAACTGCGACTATAAAATCTTGGTTTTCTCCGAAACTTGGCTTAAACCAAATGCCTTCAACTCTGACATCTTAGGGAACAACTTTGTAGTTTTTAGAGATGATCGTATAAATAAAATTGGTGGCGGAGTACTTATTGGTGTTCAAACTGACCTTGCTGCGGAAGAAATTCATTTTCCAAAATCGGAAGCGATGGAATTTCTTTGTGTTAAAATAAGTTTAATTAATAAAAATATTTGTATTGTCGCCAGTTATATCCCACTAAATTCTGATTTTTCTACTTACTCTCTCCAGTCGTCAAGGTTAAAATCATTATTTTCCATTACTGAAACATCTGACAATTTTGTTGTGATAGGCGACTTCAATTTATCCTGTGTATCATGGAATTTTAATGACAGCTTACTAGTACCCAGCTCAACTCGAGATAATGCTCATGATTTCCTAAATGACTTTTCTTATCTGGGCCTTTTTCAAATAAATATAGTCAAGTTTGGGAAGACTTTGGATCTAATATTTTGACGCTTTGTCATTTTCTTTAAGTCGCTGTGATGCTTTCGTTTTGCCCGAAGATGGTTATCATCCATCTCTCGAATTATCTTTAGATGTTCCCTCTAATCACTATCAATTGTATAGTGATAAATTGGAATCTGTACAAAACCAATTCATATTATTCGCGTTAAGAATAGTCGTAGAAAGATGCTTGGAGTTTTATTTTTAACTAAATTGATAAGAGGTGCTATCAATAGCCCATACCTACTTAGCGAGCTTAACTTCACCATCCCTTTAAGATCATCTAGACACTTTAGGCCCCTTTCATTGGGCTCACGCAGAACAAACTTTGAAATGCACGACCCTCTTAGATCTTTGTGTAACGATTTTAATACACATTTCCCCAACATTGATTCCTCTGACTTGCTTTAAATAATTAAATAAATTCGCTCTTCTTTTCCCCATGCAATTTTATAGCAGCTGATCAACAAATCTGTAGCTGTTTAGTGTAAGAAGCAAGTGTAACCGCTACTTTCCGCGATCGGTTTCGGGTTCAGGGCAGTCGGGAATGTTACTGGTTTTCGGTCACCGGTCTGTTGGATTTTTCGATTTCCTTCAGACGCGCCCCTCAGTCGGTTGGGAGGGAGGTGGCTAATGCTGGGTGCGTCGTTACACTCAAAGCAAATACAAAAAGCAGCATTGATGCAATTAAAAAGTCTGTTCTCTGCACAAGGCCGGATCTGCATTTAACAAGCCTTGGATGACGGCACAGCTAACAAACATTGGATGGAATTATCATTCAGAGCTTAGCAAAGCTATGATTATCAGATCTCATTTCGGAAGTATAAATATAAGCGAAGTATAATATGGCGCTTCTCCTGCGAACAGGTTGATAGAGTCAATGGTGCGTCGAGGATTAAGAAATTTTTGTTTGTTGACTTCTGGCTTAAAGGTATGGGGGCAGGCCCTCAAATTTAGAAGACTCAATAAAACTTGATTGAATAGTCATTTATGAGCCGTCAAACCTTTCTGTTGTGTTGAGCGGGAGAGGAAACCTGTTTCAACGGTGGTGGTGTCAAAAGCTTTCGAAAGCGATCAAATCTGCCAGGTATCTATGGAATATCTTTTTCAGCAGAGCTAGGCTGAGAGTTTATTATTTTCTAAGCCTTTCTCGAGATCTGGAACTAGACCCGTTTGAGGCTGACATTAAACTATCTGGACATAATAATTTGTTTGGTTTTAGCTTACTTGCAGTTATTCATTGTGTCCGCTATGCACTCTGATCCTAATGATAGGTCCGGTATAGATTCTTCTCACCCCGTTTTCCCAAGGTCGTTGCTACCCTCATATTGCACTCGATCAGGCTGAGCTGGACAGTAATTTCTAGATACGTTTATCTCGGGGACTCAGTACTTTGTATTTCCCATTAATGACTGTAGAGCTTAGGTCTTATGTGATTGCATTTTATTATATTTCAAGATAAGTGATTATTTGGTTATATAATATATATGTATATGTACATAGTTTGATAATATATATATATTTATTTCATATATTTTCCTATTATTTTTCCCAATTTTCATAAACTTGTTTTATACGTATAGTGCTTGTGCTGATGCATGTTGTTGTGAGTTCCTCATTCTCGTATGCTCGAGATCGGTGTTACACTGATGCAAGCTTTGCGAAGTTCCCATATATGCACTGCCACTTGGTATGAAGATGCTGAGGAGAAATACTATACTAAATGCGAAAACGAAAAATTTAAGTGAAACCATTATCCATATGGCACATGGATGCAACGCAGAAATCCGGTATTCCGCAAAATGTCTATAAAACTTACCAGCTAGAAGATTGTTGGGTCACCTATTTAGGCACCCTGCAAGCTGTATTCAGTCGGATATACCTGCACTCATTTACTGTATATATTTATATATTTATGTACATATACGGGATGCTTTTCCTTTAATATCCCAGGCTTTGAGAAAAATGAGTTATAGGGGGTGGTAGGGGGCTTCACCCACTTTCAGACACCGAAAACCAAACTTACCGGAGACCTTTAGTTTTCGAGATATTCAAAGTTGAAATTGCGAAAAAATTGGATTTTTCCCTATTTTTTTTGTACATAAAGCAATTACTTTGAATTTTGGTGTTGCCACATATAAAAAAGAAATTCCAAAATAAAACAACTAAAATACAATTTTTAGACTTTATATGTGTATTAAATGGCCTCTACAAGTTTTAAGAACCAACCAAGGACCAACACCGGCTTCGCCTTGCACAGTATTTTAAAGCGAAACTCCTTTTTAAGTTGGCGGCCTTCGGCCGCGCTTTTGATTGTAACCCTGGGTCGGACCAACACCGGCTTCGCCTTGCACAGTATTTTTAAGCGAAACTCCTTTTTAATTTGGCGGCCTTCGTCCGCGCTTTTGATTGTAACCCTGGGTCGGACCAACACCGGCTTCGCCTTGCACAGTATTTTAAAGCGAAACTCCTTTTTAATTTGGCGGCCTTCGGCCGCGCTTTTGATTGTAACCCTGGGCCGGACCAACACCGGCTTCGCCTTGCACAGTATTTTAAAGCGAAACTCCTTTTTAAGTTGGCATTCCTTTTATGAAGTATAAAAAAATATTTTTTTAATATTATTGTGTACATACAACCCTGTACAGTAGTGTATTTTTATTTTTACGCCGTATGGCAACACCCACTTATTGCCATTATCTGTCATTTCTCTTGTAAATTGTTTATAAATAATATACAAAAATAAAATATTGTTTAGCAGTAAAACCATATAAAATAAAAATACAATTATCTTTGTAATCGCGTGTGAACAGATTAAAGTTACTATTTTCCATCATGTACGAGTATGTTAAATAAGTGCACATGCTAAGTAAAAATTTGTGATGAAAGTGTAAATATTTTAACAACAAATTATTTATAACTTAGCAACATTTATGTGCAAAATATAATAAATAAAAATAAATTAGATCAACAGCAACAACTCCTGCAAATTTCATTAGGATTGGTCAATTAGTTTGGCTCAAACAAGCATTGGAATATTAAAGGAAAGCACAAAAGGAATATCAGAGTTACCGACTAGAAACCACTTGAGAATGCTGATAGGCTCCATTGCAATAGTTGAATCGTTAATACTGACAATTCGAAAATCCAAGAAGGTACTCTTTCCGTCCGATTGGATTGTCGAAGTGTGATGATCCAAGTTTTGCACGCGTTTATATACTCAACTTTAGATACGAATAATAACGACGAAATATGTTTATGTTTTGTTTTACTGTCCACTTTATAGAAGCCATGCTGATGTGCTGCTGGACGCAGATAGTGAGTGAACGTCGGGAGCAGAAAGGTCTCAAGTGTCTTCGCTACTGGGGAGAGGAGAGTTATCGGCCGATAAGACTCTCCTTTGTTGGCTGGTTTCCCCGGATTTAGTAGCGGGACCCCCTACCCATTTTCCACGCATCGGACATCATTAGGGTGGTCAAAGACAAATTGAGGACATTTATGAGAAAGTCTGCGCCGAGCTGGTGTTTAGTAGTTTGCGCAGGCGGCGGGTACTCATAAATAGTAATAGTACAATAAATAGTCGATTAAATTTCCACTCCAACACAATTTGACTGTAGCCCAAAGCTTGGTTGCCTTAGAGGAGAGATTGCAGGACCTTAAGTGCTCCTCCCACTTTTTCCTCTTGTGATTGTTAGCGACTCTTCGAGTTTCTGCGTTTAAAACCCTGATTAGGGAATTTCCGGATCGGCGTCTCGAAATTTATCCCGCTTTGATACTAAAACCGCCACTTCCGTCAGGAAATTAGGGCATGTGATGTGTGGATGTAGTGTGTTGCTGCTGTATTACCAGCTGGATTGGGTGCCGCTCATAGGTGTTGGTCGGCGGCGTTGTTGTAGATACAGGCGGGGGAAAACTCTTACAGCATGGTGCAACGTAAGCATCACTCCACTCACGGGTGGTGCGCAGGCCAGAGTACGTCCGAAAATGGCACCAACAATAGCAGGATTTGCATCTGACTAAGCTGAGCTGCGCTCTGTGAGACCGTAGAGGTCTGTTGCCTACCCAAAGTGTGTAGAGGTGCTGAAGACACTAGGAGCGCACTAGGGCACTGGCAGCATGGGGCCACGTAACTAGCTGACCACTTCCTGTGAGTCTTAAGGCCTGAGCAGATCTTAAGATGACTCCAACCATTGCATCTTTTTTGGCACATGCATCCGAAATAATCCGTCGGGCCAGCGTTGGTTTCGACGCCACCCTGATGAGAAGGATTTGGTACAGCCGAGCTGCGAGGTGTTACTCCGTTGGTGCACTTAGATTAATGTTACCTGTTGACCGAAAGCATAACAGCCCTTAGCCGGATAAAATCCGGGTCAACTCCGGTGCGTAGAACCGGCTGTCTTGAGAGTTGATAAGTCTTCCTCCTCTTCATTTCTTAAGCAAAGTGGACGTCCGAATCTCATATTGTGGTCAACAACCTCTGTGAATATTCACAACGAGCGTTTATTGACGTATAAATCCGAATATTACCTTTTCCAATGATACAAAACTCAAAATATATACCATATATGTCGATAAATATATATATATTCCTGTCTTTGACCATAGCTTTTGAATCTGCGCCAAAAGCACATCAAATAGAAAACTTTAGAGCTCTTATTTCGTTATCAATTTTATCTACATATTTACAGCGGCGGATTTATCAGCAGGCAGGCAAGTAAGCTGTAGCCGGCGGCATATTTCTATCGAAATTTTTTATTTCGATTTCTTTAATAAAAACATTACATTACATTCGTACAGATAAGAAAATTTGTCTAAATCTTTCAGAAACTCAAGTATCTAAGAGAAATTAAAAAGAAATATACAGTACTGCAGGTAATACACGTATGTATAGTAACGTAATTTAACGTCTTTTGATGAAAATACACTCGATCCATTATGAATATCGCAACAGTGAACCGATATTAGTATTGAAATTAAGATACTTTTACATACTTTTTTCACTAATAATCGTGTCATGTTAACCAAAAACAAGACTATAATTTTCGAAGGTTTTCCACATGCTGAATCCGATTTGCATGTCAGCAACACCAAAACTCTCCCGAATACTCAAAATTCAAGTATTAGTACTTATTTTCCTCACTATTTTCAAAGTCTTATTTAGTTCTACTCAATTTTTGAACATTGACGAATTTGGCAAACTCACTAAATTCAATAGCCAATTTCTCGGAGACAAAAACGATTTTTTAAAAATTCAAAATGGCTTTTTAAGAGTAGAAGTGGTGCCATTAGGTAGAATAACGATCCAAAAAAAAAATTTTTTTTTTCTAGAAGTGGCATGACCCCAAATGTAAATCAAACTTTTAGGTTGGAATTGTTGTGCCGGAACGGTTTTGAATTCAGATTCGGATTCAGCACATCAAAAACAATCGGAAAAGTATAGTCCTGTTTCTGGTTACAGAGTTTAATCAAATTTTGTCGGCCTGTATAATTACTGTAAGTTTTTCTATATGCACCTAAAATTATTAATTTTATTAACGCAATTTAATTATCATGTTATATCGATAATCTAATTGATAAATTGGCAAATCAAATTTCAGGAAGTTCTTTTTAATTCGTAAAAATATCAATGAAAATTGATAAAGTTTTTTTTTAATTTAAAATCAGTTTGATATGTGGACGATTGCTATTTGACAATGTGAAACAAAGCTCTATGAAAAATAGAGTTAGGCAAAGGCGGCGCGGTAGCCGATAGATTAGTATTGCGTACTGCCATTCGTAAGGCACGGGTTCAAATCTTGGTGTCGTACCAACATCCAAAAAGTTATAGAAAATTAATTTCAATAAAAAATTAATTACGGTCGCCCCTCTGCAGGGAATGTCAACCCCTCCGAGTGTGTGGTAGTTCGGACATGAAATAAAGGCTCCTCGTAAATAAACCATCATCTGAGGCGACTTAGTACATCAAGACGCAAAACCACAAATTGTAGAAGCAGCTCGGCTGAAAATCGCTTCAGCGGTTACAAAGAGACAATTATATAGATATATATACCTATAATATATATAATTCGGTAATTAGAAAGTCGGTCCATTTTACTGCTTAACTATTTCATTTGTACTATGTTGTCGCGCAGCCCTAGATGGGTTAAAACACCAACACTAATGGCATTACCGTTCGGAAATTAAAAAGTGACTGACTGAGTGGTATTTCGAGTGCGGCGCAATCGGGTTACGGCGTTAGTCGAAGCAAGATTCGTCGATGTTTTGAGTTCGAGAGCAAGGGAGGCAGATATAGAGAGATCCATTTATTGCATTTAAGTGAAAAACAAAAGGAAAGTCACTCAGGATGTTTGCGTCCTGCAATTTTTAATATTCCGTATTGATATTAATATTCCAGAAGCTGGTCATTCTAGATGTGACTATAATTTTTCAGTGAGTTCTATACAAACTCACAGTAAGTAAATAAAATAATTATAATGTTAACGATAAATCGCCTGTAGCGAAACAGTAAATTTGACTTGATAACAAAAGTGTATAAAAAAATTCAAAATTCTTGTCTTATCATACTAATGGTTATCTCTTTCGTTTTTATTAGGTGAGTGCTTAAAGTCATAAATCTGAACGAAGGATACTGGTAATTACGAATGTACGGAAAACCAAACTTTTAATTTAGTATTATATTGTTTCAGTTTTTGAATCAAAAAAAATGTTGGAATGAGTGGTGGAAGAAAGCGACGTAGTGGAGCCGAGTATAGAAAAAGAACAAAAATTAAAAAAGAAGAACCGAAAGAAGTATCCGACGAACAGTAAAAATTGACAATTTTTTTTAAATGAAAGTAAAACCAATATTTTGAGTGCGGAAGCTTCCAACATAAGTCCTAATACAATAAAATCTGAAGAAGATGAGAACGATAGAAACTCTGCTGTTCGTGATAGTGTGACTGCGTAACAGAAGAGGAATCATCTGTAAGTCCAACAATTGAAGATCCGTCTCAGAACCAAACGTCGAGCCCTAACAACGTCAAAATCAAAACAAACAAAAGTCTAAACAAAGATCTCGTACTATGGATAAGTAACAATAACTTGAGGGAGATGATCACAATGTATGGCTTTGATCAAAACAAATATTGTGATTTCTCTACTAAATGAGGGAAAGAATACGAGTATATGCCAGTCAGCGTCGTTTTCTGCCAATTAGTATCTAACATAGAAAAATTAAAAATAATTAAGATTAACATAATGGAATTTATTGAATGGCTTTGGAAATATTAGAGGAATTCGATCCTTTTATGGCTCATCAATGAGCATAAACTTTGAAGATTATCGCGGACATGTCTGGTGTGTACAATGGCTTGCAAGCAAAAATTCGCGAATTACGCGCTAAATACCGTAGGATAAGCCTCATTCATATCGCATATAAGGTCCTATCAAGCGCATTGTGTGAAAGACTAAAGCCCACCGTCAACAAACTGATTGGACCTTATCAGTGTGTCTTTAGACCTGGTAAGCCAACCATTGACAAGATATTCACCTGGCGCCAAATCTAGGGAAAGACCCGTGAAAAGAGGATCGACACATACCATACCACCTTTTCGTTGATTTTAAAGCAGCCTTCGACAGCACGAAAAGGAGCTGCCTCTATGCCGCTATGTCTGGATTTGGTATCCCCGTAAAACTTATGCGGATGTATAAACTGACTTTAAGCAGCACTAAAAGCTCCGCCAGAATCGGGAAGGATCTCTCCGAGCCGTTCGATACCAAACGGGGTTTCAGACAATGTGACTCCTTATCGGGTGACTTTTTTAATTTAATTCTGGAAAAAATAATACGAGCAGGCGAGCTAAATTGAGAAGGTACAATCTTCTATAAGAGTGTACAGCTGCTGGCGTACGCCGATGATATCGACATTATTGGCCTCAACAACCGCGCCGTGAGTTCTGCTCTCTCCAGACTTGATAAAGAAGCGAAGCGAATGGGTCTGGTAGTGAATAAAGGCAAGACGAAATATCTCCTGTCATCAAACAAACGGCCATCGCATTCGCTCCCACGTCACTGCTGACAGTCATAACTTCGAGTTCGTAGATGATTTCGTGTATCTAGGGACCAGCATTACCACCAACAACAACGTCAGCCTGGAAATCCAACGCAGAATCACTCTTTCCAATAGGTGCTACTTTGGACTGAGTAGGCAATTTGAAAAGTAAAGTCCTCCCTCGACGAACGAAAACGATGGAACGATGAGCTGTACGAGCTATACGATGATATTGACATAGATCAAGGAATGAAGAGACAGCGATGGCTAGGTCATGTCGTCCGAATGGATGAAAGCACTCCAGCTTTGAAAATATTCAACGCAGTAACCGCCGGTGGAAGCAGAGGAAGAGGAAGACCTCCATTCCGTTGGAAGGATCAGGTGGAGAGTGACCTGGTTTCACTTGGTATTTCCAACTGGCGCCAGACAGCGAAAAGACGACATGAATGGCGCGCAATAATTGATTCGGCTATTATCGCGTTAGCGGTGCCAACGCCAATAAAGAAGAAGAAGAGGAATATTGTACCGAGCCTGTGACACGACAAGAAACGGAAGGGGTATTTTCGAATTTGCAAAAGCTGTAAACGGCAGTAATGTATGTTTTTCTGGAGAGAATAAGCAAAGTTAGTGTTCAAATTCATACTTCTAACATAGTTTTGAGCACTGTTGCTGATCTTTACGAATCACTCTGAAACATAGCTAAACGAGAGAATTTTAAGTTTTTTGCATAAAAAGACAATGAAATGAAGTGTATCAAAACAATATACGAAAGAGATGGGAAAGCGACAACCAAACAGAAAAAATAATTGATGAAACTCCCGATGAAATTACTCGAATAGCTTCAGGTGATTGCTTCAGAGTTGATACGTTTCTCGTTCTCATAAATAGACTCATATCCGAATTAGCAAAGCAACAAGAAGCTTATAACGGATTTAACGAGAAATTTTACTTTTCTTACTAAATGAATGAGTTAATGATGGTGACAAGTCTGGCAGAAATTCCAGTTTCTTGGAAGAAATGTATCTTAATGATTTAGAAACAGACTTAAATCAGGAGAATTTTAATAAACCCCAAGTCTGCATCACTGAAAAGTCTGTTTTCGGTCATAACAAAATCTAGAATTTGGTTATAGCATTTCATATTTCTTTATGTGTACCAGCAACAAATTGTTCTGGTGAGAAAAGTTTTTCTTGTTTGAAGAGAGTCAAGAATTATCTACGATGGATGAGTCAAGAAAAGCTAAACATTTTATGGTAGCTCTTCAAGATTTCATTCGACGACATAATTAACGAAATGATTTAGCGAATTCAAAGTCCCGGAAAAGTGATTGTAATGCTTTTATAATTTAACCTTATTTTCAGTACTAACAGATAAATCAAAAAGTAGATTTATTATTGTGTTCTTCGAGTGTACATTTTTTGTGCAAGCTTTGTTCATATAATGTAAGTATTGTATAGTTTCAAGACATACCTAAACTTTCCTTGAAAAAAGTACATGATTCTGATTTTCTTTGCTTAAAATGATATTTTTTCATAATTATTTGCTGTGAAAACAATTAAGGAACCTTATTTCTTAAGTCATAAAGTGAAAATTTTGAAAACTTTGTAAACTTGAACTAAGCTATCGAATTTCAAAGGTAGTAAGGGCTGCAAAAATTGTAAAGTCTACAGACGAGAAATATGTAAATCCGAAACTGCATATTTACGAATATGAAAAAGGGCAGGCAGCGTAAATGATCAGATTGTCTGCAGTTTTACAGATCTACCTGACATTCCCTTCGTACCCTGACTGCACTGTTAGCGCTGTACAATTTAAAGCTTAAACTCTTGAATTTCGGAAAGAAAAACCATCAAGACGGAACGTTTTTTGCGACATATGGCTGGTTCTCGAAGTCAAAAAGCGATATGGATTCTGATCGAAAGGTTGGCATCAAATAAAGAGGCTGTAACTCCATTTGTAACAAAGCTAAATGACTATACCTACCTCGGTATACTTCTCAGTTTTTGCCATGACCATAGCTTCAAAGAAAAAATGTTAATATGTTTCTGATTAATTTTGGTCAGTTTGAGCGTGAAATGGAACCGTAAGGATAAGCACATCATTTCAGAGAATGTGAAAAGAATTTTTTCTCGGGCCCTTGTGAAGCTATAGCTCTAAGTCGTGGATATGTTCTAGCCTACAATAGTAGCTTCTTCAAAATCTGGGTTTTTTGATTTTTCAAGCATGTCTTATACAAATTAATGTTGGCTCAAAGCTACCTCTGTAACCAAATTTCATTTAAATCGAATTATTCAGGCATTTATGAAAATTAATAGCTTAACAACCGCACAACCCGTTAAAATTGTTAAAACCTACTACAAAAATGACGATTCAAACGTGACCACGTTTCGAGGTACAAAGGGGGATTCAAGCAATTGCTAGAATTTTAAAGGATATTTAAGAGTTATCGGTTACAAATATAGTAATGCCCGTGTATCATCGCTTTGTGCGTTCCATCGTTCCATCGCTGCTGCAAGTTAAAAGGCTACTCGAAGATCCGAAAGTGTCTATTTCTCGACGTAAATACTAAAGGCCTGGGACTTTCTTATGGCACATTAAAGCGTATATTTCATTTGGACTTACAACTTCATCTATACTCATATATAGACCAGCTCAAGGCAGCTGACTATTCATAACGCCGTACATATGTATGTATGTCGTATGGGTTCTTGAACAACAAGCGGTGAATGCCGATTTTTTTGTTGGGTTTGCGGACAAACTTTAACTCTTGAGCACTTCAAAACAAACATTTGTCAAGTTATGATTGAGATACCGCTCAATATGTGGTCGAATAGTGGTCGAATATTTCTGAAATTGATCATGATTTGCAAAATTCCGGAGGTGCTCATTTGAACGATGAGGTGTTTCATTTATAATGCCGATGTTCAAACTTTGTAATAAAAAAGGAATCACATGAAAACATTCTTTTAAAACCATTTTATTTACATTTATTTTCGGAACCGCCAAATACAATAGATAACCCTGTATATTAATACAAAAAAGGTAGTGGTAGTCTAAATTTTCTTTTCTCTAATAATATTGTCGAAAAAGTGGGGTTAGTCTACTGGTCAAATCTAGTAATGATTACACCATGATAAAGCATTTCAGTTAAAAGTAAACTATCACTCAGAAAATAAGCATTTCTGTTACATGTTTAAAATATAATTTGACCAAAAGTATTTATTTATTCAGCAATAACTATCTTGTCCCCTTTAAAGTAATCCCCCATAGATATAATACCCTTAAGCAAGCATTTTTTTCAATCCTCGAAACACTTCTGAAACGCGTTTTTTGGTATCGCCAATAGCGCCTGTTTCGAGTTTTCTTTTATCACCTCAATCGTAGCAAAATGCTTTCCTTTCATCGGTGTTTTCAGTTTTGAGAAGAGGAAAAATTCAGTGGATGCCAAGTCCGATGAATACGGTGTTTGAGACATGATAACGGTTTCGTTTTTGGACAAAAACTCACGCACAAGCATCGATGTGTGAGCTGGTGCGTTATCATGGTGCAAAATCCATGATTATTTTTTTCGGCGCATAACTTCTAGGTAGTATTCCTTATTGACCGTACGACCTTTTGCCAAGAATTCATGATGCCACACGCTATTCCAGTCGAAGAAAACGGTGAGCAAAACCTTCACATTTGACCGAACTTGACGTGCCTTTTTCGGTCTTGGCTCTTCTGACATTGACATCTTCTCGGCTTTCCTTAAACCGGTTATACGACAATTGAACCTGTGTTCTGCTCGTAGTAGACTCGCCAAACGCCACAGTTAACATTTCAAATGGCTTTGCGCATTTAATTTGGACAGCTTAATAATCTTAAGATAACCCCAATAAGAGTGAATTTCCCAGCTTTTTTGTAGACGTTTCCTTCAGCCCTTATCTGAAACAATCCTGAAAAAAATTATCCAAACCAACAATGTGCAATACTGAGTCGACTGGAGAATTTGGAAATTGGAGAATTTTTTTAGGTAAATTCTTTTTATAACATTCATATGCGAATCAGTGCTACTGTCTGGGAAATTGTTCCAAGTATAGCTTTTGTGATCGAAGAAGTTCTATTATTAAAACTACAAAAATACATTTTTTTTAGTAAATATTTTAAATAATTTTTATTATTTAATTATTAACATACCAATTGAAAAATTAACATTCGTTGAAAAACTAAACTAAATAGAATTTTGCTCAGCGCCAATTTAATTCAGATGCAAAGGAGTCTTTCTTAGACCCAACAATAAATTCTTTTCTTTCTAATCAACAAATTTGAATAATCAATTACTTTGTTAGATTTTTCGATTTTCTAGAATTTGCATGTGGAGTTCAGTATATAAACGAGTTCGAAACTTGGATCATTTTGTGGAAGACCGGATTTCTGCGTTGCATCCATCTGCCACATTGATAATATTCAAAGAAATACTCCTTCTCTTGAGATTCACTTAAACTTTTCTTTTTCTCTTTTTTAGTGCTTCTCCTCAGCATCTTCATTCCAAGTGGCAGTGCATATATGGGAACTTCGCAAAGCTTGCATCAGTGTAACACCGATCTCCAGCCATCATATCGCTATACGGATAAAACAAATTTATGAAATATACATATAGGTATATATTATCAAACTATGTACATATATATTATATAACCAAATAATCACTTATTTTGATAATATATAATAAAATGCAATCACATAAAATCTAAGCTCTAAAGTCATTAATGGGAAATGCAACGCACCGAGTCGCGAGATAAACGTATCTAGAAATGGCTATCCAGCTCAGCCTGATCGAGCGCAGGGGGTAGCAACGGCCTTAGGAAAACAAGGTGCGAAGAAACTACACCCGAAAATATCTTAGAATTAGAGTGCATGAGCGGACACAATGCAAATAGCAAGTAGTTTAATGTCAGGCTCAAACTGGTCTAGTCCCAGATATCTGGAAAAGTTAAAGGTTAGTCCTTATTAGTGAAGAGAAACAAAAACCCATAAAAGCCATCAGCATAACAGTGCTGGGAAACTCCCATAAAAATTACATTAGCCATAGTTAGTACTAATTTCTCACCAAAGCAAAATGGATTTAGACCTGGTGGATTAACACTGGGTGAAATTGAAAATGTAGTCCAGAATATCGAAGAGGGAGCTACAAAACCGCATTGTTCTACTAGCCTGGTTGTACTAGACGTCAGAAATGCTTTCAACAGAGCTTAAGGGAAAGACTACAGACAGACCGCACAGACCGTTATTTTTGGCTCAGAACTCGGGGAAAATTGAAAGTTTTTGCGGAACTAGCTTTAAAAAACAGTCAAGGTGTTACTTCAAGCAGATATGAAAACAGCTTCCAAAATCCACTGAGAACGACAAAAGTTATTGATTCCCTAGGCATAAGACTGCAGAAAACTCCACCTAAATCACTTCCCAGCTTAGCACACTGATGGCCAATATCGGAAGCCGGGGCTTGAAAATAAGCACACCCCCTCAGCAAAAAAGGCCATCCGGCGAAAGATATCCCAAACAGTGCAAGAGCTTCACCTAATACGGTACGCTATGCCGATGACATCCTCAATAATTAGCGAATACATCCGCATTCACTTATTGATATACCTAGGAAAGAGGGTATTAATACTTATATCACACAGTGGAGAACCCAACGGGGACTAGAAACCTCGGAAATTTGGAGAGATGGATTTTTAAAAGTTAAAGAGTTTATAGAACGCGTGTCAAGAGCGAAAAAGCGGGACGTAGGCGTTGGTAGGGAGATGTAAATTTCATTACCTCATTACATTGTAACGAAGTTTCTTGGCTGGGGTAAGCTCAGTATACCCAGGTTGGCGGCCGCGATAGCCGAGTGGTTAGCATTGCGTACTGACATTCGGAAGGCTCGGGTTTATATCTCAGTGCCAGCAACATCCAAAAGTTATGGAAAATTAATTTAAATAAAAAATTAAGTTAAATTTTCTAATTGCGGTCGCCCCTCGGCAGGGAATGTCCACCCCTCCGAGTGTATTTCGGACATGTAATAAAAGGCTCCTTGTAAAAGACCGTCAGCCGTTCGGAGGCGGCTTAGTATAAACTGTAGGTCCCTCCATTTGTTTGAAAAACATCAAGACGCAAAACCATAAAAGAGGAGGAGCTCGGCCGAAAAATCGCTTCAGCGGTTACAAAGCGCCAATTATATATATATCGGCCACAATCGAAACAGGAGCGACACGAAGGTTTGTGAGCAGAGAGATGGCGACAAGATTACAGAGCCATCTCAAAGTCCACACAGCGCGCCCAAGTTTTAGCGAAAAAGAAAAATTGTAAATGGAGACTTTGCATCGACTATCGTCAAGTAAACGCACGGTCCATACAAGACGCCTACGTGTTAACGCATCCACCACATATTAGATTGACTTCGGAGCGCCAGTTTTATCAGCAGCCTAGATTTGAAGAACGGCTATTGGCAGATCCCCATGGATGAAAGTAATAAACACTACACCGCATTTACAGTTCCCGGACGTGGTTTGTTCCAGTGGAAAGTGATGCATTTCGGACTACATTCCACCCCAGCAACGTTCCAAAGAGCAGTCGACCGCGTCATCGGTCCAGAGTTACCATACGCGTTTGCCTATCTAGACGACATCATCATTACAAGCACCGCATTAGAAGATCACGGTTTTTCACGAAGAAGTTGAGGTATTTAGGCCATGTCGTCAGCGAGGAGGTCAAAGAAAAGGTAGCGGACATCAAAGAGCTAACACCCCCATCGAACGAGAGCTTAGACGTTTCTTGGGAGTAGCATCTTAGTACAGGAGATTTGTCCACAATTTCTCGTGAGTGTGACACCCATTAATATCAATGCTTAAGATGGTGAAGAAATGGAAATGGGCCGAAGAACAGTCCTTATGCAGGAGTTAGACGACAAGAAACGAGTAATAGCGTCCGCAAGCCGTCGGCTGAGCAAAGCCGAAATCAATTACTCGTCGACGGAGAAAAAATGCTTGGCGATAGTATGGACAGGAGATATGTGCAGCAAAGTCACTAGTGCCAGATCCACAAGCCGCAGGGAAAATGTTAACTTGTATAGCTGAAGAACCATGGGCGACAGTGTGCGCATACTTCGTGGGACAATTACCACGATCAAAGCACGGGAACACAATGATGCTCGTAATCCTAGACCGATTTTCAAAGTGGGTAGAATTCGTGGCAGTCCGCAAAGCAACCAGCGACGGCCTCATCCGCGCGTTCAGAGCGAGGATACTAGCCCGTTTTTGTGTCCCGAAGGTCCTAATAACGGACAACGGAGCACAGTTCGCTAGCAGGCGATTTAAAGAATTTCTATTGGAACAGATAGTAAAACACCAACTTCCTGCACCCTAAACACCACAGGAAAACCCTATGGAAAACCGAAACATCAAACGGCTTATCGCAGAGTTCACCGGTAAGGAGCAACGCGACTGGGATGAACTATGGCCGGAGATAACGTTCGCCCTTAACACTTCTATATGCGAATTTTTCGGATACAGACACAGACACGGAAGACACAGACACCGAGAGAGAACGCGAGCATGATGAAAAAAGTATAAGAAATTGTCCGACGCAATTAACAAAGTGCATCAGCCGAAGACGACAATGGCAACCAACGGTAGAAGACTTAGTGTTGGTAACAGAACTTCGCATCGAAGTTAGCACCCAAGTATAGCGGACCACACCGAGTGATGGATTACATGTCCCCAGTGATTGTTGAGCTGGGCGGAATCCATAGGGCAGAAGAAGAACAGCTCGCCAAAATGAACTGAAACCGTATCACGGAAAAAATTAAGGCAACGCACCCCAAAACAATACCCCTCGATACAATAACAGTGCAAGAAACAATTATATTATTCTGTAAATGTGCAAAACAAAAAATAATAACATAAATGAAAAAAATAAGTGTCGCAACCCAGAAAATACAGTTAACCGTGCAATCCTGGCGAGATGGACGAACGTAATATAAGCAGTTCCATACGAACATAGGCGCAGACGAATCAGGGAACAGTGCGAAAATGCGAGCGAGACAAACAGCATTCACGTGTGACAACAGTAACCACAGCGGCGGCGATTCTGTCATTAATCTGTGCGAAGGCAGCGAGGGTGAAGGGGTCGGCGAAGTAGACAGCGCAGGCAGCCCCATATAGATGTCCTCCGGAAGCGAGGATCAAATAAAGCGGCGAGGCAACTACTCAATGTACCAAGAGGAAAAGGAAGTACGAGACAACGCCTTCATTGACTTCACGTTGCTTATCGACATGCGGCTATGCATCTTCGACTGCGATGCAGCTAACGAAGCAGTCCAACAACCCCCGAAGAAATTGTGTATTCGCGAAAGAGAGTATGAGAGCGATACACTAAGCTTGGCGGCGAACGGTAATATGGTCGATGAAGATGGCAGCATAAATGACACCATCGCGCAGTGCTCCAAAATGCTTCGACAACAACATAGTTCTCTGAGTATACTGAGCTTATTCCAGCCAAGGAACTTCGTTACAACTGGCTATTTTTCCTGTTACAACAAAGTTTTATTATTCGATTAGTTCACATGCATGAACTATATTCTACCTACTTTATGTTCTTAAGGATCGCGGAGGTGAAACATTCTCCAATGGTCTTCCGTTCGGAAAGGTGGAATCCCTTTCCGAATATACTCTACTTCTGTCGTAAAAGTTGCGGAGGTGAAACTCCCTCCGCTAACCTTCGTTCGACTTGGTAAAACCCCGTCCAATATATACTAAGTACTCGTGAAGTGAAAATCCTCAGGTGTATTACTTTTGCTGGCGATATTCACGGACAAGTATACCTAGCGACCATTTACTGGCTAATTAAATTTTCAAACTAAAATCGCGCCTTTTATACTCTTCTGCACGCAGACAGAATACTATTTTATAATAACAATTATTACAAATACACAGTTTTTCTTAATTCTATGCCTGTGTATGTATGCAAATACCAAGTGAAGCCAGGCCACTCTCTTCCTCTGCTTCCACCAGCATGTACTGCATCAAATACTTTCAAATCTGAAGTGCTTTCATCCACTCGGACGACATGACCTAGCAAGCGTAGCCACTGTCTCTTCATTCCCTGAACTATGTCAATATCATCGTATAGCTCGTACAGCTCACGTTCTATCGTCTGCGGTATTCGCCGTTGCCAATGCGCAAAGGACCATAAATAGTTCGCAAAACTTTTCTCTCGAAGACTCCTAGAGCCGACTCATCAGATGTTGACATCGTCCACGCTTCTGCGCCATATAGTAGGATTAATCGAAGATTTTGTTTTTGATAAAAGGCGACTTCTCAAAAAAAAATTTATCATTCTCCATACTTTTGGTCTTGAACTGCGCATAAAATAAATATAGTTTAAAAAACTAAAAAAACACGCTTTTAAAAAATATTGTACTAAAAAGTTGAAAATAATTTTGAAAATAAACTTAAGACAATAGTATATAAAAAATACTTGTATAATTAAGAGAAAAGCGTGGGGCGCTTTGTACCATAATTTCCATATATCGAGCGCCCCACGCTTTTCTCTTAATTATACAAGTATTTTTTATATACTATTGTCTTAAGTTTATTTCCAAAATTATTTTCAACCTTTTAGTTTAATATTCTTTAAAAGCGTGTTTTTTTTAGTATTTTTTAAACTATATTTATTTTATATATTTTTCTAATTAACTCTATTTTGATTTTTTTTTCTCTGAATTAATTAGAGAACGTATAATAATTATTAGTATGGATTATTATACGTTCTCTGATTAATTCTGTCAACGCTACGATGTATGCAACGATTCGCATTTCAAATATTTCATATTGGGATCGCGTCACCGCTAAAAAGTTACAAACTGACAGACAGACATACTGACAGACATACTGACAGACATACTGACATACAAGTGAAGCTAATATAAAGCGTGTAAAAATAAATGAAAAAAAAATAAATAAATAAAAATAAAATTAATGAAATAAAACAAAATATAATAAAATAAAAAGAAGTAATATAGAACAATATAAAGTGAGTTTTTTTTTAATATATGAAAAATACTGCTCTTATTTTTCGATAGAGCCGTTCAGAATTGCGTGCTTTTAAATATTTATTTTGGATTGAGAAACTTTCGTCTTCCTTTTTAGCTGGCAACAGTGCGCCAATCGTTTCTTCTTTTCGATAATTGGAAACACGAGGAGAAGCCAAGATCTCCTTTAGTGGATTTTTCCAATGGAGTGGAGATGTTCCTATGCTTTCACCAGCAGATACTGCATCGATTTATTTCAAAGCTTAAAATGCTCTCATTGCCTATGTGTCGTCACGTAGAGGACGAGAAATCTACGCTACTGTACCATGTATAATTGTATAATTGCTCGTAAGGTGACTGACTCTGCGTTCGAATTCAAGGCTGACATTGTTGTTAGCGTTGATTTTGATTCCAAGATAGACGAAATAATATTCAATTCAAAATTTATGACTGCTGGCTCAGGCCAATGTCTTTCAGCTCATATTATTTTCACCAGAAATAAATTAAAGAATATACACAAAAACATCCGAATCCTAGTTTGGTACTTAACGGCTCAGAGAGATCCATTCCGATGCTGATGGAGCTTTTGGCGTTGTTTAACGTCAGTTTACACATCCGAATACATTTTGCGAGGATACCAAACGCAAGAAAAATGACGAAGAGACAGTTTCTTTTCGTAAAATTTTGAAAGGTTGCTATGTATCGATTATTTTCTCTTTTCTAGAATTTGTCACATGATATTCCCTCTTTGCTAGGTCATGGTGGGTCGGCCGAATCTAAAGCCTTACTTATAAGATCAGATCACTTCAGTGACCATGAGCCTTAGTCTTTCACAATACGCTAGATCTTATATATGATATTGTGATATTGAGAAGAGCATTTCCGATTGTGGATTCTACCTTTTTATATAATGCACAAATCAACCTAGGAATCGTCCTATATGATTTCGAGAGGGCATATTTTGCTGTCACAATAGCCGAGTGATTAGCATTGCGCACTGCCCTTCGGAAGGTCAGGGTTCGAGTTCTGTTTCGACAAATATGCAAAATTGATTTTTCTAACTGCGCTAGACTCACGTAAGGATTTAGGAGATTGTCAAGCCCTCCGAGTTTATTTCTGATTTGATAGCTGCTCGTAAAGAAAACATAAAGACCAAAACCATATAAAATATATACATACATTTCGCAAAGAATCTGATCTTTTCAGCCCTTCGCCGTCGTATTTGTTTGGCACCCGTCGCTTTGTTCGACATAGTCGGGGGTGAAACTCTATACAATCGTCTACGATGAGGGGTCGAAGTGGTTTATTTTTTCTTTTTGGAGCTCTTCATAGCCTCTCATTTCGTCCTCTTTCTTTTTTCATCAGCAAATACGTCTGGCTTCCTTCAACTTTCGCCTTGCTGTCGATTTCAGCGTTGTAAGATAGACAGATTTTTTCTCCTCGCTACGGCACATCATTCCTAATCGTTCCAGCTTTTTTTCAATATTTTCGAAAACCCAGTGTTTCTTTGGCCGGGATACGTAAGAGTAGGAGGCAAGCTGAGTATAAAAATTCTTGGCTGTCTGCTGTGATTGCAGTTTTTCGAGTCGAGCCTTCCAAGCGTTCCCCGCTGTACAGAGGCGATTAGTTGTTTCAGCTGCCACAACTTAAGAACTCGTAACGTAGGCACTTCTTAAATGCTGTCTATCATGTCTTGATGGATTTAGTTTCGAGTCTTATGAGCCGGTGACAACCAAGCAGTGAAGTCGATCTGAGCGGTAAATAATTTTGAGAGGCTTCACCGTGAAGTTTAAATTTTCAGACTGATGCACCACAAATACTTGCATAATTTGGTCACCCAGACGTTGATATCGCTTAGCACGATTTTGATAGTAGCACTCGCAAGTGCATTTCAAGCGCTCATAGATGGTATATCTGTCCACATCGGTCTTCTCCACGGCCGAGCTTGTCTTCCAACTCGAACTCGACACTGAAATTCCGTGCCTTGTTATGGCCAGTAAATGTCACATAGAACTACTCGTTTCCATCCTTGTTTTGTCCATCGTAATTTCGGGCAGGAGGTGACGTCAATGTTTACGTTGAGTAGAGCCTTGAGATTAAAACTGCATACCCAGATGCAAGACTACACCTCAATATAACCCAGTATACTTTCTGATACATTTTGAAGTCAAAAAGTATCGAAACAGTAAGCTACCGCTAGACTTAAGGGGGGACATCTGAGTAACTCAAAAAAAATAAGCGGATTTTCTGGAATTTTTTTTGACCAAACGAAAGAGCCAATCGAAATTTTGTAAAGTAGGTTTTATAATATGCGATCCGATGTACAAAATATGATTTTTTGAAAGAAATCGAAAACAAAATGGCGGCTGTGCAGCATTTCTTCGTAGGCCCTATTTTTGGGAAGGGGGTCCATGGCCGGAAAGCTAACGTCCTTAATTTTTGATCTGGAACAAAAAATAAAGTTTTGTTAGTTTCTATACATCAACAGCTATCGACACACGTAGGATTTTTTCGATATATTGATTTTTCGCAAAATGGTGCGTGATCGAAAAAAAAGTTCAAATTTTCACGAGGAAAAAAAGTCCAAAAATTGTTTATAAAAAAAAAGTAAGCAATATAAAAAAAAAATTATACGTGTGTCGATAGAGGAAGGAATTTTGAATATACTGTCAAAATTTCAGATCGATCGGTTAAGATTTGCTCGAGTTATGTTTCCGGCCGTCTAAAAAAAAGTGGTTTCGAGAAAAACGCGTTTAAAGTTATTATATATATATAGAATATGCCTATGAGGCATTGCCGCAGAATGGAAAATTTGGACATTTAGACACTTTTGCCGGATTCTATCTTGTGGTATATTATTTTTAAGATCCTAAAGCATCTTTTAAACGAAAAAAAAATTTTTTGATTTTTTCAAAATTTTACTCAGATGTCCCCCCTTAAAAAGTTCGAGAATTTACATTCCTTACCTCAAAAGAACACGTCAGTAAGGGTAAAATTTAGATATTATTAGGATGCAGGTATTTCTTCGATCCCAGAGATCGCAATAAAGTTACTCGTTATTTCAGAAGTGTGGGATGGCGCTTTGTAGCGCCGCAAATTCTCTTTCTTCCTATATTCCAACAAATTTTTTAAAACTTTTAGTAAGTACTCTTCGGTGTAATATTATGCAGTTGCCGTCTGTCGCTTTTCCAGTGGAAAGCAGCTACGATTTTAAATCGGGTGAAGTAAACTGTCATCATTACTTTTGCTGCTGATTTTTGTTGCTTAGATTTTAGGGGTGGGTTTGCTTCTGTTAGGCTCCATACCATGAACCGCTGTTTGGTTTCTGGATCGTACCTACACGTATATAACCAAGATTCGTCTCCAGTAACAACTTTAGTGAAATTGCTAGACTGATCATTTTCGAATTTGTTTAGGAAAAATTGAGCAAACTGTGCTCGAGCCTCTTTTGGACCCATCGAGCAGATATCTTCGTGTTTCGCAGATGATAACTTAGTATTCGTGATACACCCATGGCAATCAAGCCCAATTCCTTAGCAATAATTTTTTGTGACAATCGTGGGTCTTTGTAAATTTTGAACTTCACCAGAGCTACAGTGACGTCATCAGTGGAAGATTTTGGTCTACCTTCTCGCGACTCGTCCTCTACGGAAAAATTTTCGGTCTGGAATAATCGGAACCTCTTAGAAATACTCTTTAAAGTCGGTCCAATCGTTCCATATGCAATTTGACATTCACTAAATATTGGTATTGGCATTAAATTACGCTGAAACCTGAAGAGAATCACATAGAGAATTTCTGTTTACGTTGGTGGTGGAATTTCGTCTGACCTATCCTCAGCTATCTTGCGTTTTCAATTGCAAAGGGTTTGGTTTTTTATTTTTTTTAACAAAACCAAACTGAAAGTCACCAGCCCCCTCGTAGAGTCTGAAATGAAGAATTTTGTCTACTTCGATAAGAATTTTAAAATTTGATCTACTCATTTAGAGTTTTATGTATCCTTTTCCACTCTTTTTTCAAACAAAAATGGTCAGATTCCAAAGTTTGAAGTCATATTTTTATGGGTGATAAATTCTGAGATGTTTTCCTGTTTTTCTACTTTGGACATACTCGTATATTTGGTTAATGGATTTCAAAATATTTGGTTTTCCTCTAAATTGAGTCAGAACTCGAAATAAACCTGAAGTAATGTATTGTACGGTGTTTCGTCAAATACTTAAATTCGCAAAATGAAAAAATGTCTATGACGTCCAATTTTATATTCCTTATTATGCAAAAACACTCTTTTTAGCGTTAAAATTTTTTTATATACCCGCATATCACGTTCCGTTGCTCAAAGGGCACACGAGGGCGGTGGGTAAAATGATTTGCGAAAACTATCTTATAAAAGCGTCTAAGAAAGATTTTTCGAACAGTTCGCTTACTGGAGAGCTCAGTAAATCACTCTAAAATTGATCTTATATTATTTCCACACAAACAACAAACAAAATATGGTCTCAAAAACTAATTTCTTTTTTTCCCTGCTCGTCGGTAAGTATTTCTCAGTATAGAGTAAACGTTTTGCAAAACTAATAAACAAATGTATATGTATTAAAAAAAAATGTTTCACATTTTATCCACTACAGTATTCCTTATCGTCAACCATTGTCCAGAGACCCACGCCAGATGTATAACACTACGAACGGGGGAGCAAATTTGTGATGGCCTGGATTTGGGTGGCGATTATCGCACGCCCTACGACAGCAGTGATTCATCATCACAAAGCAGTGATGATTTGGAGCAAAGTGCGCCTATACCGAGCGACGCCCAATTGCGAAGACTAGTAGGAGGTCTTATCGGTCAACTAAATGGCATTATTAAATCTGTAAAGTAAGTTAAGTTTGGCATTCATTGATAATGAAAGATTTTAATAAATGTCGACGATATATTTATTTGCTTATTTTTGAGTTGATTTCACAAAACAGCTGAAAGTGAGGTGAATACAAGAAGAGTGTTCCACTGTATTAAGAACCTTATGTTAGGTTTATGGTAGTTCTCCTAAAATGGAGTGCCAGATGGATAGGTCGGGGTGACTGTGAGAAGATGAGTGCACTTAGACTAGAGTATGGCCATTGTTAGACCACGCTGCTGATCCCATCTCTAAGCTTCACTACTCACGCTATATCGTGTTAAAACACTTATTACCTTAGGCCCGTTTTCACAATGTCCGATTAACTTAACCTTTAACCGGAGGCTAGCTAACCGTCAGATAGGCTGATATGACATTTTCGTTTTCACCAAGTTCTGGTTACTTAACTTCTGGTTAGTTTGATCATTGTGAATATTTTAAGCTAAATTCACAAAAATTTGCGTTGTGAATACATCAAAACTGTATGACAGCTTCTATTTGCTTACATTTTTCTACACACTTTGGTTGAGTAATTTTTAAGATCTTCCGTGTTCTCTTTTATTTTTTTTTATTTTATTTTTTGGTTATGGAAAAAAAATGTAATTTAATGAAATTTATTTCAAATATTTTTATTTGGAAAAAAGTTTTAACTTAAATGTATAAAATTTATATATTATATGTATTTATATATGGTTTCCTTGCACATCAGCTATGTTTTCGTCGGCATCAACGGATGCCACTTGAACTTCTACCTCATCCAAGTTAGAGTCATTCTGGATAGCAAAATTGTGCAACACTCTACAAGCAACAATGATGTTCATAGTTGTGCTGAGCGAAACTCTAAATCCATTTCCACTCGATATGTATGTAATTTCGAGTACGGATTTGAGATTCATTGTAAAGACGTTCAGCGCGAAGGTTGAGATATAAAAGACACATCATGTAGTTGCCGACTCCATAACTAAACCCAATTAAAAAAGTCCTGAAATACGTTTTGCTCGAAACAGTGATTCAGACAGCTATCATTAAAAAAAAATACTGTCATGTCCAGAACCAGGTCACTTGCATACAAAATCCATTATTTCCATTTTACAACTACCCTTTTCTACTTTGAAAACTTTTGACATTTTCTTCTCCAGGTGATTGGATTCTGGCATGACTGCAATCTTAACACCCCAACACCTTTAGAAACTTCCCTATTCGGTAAAATGCCGGCATTGTGCTCTCAATTTCTATGTTTTTTCGGTATTCTGATGAATGGTTGGACAAGTGCTACGGTAGCAATAGATAATATTTACCACCCGATTAGCCGTCACCACTTTTATTCCGCCCAACACCGGAACACAAATTAAAAAACTACCCGATGCATAAAAGCGGAATGTTAAATTCAAAATTTCCGCTGCTTTATTCTTAATTATTTAATTTATTCTTAATCAACTTGTATGGTACCGAACGGCTCGGAGAGGTCCTTTCTGATGCTGACTGGTATTCAAACATAGCAGGCTAGAAGCAGCACCTTTTCGTGCTCTCGAAGGCTGCTTTAAAACCAACCACTCTTTGGTGTGTATCGAACTTTTTTTCTCGAGTCTGTTCCAAAATTTGATTCACGTTGAATATGTGGTTAATGGTTGATTTATCAGGTCTAAATCCCCACTGATCAATGTGCTGACAAGCCCACAGTCTTTCACACGATACGCTTGAAAGCACCTTATATGCGATATTAAGGAGGCGCAGACTATGAGAACGTCCTTTTACCTATTGGGCAGAGCACAATTTGGTTCTAATAGTCGGTCATGCTTTCATCCGACCATATTTTGCAAAAAAGCTGATCCATGTACCTTGTTGGCTCCTCACCACTATGCTTAAATGGCTCAGCCTTAAACCATCTGCCCCGCTTTTTGTTGTTTTTAAGCAGGTATTTGCTATTCGAAGTTCCCCATAGTGGGGCAATGAAACAGTTGTTCCATCGCCATCTCAGGGTGCGGCACTTTCACTGTTATTCATCAGGCTGGAGAAGTGTTCCTCTAAGAACTTAGTATACTTAGCCATCAATCACCATATCATCTCCCTGGGTCCTACAAGAGTTTGCTCCACTCTTGAAATCTTCTGCAAGTAGCCGCCTCTTTCTTTTTTTGGCTGCACCTGCGTCTTACTCTTTCCTCTTCAATTTTCGGTATATATCCCATCCACGTATGATGGTCGATGGCAACTTTTTGAGGTAGGCAGTCTGCTTTTTCTCCACTGCGACACGGTAGCTGTTTTTGCGACCTTTCCGAAATTGAATAACTTTTTTTGCAGCTTGACGTAGGGAGATACTGTGGCCGCCAAGTGGCTTGAAGAATTTTCTCGTGCTAGAATCTAGTACTACAGACACCCATTTTTGAGGCCCCGGCAATGTCGATCAGCTTTAACCCATTTGGGAATGTTTTGTTGTGGAGGCAGCGCTCATAAACGGATTGTGGTGAATGTAAATAGTGGTGAACGGACGCTGTATTTACACTACAACGGACTTTTAAACCGAATATGTTTTATTGGCTGCACTGAAGCTTCCTCTATTTTAGCAGTTACCCAAGACTTCACATGGGTTGGTTAATGAATTTTGCGAGAAGGTTGTTCACGTCTTCGTCATGCGCGGTAGTAGGAATCGATTATAGCCCCCACTTTAACTGCATATCCAGCAGCTTGACCACACCCCGCCAACTTCTTACTCTGAGCAAAACGGAATCCATCTCCTGCTTGAGATCTCGTTCCGATTCTTCTTATCTTATAAGAAAGTTGAACTTAGCTTTTATTTCTAAATGTTTTCGGAGGTCCCGAGGACCGAGTGGGCTTGTTATTTATACCACTCTACATGAATGTTGATCTAGATGTTACACCTCCGGCTGACCCAGAAGGCTCCGTGGACTGGTCGTGCTTTAGTGGGACGTAATTTCTTGGGAGGCAAGTAGGTGACCGAGTATAGTTTTCACATAACTAATTTCAAATCACACATTTCAGAATATACATTCCTCCCATTTCTATTTATCTTGTCACGATTCATTTTATTTTAGAGGTTATGCAACCACATTCTTTGGTCTTTAACTTTGAGTAGAATTAATTTATAAATCGCATTGTTAGTTTCATTTGAATTTCGTGAGTTTGAATAAATAAAAATTCAGTCTAAAGGCGAAGAACTGATGAAAGTTTTACTATAAAAGTACACAGAAAAGATGTGTTCTGGAGGAGTACAAGATCTCTGAAATCATAATCGTTCAAAATTTGTATTTACATCAAAGCTTTTGGAAGATGACATCGAAAGCAAACTACTTATATCTTCTGATTGTCGGTAAGTATCCCGACTTCAACAAATACAAATATTTGGGGAGTAGCAGCTGGAACAGAGCGTGCTTCAATTGAAATTCAAAAAAATAATTTTTGATATTTACAGTTTTCCTCATCGTCCATGAAATCTCAATCACTTCTGCAGTACCAGTCGAACCAGTTCAGGAGCTCATTGCCAGTGCTGCAGTGGCTCCTGTGGAAGTTGGTGTGCGGTGCCTGGATGGGTTTATAGACTTATTGAAGCAAAAAACGGAATTAATCAATAAAGTTTCTGATCTTTTTTCTTGAATATCGTGCTTATATAACCATAAATGTTCTACTAAATAAATAATAAAATAATTATCTGTGGGTTTCCTTGAAAGTCGCTTAAATTAAGGAAGAATATGAGTAGCAAAGGAATTTTGAATAAGAAATTAAAAGTGTTAATAAACCGAGAGAGAAAATGAAAAAAGATGGAGAGGCAGAGATATATGTTTATTTATATATAATATATATATGTATATATATATAGAGAGAGAAAGAAACAGATAGGGATATAAGGAGAGAGAGAAGGACCGCGAGTGACCTCCCTTGACTGGTGTTTTTTATAGAACCCTGAAGTACAATCTCTACTGGATGTGATGAAAACAAGTTATGCTCTTAACCAATTCTTAAAGGAGAAGGTTTGTTACTAACATACTGACGGCAGTTACAATCCGCGATTTCCTAGTGTTCTGGAAGTAAATCTTAATTTTCCAGGAGGTATTTTGACGAGCAGAAAGCTTCTATTCTATGTATACACAAGGCTTAAATTTTTGGGTATGATTTAGATTTTCAGCAGCCGAAGATATGGGTAGATTCTACTTTGAGGATGAGCTATGTTGTTTTAATTGATGGATTAACTGTCAAGGTATACGTCAGTTTTATTAAAATCTCCAAAGTAAGTTCTATTGTTTTAAGAACCATGAGTTAGGCAGTAAGCGATAAGTAGCCTACCCAGATATCCCGTCACAGCCACGTACAGATGGTAAACTGCTAACTGTCTATGGTCGTCCGCGATTGACATCCACGTATCCGCATATGAGTCGTCAAAAACTTACCTCCCGAGGTTGGTGAGAAAGTCCGAAAAGGACGGAACGCCCACTCATCATAGGCGCGCAATACTGTATAAGGAAATCCAGATACCAACGAAAGAGATGAGTCTTTACTAATAAGTAATATAGTTAAATATAGCTGACCAGGGTGCGGAACCAACCCTACCAAAACTGTTAAAACTAGTGTAAGTAGTGAGGACTTAGGGGAACCCCAAATTTTACCGAATAAACAGACAACAGAGATTTCCGACCTTTGCGAGATAGAGCGGCAAAATGTCACTTAGTCAACTAGTCTAACCTCATTCCTTCTACGAATACGACCTTACCACATTAATAGTGTCTCCTATGAGACAATAGCGCAAAGTTTATTCCAGGGCTATTCGCAGTGAATGGCCTTGTAAAAAAAGGGATGAGGTACTGTTCACAAGAGGATACAAAATCCTCCTACCAGCAAAGCTACTAAGATAGGCAGTAACGCAGGAAAATATATAGAAAATCTCAATATGTTATATATGTATATAGCCAGATGGTAACAAAGGAAACAACTTCGTATGTTTTTGCGTCATAAAAGTCCTTAGAAGCAGGGAAGCACTACACAGGGCAGCTTGCATATCTACAGATATCCCATGCAAGCAGAATTGACATTCGTAGTATTCGTAGTAGTGATCTGATAGTAGTGATCTGTCCGATCGAAGCTGGAACTCATCTTAGATATTTCGGAGCTCAAACAACTAGATAGAGGGGGATCCAGAATTGGATATAGAGCTTCGAGAAGTGTTGGCGTTTCACACGCCGTCACTTTAAATCGCAATAATGCAGACCTCCAACTGGCGCCAACCAGTCTAAGTAAGGCCCCTCAGACGGCCAGTGTAACCCAACCTTACCTTTATTCCCAGATGATTTCACGGTTTCGACAATCGACAATATACCAAAACGCCCTTTAGCTCTTTATTCTGAACTAAAGTTTAATCGCGTAAGCGGTGCCTACGCCAATAACGAAGAAGAAGAAAAGTTCACCCGCGACTTCATCTGCATGGAATTTGAAATTGCATTTAATAAAGTTTTAAGTTGATTTTTTAAGATATTTAATTTATGGTAAAATTATATGAAATTTTTGGATAACTTAAAGTATTTTAATTTTTTTTTATAATGTCAGGATTTAAACCCTTATTGAAAATGAATAATATTTTTATATAAAAGAAGTCGCAATATTTCCTTGTAGATAATATTTTTTGTTTTCCGAGGGATGCTGGAATCAGGCTACGTTGTAAGCTTACTTGACTGGTAAAGTCTGTCGGAACTTGCCTGTTAGCTAAACAGTGGTTTCTCCAAAAGCATGACAGCATGAACGATGCGATCGGCAAGGCGATATCATATTTGCTTCTCTCTTTGGCTAACCAAATTTTACATAAATCAAGCGATTTAAAAGTATTTTGGATTTTTTCGAATATATCGTTCACGGAAGATCGTTTTTTATCGGGAGCATACGTCATACGCAGAATACAACCTCCAAGTTTCAGGCCGACGACCAGTGGTTTAGGCTAGAGGTTGATTCGTGAGTCATTTAGGACAAATCATCTTATATTTTCAGACAACGAAGGTTCCAATTCCTAATCAAGCTCTATCTTATGCCCAGACAATAGGAAGGCTCCTCCATTTCTGGTATTTCATTAATTTGTATTCTTTAAGATAGTGTTCCAGTGGGAAGGTAAAGCTTTCTTCTTCTCGGTGACCGAGTTTTCATATAATATAACTAATTACTAATCACACCCTTCAGGAGCTTTCATTTCTATTTATTTTGACTGGATTCATTTTATTTTCGGGGTTATGCAACCACATTATTCGGTCTTTAACTTTGACTAGAATTAATTTATAAATCGCATTGTTAGTTTCATTTGAATTTCGTGAGTTCGAATGAATAAAAATCCGGTCTAAAAGCGAAGAACGGATGAAAGTTTTACTATAAAAGTATTTACATAGGAATGATCTGTTCTGAAGGAGTGTCAAATCTGGAGTTCAAAGGATCGTTTCAAATTTATACTTACATAAAATCTTTTAGAAGATGACATCGAAAGCAAACTACTTATATCCTCTAATTTTCTGCATCAGCACACCTCTCTTCAAGCAGGAATATTGTTAGTTGTACGAGTATCTTCGTTTCCCGAGAACTCTAAATCAATATCTTCTTATATCGGCTTTGCAAATATAAATATTTTGGGTGAAACCTTAACTAAAGTGCCTATAGCAGATATGGAAGTAGCTGGAACCACTATGTAGTGTTACAAAATTGTGTTTAGCTCGGAGCAAATGCAGACAAATCTATCAAAGGAAATATGGATACTTTTTATTCTTACTTAGGAGAATTCATTTTGCAGAAGCCTCGTCACGCAGAACAATGGGTGCACTTTTACTAAACTGCTTATCAGCAATAAAATCGATTAAACTGTAGGTCCCTCCTGTAGGTTGGAAAAACATAAATACCTAGGTGTCTGGCAGGAAGTGTCTGAAGTTTCTCCAGTAATGCGAGTATCCTTTGTGCGGGATGTGTTAATCAAACTAGTTGGAGCATTAACGGTCCATTATAGTCTAACGGTAGTGCATGAGCCGTCGTTGATTTTGAAGCGAGAGATTCGATACGTGCATATCTAAAATTTTACTTCCACAGTCTAACAGTTTCCCAGGGAACACGGTGGTACGCTAAATTAGAGACCCACCAATCGCAAAAATTAAGATAATAAGGCTTCGTAAGCTTCAAAAGAGAACTTCGAACCTACGGCTACTCCAAAATAGGTATTGCCGCATTCCACACCATACTTTCTTTCAAAAATGTTTACAGATTTTTTCTTTGTTTTGTCACGTCCCTTTCTAAAATAAGATTTATTATCGCTCTAATTGTGATTAGGAATAATGAAACCAAGTGTTTTCAGCTTTAACACTAGTAAACATAGTTTTAACAGCGAGGAACGAAAAGCTGTAAAACTTCCTGACGTTTCGACCTTTTTATCGATTGGATGGGCACCTTATATGAGTCAATTACACAGTCTAGTCTAATGACTGGGTATTGTAGAGATGCTGAGCTGATCAAGACGAACACTCAAAAATTATTATTTGTTTTTTTTTGCAAAAAGACTCTTATCCTTGCCTTCAGCTTTTGAACTGGGACAGCAGCAAGTTCTTTTTAACTGAAACTTAATCAGAACGTTGCGAGAGCTCCTTAAAATCTCGCTCTCTCTCTTTGTCATACAAAAATGCCTTTGTGTTGAACAGTGTAATTATAATTTTCAATCAGTTAACTGTCCAGCTAACTCGCCACAATTGGATCAGACACAATTCAGTTGCGTTTCTAACCGCGCGCTATTGGGTAGCGAACAGTCCTCAGAGTTCTCAATACAGAATGATGCCGAAAAGTATTTGGTTGTCTATAGTCATGGGTGGTAAGTTTTTCAAATGTAATTTTTAAGGAATCAATTTGAAAGGAGGAAAAATAATATTTACATTGTTTCCTTTTTACAGCTTTTATACTCACCAGTGAAATGCCCCACGCTCAGTGCTCTGACATCACTTCTAAAGATTTAGTTAAAGCAGTAATTGGTTACGTTGACTTTTTCGCGCACTTTCTAGACAAAGGAACCACTGAGAAGCCAATCCCATACTCCACCGAAAAGCTCTCTCCAGTTATCCCTGACAAATCGCTCCCAAAAATCATTGAGAAACCGAAACTAGATACCAACAGGCCGCCTACAGACCCACAAGGAACACCTTATATAGTAGTAAACCAGCCACACACAACTTTAATTGCTGGCGAAGAGTTCTTACATAAGTTAGTTTCTAAATTAGCCTTAAATTCAACGGAGGAGGGCTTAGAGTTCCTAAAAACAATACTTCCAAAGAAGGCGTTAAATGCAATAATGGGAAACAATGCTGACAATGACAATAATGATACACCTAATATTTATATAAATATATAAAACATAAATCAAATTAGAATAAAAAGTTTATTTTAATTAAATATACATAATTGAAAGTAAATTAACGAAACCAACACGAGAAGATAAACAAAAATTTTCGAAAGGTATGGATTTAATGGGGAGCTTCCTGCGAAGTGCTTTCGCATATGGGGTTGCACGTCACTTATGACTGTCGTGGATAATTTCGTCTATTTTCGAAGTAGCATTAAGTTTAACAATAATGTCAACCTTGTAATCCCGCTCTTATAGAAGATTGTACCTTATATAATATTAGTTTCTCAAGCAATAGTTTAAAGGAGTCACACGCCTGAAGTTCGTTTGGTATCGAATGGGTCGGAGAGGTCCTTCCCGATCCTGACGGAGCTTTTGGTGTTTCTTAATGTCAGTTTACTTAGCCATATAAGTCAAACACAGCGGCACAAAAGCAGCTCTTTATATTGGTCTAGAGCTACACTGATATGTTTGTTGATGCTGGGCATTAGTTTTTGGATTTATTCCACGTTAATATGGGGGGCAGAATGTATTGTAGTGTTCTCAGAGAGCAGCAGTGCAAGTCGAGTAGAAAATCGGTCGGCTGTAGGTAGTGATGGCAGGTTTTCGACGTCAAAGTTTCCTTGTGTTTGTTGACGATCGTTCCTTACTGCACATAGGCGGATACGTGGCTTTCGTGCTACAAGATAGTGGTCCGAGTCGAGGTTGTGTCTTCGAGGCGTACGCATTTCAAGAACACTGGGGACATGTCTTCCGACTATCACAACATGATCAATCTGGTTTTGAGTTTTTCAATCAGGGAACAGCCAATTAGCTTTATGTATCTTCTTGTGCTGGAATCTAGTACTATATACAACCATATTTCAAGCCCTGCCGAAGTCGCACATCACCGTTGAGGAGCAGCAGAGTTTTATGTTTCAGCAGTAGCACGATTTTTAAACGTGGCCAAATAATTAAAATAAAATTAACTACAACTGTTTTCCAAAGTAATCAGTAATAACGGTATAAAAACCTTAGACTTCTTTTACTTTACTGCGAGGCTCATTCTCCGTCAAATAGTTTCCGCTCTACTCTTAGTCGCAGGTAGGTAAAATATACGAATATGTAGATTGTTCAAATCTGAATGTGAACTCGACCAGCAGAAAGCAATATGGTAGTAGGCAAGCAAGAACAAACAAAAAAGATGGTTTGTCAACACGCGTACATGGACAATTCTCATAAAATTATTTAAATTAAACTAACCGGTCTCAGATAAGAAAAGTTCGAGCAGCCCATATGAACGAAAAAAAATCAAACAAATTGAACCGTAAATAAGATTATTTATTATTGTGTTAATCCAATAAATTAAATTTCAAGTGAATCGAATCGTAACTAAGATTATCTCGCATGAAACGGTCCCCGAGAGTCTTTTAATAAAGTTGAATTTTATTTCGGTCCAGCCGTTAGGAAACGTATCCCGTATACGCACGGGCATGCCTTTCAACAAAACGAATGATGCCATCTATCGGGTAATGGAATAGACCAAGCCAATCAAATATCTGCTCGATGACCCGTAAAGGAAATTAATAAAATGTACATATGTCATGAAAGTTTTCGGAAATTGTTGGCCCACAATTCCGGCCGTTTACGACGGACGCTTTCGCGCAAACTCTCAAGCAATACTCTTTATTGACCGTCTGTCCCTTTGGAACGAATTCAAGATGAATCAAACCGCGAGTATCAAAAAATAGTTTCCGGAAACTTTCTGGTCTTAATACATTTTTAATATTAAATGTTGAGCTAGTCGTTATACTCTTCAATATATTAATTATATACCATATTTGCAGATATTGTACGATGGGGAACCGACAGATGAGCATATTGGTCTAAGTGGAGTTTCTTCAGTCTAATCAACTATCAAACCAAAAATGTTTTGTTTTAGATAAAAGACAGGCATTTTTGAAAAGGGATCGTTTAAGAGCTGCGCAGCGCGTTAAAATTATTTAAAACCTTCTATAAAATGGTGATTTAAACGTGAACCCATTTCGTTAAGGGGGGATCATGATGGTGTAGCCGAAGACCCGAAAGTGTATATTTCTCGACGTTCTCAGGAGCTGGAACTTTCTTACGGCGCATTTAACACTATGGGACATCCATATAAAGTTCAGCGCATACGACAGCTGAAGCAAGCTGGCCATTCACAATGCCGGTAGATGCAGGTTTTTCGAACAAAATTTTCTTCACCGACGTGGCACATTTCTCATTGAGTACCAAAATCAGCACAATTGTCGCATTTGGGGCTTCAAGGAAACTCAATTGATCGAAAAGAGCCAATACATAAAAAAAATCTGACTGTCTGCGCTCCTTGGTCATGTGGAGAGATTGTACCTTACTTCTTTGAAGGCGACATCGCCGAGGCTGCCACTGGTCGTATGATAATCTACATTCTTATGGACTTCAATTGGGGAACACGATTCAGACAATATAAAGTTTCAACGGGATGGTGCAACATGCCACACAACACGATCGAATTTTGTGACTTGAGCCATCTTTCAAGTGAATAGGTATATGTAGGTATTGAAGGATCAGACTCAGCCTTGTTTTTATTCAATAAATTCTAAGACAACGACCATCCAATACAAATCAGCTCTTTCCTGGTGTCTTGAAAGAATATTCTATAGATGTATTAATAAAGGAGACACCTTTGCCAAATCTCCATGCCAAGTCAAGTTGAAGACTGTTGAAGATAATATCAAAAGAGTCAATTGGTGTGATTCTAAAACTCTACTAAAAAAAAAAGTATGGAGACGCCAGTCCTTTCTCCACCTCATCTTTTCATCTTTTTGATTGTTTCTCCTTTGCTCCGCTTTCGCCAGCAAACACTGCGCCGAAACAGCTGAGATAAGAAAAGATCTATGCGCTGTTCTTAGCACAGTGTCAATCTGTTTAGTGCAGACCATAATAAAAATATATGAGAATGTCGGTTCTTTTCTTTTGCTTATAAAACAGTATCTAACAAAAAATCAACGGTCTTGGCTCATTATTCTCTTGGAGGAAATTTGATGGATGGGCAGTATGGCTTTCTGTTATTTCCTTCGCGCACATAGATATTCCAAAAGAAGATTTTCATGATAGTTTTCTCTCGGATAGGAAAAATTAAACTTTACAAGTCTCTAATAATTTCCGTCCTACTATTTGATGCAGTATAGCGAACGATGTCGACATCCCATGAGCTGACTCTGGGAGCCTTTGATCGAAACGTTTTACGGAATAACTGTGCATGGCAATGTCCAATATTGGAGACAATGGAACCAAATACTGAAAGAGGTATACGGCAACATTGATATTGTTCAGCGAATTAAGAGTCTACTGCTGAAATGCAAGATAAAGTCGGGCGAATGGGTGAGGGCACTTCAGCTTTGACGGTGGGCAGTACCGGTTCGTGAAAGCAGAGGAAGACCTAAACTTCCGGGGAAGGATCAGGTGGAGAAGGACCTGACTTCACTTGGAAAAATGTACAACAACATCTACCGAACTATAACTGAATTTTCTAAAGTGTTTGTTACATTTCAAAATGTTCTTTATTTCTATGTTCAAATTCCACCTTAAGATTACAGCTTAAACTATTACTATCACGTGAATTTTTCATGTTTTCCTTTCTTTCCCTCAAACAAGTTCTGGAATCCATGTTGAAATTGATCAACTAAGTTCGTCACACCCTCTAAAATAACTTCTTTCGCACTGGGTGATTTATTACCATGCGCAGTTGCGCTTAGTATTTGACAGGTGATGAAAATAACTGTAAAGAAATTGTAAGAAATAAATAAATGAATAATTTTTTTTATATTTCAGTATAGAAATTAAATTGGGCGAGGTTTATAGATGACCTTTCCAGCAGTCGACAAGCATTTTTTATTCGATTGTTCGATGTACACAGATCATATTATGTTTGTTCAGCTAACGGTAGTATGATACGGTATAAAAAAAACTAATAACGATTTAACCATTTCTGTCTGTCCGTTCGTTTATAACTCAAGTAAGAAATGTGATAATTTGATAAAACTCGGAGCCCATATTTCAAGGTTCACAAGTACGGACGATGTTGGAAATGGGTGACATAGGAACAAGTTTACAGCCACCTCCCATAGGTTTGAAAAGTATAAAAAATCGCGATAATTTTATAAAAACATGTGCAATTAAAGTAATTTTGAGACGATAGAGAGTAGAAAAAATATCAAGTGGGCGTGGTGCTTCTCATTTATAAGTCCAAAAAGCTGGAGTATTCTCACAAATCCCTGCAAAGCTTACATTACAACTTACCTCCAATTAGAAGAATCAAATTAATAGATTTCGAGAACATTATTATTATTATTATATTTTTTTAAATCTCCTTAAAAAATGTGAGAGCTAAGTTAGTAAGTAAGTAATTCACACAGTCTGAAAGAGTCCAGCCTCTGGCACTTGCTGATAAAGTGTTAATCTCATTGACTGCTGACCAGCAGTTAAACTAGTCTACAAACTTCAGTAAATTTCTGAAATAAAATGAAAATTATAACAGTTTTAGTCTTTTTATTAACCGAGATTTAAATATTTCGTTACAGTCTTGCGGATAGTGCCTCCTTCTGGAGCCTCCTCACTTGAGCAGTATATCCTGTGCTCCTTATCCTTTCAAAATGTTTGCTGCCTTCTAAATTTTTTTTGTTAACTTGTGTTGGAAGAATGCTGAAATCGTGTGCCCGCATTACATTCAAAGTGTAAGTCGGACCTGCTGAAGCATATGTAAATAATAATAAAAATAAAGAACGAGGCTGTAATGAGGTGTCTTCAATAGCTACTATTAAGCGGCACGGAAAACAGGATAATGAGGTGGAGGAGAGGAAGGAAGCTCTAACCGAGGTGAGAACCGCTGCATAAAACCTCATCGGCATAACGAGTGTGGCTAGTCCCCCGAGGGCGCTAAACACTTGTGGAGAAAAAGAAGCAGTACATCTTATGTGAAGATAAACTGAAATTCAATTAAGCCCTCAAAGGTTCTGACAATCTCGGAGAATATATATACCATCGAATAAACTTACTAGAAGAACAACTCTGTCAGTGACTTCCATTACTGTCGATTGATTGATTTGATGCCAGTATTATCTTGGAAGACAACGCAATATCGGAAAAATAAATCACCATGCTCGTTGTTTGATCTCATTTGCTGCTTTCTGGGATATATGTAGAGGAAATATGTTTATTTTAGGTTGAATTTAATGAATTTAACTTAAGAAGTTCACTAGAGGAATAAGCAAACGAGCACGATATCGTTAGCAAAGAAGACAGTATTTTCCGCCTCAGTCCTCCTCGGCGTCTGTGTCAAAGAGTCTAATGGAATCCCTCGTTTCTGTTGTGGTTTAGAATAAATTTCCAAAATTAGTCTTCCTCTCTTGTACGGCCGACAGCGAACTCAGAAGTACAGCAGACCTTAGGAACCTAAGGAACTAGATGAGGAAGAATTTCACTGAAAGCTTTGATTGCAAAATATAGCAATCGCTGTTGTTGCCAATTGCAAACACCAACTACAGCCAGGTCCTTATCTACCTGGTGTTTCCAACGGAGTGGAGGTCTTCCTTTTCCTCTGCTTTCACCGGCGTTTACTGCATCGAAAACTTTCAAAGCTGAAGTATTCTTATCCATCCGGACAACACGACCTAGCCAGCCTAGCCGCTGCTTCTTGAAGCGCTGAACTATGTCAATGTTATCTCATCTATATCTCATACAGCTCATCATTACATCGGCTGCGGTATTCGCCGTTCCCAACTCGTAGAAATCTTACGCAACACCTTTCTCTCGAAAACCCTTAGCACCCACTCATCAGATGTTGTCATTGTCCATGCCTCCGCACCATATGTCAGCACGGGATTGATAAGCGACTTGTAGCTGTACGCTCTTATAGAAGATTGTACCTTCTCTGTTCAGCCCTGCAAAATCACTCGATAAAAAGTCACTTTGTCTGAAACTTTGCTTAGGACCGATCAGCTTGGAGAGGTCCTTCTCAATTCTAACTGCGCTTCTGGTGTTATGTTGCACCATCGCACTTCTTAGACGGCGGTGATGTTGGCCTTAAGTTTAGCGAGGACATAAACCAGCTGGACAGCTGCACCTTCCTTAAGATACTGGACATTCCAGGTGCATGCACCCAAATCGTGATACTCAAAACATTTGCGGGGGTCGTCATAAAAAGCGGTGTCTTTCATCCGAGTCATAATACAATTTATCATTGTAGATTACTTTTCGAGTGGTGGTTCTCAAACCCTACACACAAAAGCATGGGATTCGCTTTCGCACTTTAGCTCGCCTCCAAGCAGAAATCTGTTGGCTACCCAGGGGATACTTGGTCTAAGACCGTAAGTCGTGAGCTGCTTGAACTATATACAAAATAGTCGTTTCTGGGCACTCCCAGGTGAATGGCAGGCAAAAACTTATTTCACTTGCGTAAACTTCTACACGTGGTACCATGTCCCAAGAGGGTTACCAAAGAAAATTCAAGGTGGAGCTTTCAAATGTCGTACTACCGCAGGTACCCATTGCACCCACCTAACAGGGGTAACTCTATCGATCAACATGCTTACATTAAGGGCCGGTCTATGGTCAGCATAGTAGAAATTTCGTTAAAATACAAACGGTAGGCAACGACAATTGACAACTAATGTTCATGAATTGAGCTATTACAACATTTACCTGCTCAGCGACGCAATCAATTTACGTTGGTGGAGAAACTATTCAAGGGTGTGTTTCGTCCCCGCTTCTACGTGTAGTGTCGCTGAACGAAATTCTACTCGAACTCAACAAAGGGGGAGTGTATGTGGCAGCAAATGCAGACGATCTCATGCCGATGGCATCCTAGTAAGACGGAGCTGATGCTATTCTCAAAGAAACCGGTGCAGGGGTTACTGGAGCCATAAATTCATGTTCAACATAATCAGGCTGGTGGTACCAAAAACGATTTGGACATGAACAGATACTAAATCAACTCAAACAACTTTAAGTAAGCCAGCTTATATCCTCCAAAGATTTCAATTGTTGTTTCAAGGAGAGAATGCCCTCTAGACGGGAATGAAGCAGACTAAGCCGTCTCCGTACGGCTTAAGGTTTAACCTAATTTTTAATTTAAATTAATATTCTATAAAGCTGGATATCCAACAATTAAATCAGTCTACCTAACAATCAGGCTCGTGACTAGCATAAAGACCTCATTATTGGATTAATTTATCTTTGATATTCTTGATCATGTTTCTACTGTGAGAGGAGTAGAAGGCAGGTGTTCCAAATTCTTGCTGTTTTACATTCTAGCTAGATCTATTACAACCTTATTTGCAAAAAAGAAGGAGATCTTCCTCTTCCTCTGCTTCCACCAGCGAGTACAAGATCACCTGAGTGTTCTCATCCATCCGAATAACTCGATCCGATTAAAGTAAATCTTCTGAAAAAAAAAATTTCACTCGAAGACTCTTATATCTGGACGCGAATGGTGAACGACTTGTAGAGTTTGATCTTTGCTTGTTGTGAGTGGACCTTACATTGTCATTGGTGTTAACGCTGTTTCCAAGATAGACGAAATTGTATACGTGCAACTTCGGAGCTGTAACCGTCGAGCCGGGTCGCAAATGCGATGTGCTTTTTTAACTTGTTTGGAGAAAGCAGGAGTTAACTCATTCTAACTCATTTACCTTGCGATTGCTAATAGGATAATAAATCAGTTCTGACCACACCAAAATCCAAACAAATTTAAAGAAAAATGGTCTCATGGGAGGGTTTACTCTTCCGGGTGTATTTCGGACTTGGAAAACAGCTCCTTATAAAATTTCACCAGCTAATAGAAGACGGCTTAGAATAAACAGTAGGTAGCTTCTTCCATTGGTTGGAAAAACATCAACACGCATATAATATATTGAAGCATTATGAGTTTTCGATCTGGATTACTTGTTGATCTGGCAGGTATTTCCCCGAGTCGGGTTCGAGCCCTGCGTACAACCGTTTTCCCAAGGAATTGTTCGATTTCGGACGCTTATCAGAGTTTGAGCAGACGCTACCACACGTATTTGTAACCGCTGAAACGATTTTACGCCGGGTTCCTCCTCCAATTTATGGTATGCGTCTTAATATTTTTATTCCAAGGAGGGAGGAACCTACTGTCTATACTAGACCGCCTCCGAACGGTTGAGGGTCAGAAATACACTCAGCTTTTTGGATTCCCAGGGTGTCCGAAAGGACGTGGAGTTCGTATTTATAACACTTGTTCTTTTGTTTACATTTTCTGAATTAAATATTAATTTCAAAATCATTCTCAATTTACATAGTAGTAAAAGCAAAACGCCTCAGCCCCTTTACACGCCAGTGTGTTCTCAATTAATAGTCTCACTTAGGAGCCAAACAATTTTATCAGTCCGTCTGATAAAAAACTAAAAGCGGATGTGATTCCCGCCACTGCTAAGGTAGCAAGTATAAAGAATCCCTCGGCGGTCATTATTTGACATGCGAGGAATAAAACTGTAAAGCAATGAAGGAAAATAGTACTAATGTAAGAAAAGTAAAAATTTATTAAGATTTTTTTAACAAAACAGTCAACTTCTATCAAGTATCATTACAAAAACATCTCAATACTTACCACCAATCAGTAGGTACAAATTTGTGGTTCTGGAGAACATTTTTCAAGTAAAACTTTTTAACAATTTCAAGAGCTCTTCAGTAGAAGCGCACAACTCGATCTGGCTTTTGAAATGTCTGATACGAATGTTTATATAGAGAAAAAGTTTTCAAAACTATTTATCAAGTAAAAAAATCAATCAACATAACTTTCATACTCAATTATTCCATAAATTTATCTTTGAGATTCTCAAGCGTGCTCCTACTTTGAGAGTTTCAATAAAACACGTGCCACAATTGTTTCTAAGGTTTTATTAAATATTTCTCAATCGTTTTTATTGGCACACCTGCGCGTGTAACTGAAAATCATTTAGTTTTAAGTGTCAAACGTGTTGGGACAAAAGAGATTCTTCAGTTTTTCAGTTTTCTGTTCTCAGTTCTCAGTTGTGTACATAGTTTTAGAGGGAAAATTAATCTAGCTCATTAAAAATTAATTTTAATTAAGTTTTATTTAAGAATTTTTTTTTAAATTATTATTCTGTTGTCTCGTGTCAGAAAAATCGTAAGCTTTAGAGTGATTTTTACATATCAAGATTGCAATTTCTATTAAGCTTTTGCAACGACATTTCTTCGATACCAAGAGAAAGAGCGGCCAGATGTTTTAAATAATTCTCCGAAATTGGGTAAAGGTTGACCGGATAAGAACTCGATAAAATGAAGTTCATTCGAAAATGATATTGCCTACTTTTCGGCGTAAGGGAAACAAAAGCTTAAGCGGTTTTCCTCCCAAACTCCTTTCCAGTCTATAGCTTTTGAAATTAGAGTGTTTTCATCCATTCGGGAAACGTAACCTAGCTAGCGAAGCCGGTGCTTCTTGATTCGCTGAACTATGCCAATGTCAGCGTATATCGCTTATCAGATGTGGTCATCGTCCATGCCACCGCACCATATAGTAGGACGGGAATGATGAGTCACAAAAGTAGCACTTTTTGGCAAGAGTGATTCTGCATTGGATCACAAGGCTGACAATGTCGTTGGTAGACGAAGATATCTACGCCCTCAAAGTTAACACTTGTCATGGGGGGCTGTCGGTTAGTAAGCAACGGTACTTACCAGACATGGTGATTTCATCCTGAACTAGCTCTCCGGATGGAGGGTTTCGCCACCCGTTCTACTTACCGCGCCATGAACAAAAAAAAATTACATCCATAGGTTTCGGACATGCAAGAATAAAAAATGAGACTAGAAGGTGAAGAAGTAAAGACTGAGGTTCGGGATGATGGAAAAATAGACACTGCAAAAGAAAGAGGGGGAGAGACCTGTCCGGTCAGGTGAAGTCATCCCACCATCTGCGCCTGACTTACGTAACCATGGGTGCCGCGCTGAATTCATATTCGCCTTAGCTTATATCACGAATAATTATAATAAAAATATTTCACAGACTTCATTTATTTTTAATTATAATTAGCTCACAATACTATTATATAAAATCTAATTAATAAAAGGCAAAAAGGCTTAAATTTGAGATATTAATTCAAAAGAAAAGAATATTCTTCTTGTTTCAATAAATTAATAATTAGAAAAAGGTACCCAGGCTCCACAAAATAATATAGGTATATGTATATATGTATATACGAATACCTTAGGCTAACCCTAATATTTGCTGGCTACTTCTTCGTCACATATAAAATTATGTACATATGTGAGTATGTCCCAACAAGATTAAAAAATAAGGAGAAAGGAAAAAGCTATTACACGTCTATCTATTGTATCTAAAAAATATACGTATTAAGATGTTTGCAAATACGTAGTTAAGTGTATAAAAATTATTCTCAGCCCTTACCTTGTTGTCCAACGTTGATGGCACCAACTATTTAAGACACTGGATGACTTAAAAAAATGAGAACTAAAATAAACTTATGTACATAGGTACATATGTACACACGTTAGCGCGTCCGACTGCCTACGCCTTTCGCTAAACTGAGCATTCACTCGGAAAAGAGGAAAAACAAGGAATAGAAGTAAAATGTTGATTGTGGTTTGGAAGAAAGGAATATGAAATAATTTTTACAAAAAATTTCAGAACGCGAATTAGAAAAGTTTTAAAGATAAAAGAAATTAAAAATTAAAACAGATTTAGAAAAACAGATATTGAACGTGCAAAATTTACTTTACAACTTAAAACTTAAAATATTAAAATAAAAAACTTAAAATTCAAAAGACAGAGTGATGATTTAATTTAGATAATAATACAATAAAATAACAAAATTAATAAAATCCAGTCAGATCTATTAACATTCGCACGTATAGATATAGGTATACGTATTGTATATATATATATATATATTCGCCTCGCCTTAATTGCACGCCTTTATATTACATTAACAGCGGCATTCAGTAATTTCATACAGTCATTAATTCACAAATTGATTGATACTATTTTTGTGACCATGGTATCAATTGAAAGTCAGTACCGAGAATATTAAAAAATTCGCATGAAAAATGAGGCGAAAAATCAATTCCAGGGATCAGCTTATAGCGACTTTTGCTGGAGATGCGGACAAGCACTCAACAAAAATTAGTTTACCGATTACATGCGATAAATTTTCTTAAACAGATTTTATAACCATAATTATTCATAAAAAAAACAAAAACTGTTATTTACTGTGTTTCTTTTTCATTTAAAGAAAGGTAATATTTCTTCGCGATCGATTTCTTGCAAAATCAATAAAAAAGAAAATAAGTTCCTCTTCCATTATTTTATTATTTTTTAAGACAATTATGTAAATAGAGCGAAAGTAGTTTGTTTTTTTTATTTTCATGACCTGCTAAATGGCAGATCTTAAATTTGATACTTTTTAGTGACTTCAGTGACTCAGCGTTGCTTAGTGAAGTCCAAATACTTTGTCTCTACATACGTAGTATTCGTATCAATTTGATACTACAATAGATACTGCTTACTGAATGCCGCTGTAAGAGTGATAATAAAATATAATATATGTAGATAGTTCAAATCTGAATGTGAATTATTTGAATGAACTTGACCAGCAGAAAGCAATATGGTAGTAGGTAAGCAAGAACAAACAACAAAGATGGTTTATCAACACGCGTACATGGACAATTCTCATAAAATTACTTAAATTAAACTAAGCGATTTCAGATAAGAAAAGTTCAAGCAGCCCATACAAACGAAAAAAAAAAAATTCTAGCAATATGGACCATAAATAAGATTATTAAGAATTAGTCTCTGCATGTTTATCCAACAAATTAAATTTCAAGTGACTCGAATCGTAACTAAGATTATCTCGCATGAATCGGTCCCCGAGATTCTCTTAAAAAAGTTGAATTTTATTTCGGTCCATCCGTTGTCAATTCATGAAAAACCATAAATTGTTTTCAACATAAGGGTTCCTCATTGAGCGAGATCATATATGTACTAAAATTTAACCACATGTCTCGATCTAGAAACAATATATCTATTCTGTTCGGTGACTCTTGGTCCACTTTTGAAAATTTTTATATATTAATCCAAACCATAGAAACGATTTTTTTGAATAGATCAGTCCCAGGCAGGGAATGTTTCTGCTAAACTAAGCAAAAGGCTACCTACCTATGTATAAAATTTCAAGTAAATCGAACTATAAATTCAAATTTCTCGAATAGATCAGTACCAAATCCTCTTCCTGTTGTGAAAAATACATGTTGTGTTATTCTCAGACCTACTGAATATGCACATAAAATTTCATTAAAATCGGTCAAGCCGTTTCGGAGGAGTATCGTGTCTAACACTGTGACACGAGATATACGTGTATATATGGTATATATTATATATATATAAGTTGTATCAAAGATAATTTTAAAATATATGAAAAGTAATACAGCATTAGATTGAACCAATTGACGACGTGACAGCGTTTGGCGCCGTTTCGGAATTTTCTAAGGACAACTTATTAATCCACTGCGAATTTAAGGACTTTTTTATTAAAACTGCAATCGATATATTATATATGTACATATGTATGTATATATCATGTACAGTTTGTCAAGAATGAGTTTTTTTTTAATTTGGTTATCAAATATAGTTATTTACAATAATTACAACGGATTCATAAAGGAAAAAAATCAGTTGAGTGCAAAAGATACGAAAAACATAACAAAAACAAAAACTACTCCAATTTGTAAGTGTCAAACAACTCCTTTCGCAAATAATGAAACGTATTTGTGAAGTAATTTTATTAGTCTAAAACCTGACCATATGGAATATTTAGTACTTAGTATGGCTGCCTCTAGCATTTACCATGCATTGCAGCCGTTTCTTCATGGAATATATCAACTTTTTCATGTCGCACACGTTGGGTATATTTGCCATTCTTCTAATCTTGCCTTTTGTGTGAGGTTTTTTGGTTGCCTTTTAGCCACTTTTTTTTTAAAAAGCCACTAATTCTAAATAGGATTTAAGTTTGGACTTTGGGCCGAAGTATCCATAACTTTCCCGCAGTTGTACAGAAGCCACATACGCACCATATTCGCCTTATGCTTAGGGTCGTTTTCTTGATAAAATTTGAAATACGGTTTCATATTCCTAATAAATCCAAATTTATCTGCACTGCTTAGCAAGTGACTTCTTAAAATATTCCGATATTGTTTTGCATCCATTATATTCTCTATGAAAGTCAATTCGCTTACTCCTGTGGCTGAAATACACCCCCAAACCATAACAGAAACTTTTCCAAATTTGACCGTTGGTATGATGTTCCAGTTTTCTGGTGATGTAATTGCCTTTAGCTATACTCTAGTGGGCCCGTCATTGTAATATAGCATAATTTTCGTCTCATCACAGAATATCACGTCATCTCAAACTGTTTCATGGGAAACAACAGCATTCGGCTGTGCTTTCCTTTAATATACCAATGCTTTTTTCAGCCAAACTAATTGACCAATCCTAATGAAATTTTTGTTGCTGTTGATCTAATTTATGTTTATTTATTATATTTTGCACATACGTGTAAATGTTGCTAATTTATAAATAATTTGTTGTTAAAATATTTACACTTTCATCACAAATTTTTACTTAGCATGTGCACTTATTTAACATACTCGTACATGATGGAAAATAGTAACTTTATTTAATCTGTTCAAACGCGATTACAAAGTTAATTGTATTTTTATTTTATATGGTTTTACTGCTAAAAAAATATTTTATTTTTGTATATTATTTATAAACAATTTACAAGAGAAATGACAGATAGGTAATGCCTTACGGCGTAAAAATAAAAATACACTACTGTGCAGGATTGTATGTACACAATAATATTAAAAAAAAATATTTTTTATACTTAATAAAAGGAATGACAATGTTACTTTTTACAGGTGTGGCAGCTTTTAAAATTAAAGGAATAAAAGCAAAAAGTGAAAATTAGTGCGACTTATTCGAACTTCAGTTTTTTTTTCAAATTATATTAAAATGAGTGATATCGAGTATGGTAAGTTTAATTGCGTATAAAATTTTATAAATATATATGTACTAAACATAATATTTTTATAGAGTCTGATGTCCCATCAACCAGTGCAGCGGCAGCAAAAAGGGCGCGATTCACGGTGGAGGATTTCCGCAACATGTGGAACATCCACAAAATGCGGGACGATTTGGGTACAGTGGAGCAATGCGTAGCACTTGCAGAGGGGCATTGGCTACTGCTTCGCAGTAAATTGTGTCCTTCTCATAGGACGCCCATGTCCTTAACAAAGCAAGGTAATGATGTCCTCGGAAGTTTTTGGTGCCGCAAAGGAAAATGTAGGGAGAAGTCCTGCGTTTCAAAAGCAAAAGGCACATGATTTGAGGAAGTTCGACTATCCCTCCCACATTTTTTTTACATAATGTATTGTTATGCGCATAAAAAATCACAGCTTGAAATAATGCTTGATGATTACGTTGGTGGGCCTTTGTCGAGCCGGACCATCACCAATTGGTACAGTTACTGCAGGGAAACCGTGGGGCTGTACCAAATCGACCAGCAAACAACGGAGGGAAAAATTGGTGGTCCTGGCAAGATTGTTCAAATCGACGAGAGTAAATTTGGAAAAAGAAAATACAATAAAGGTAATAGTTATATATTTTGTTATTATATAGGCTTAACCTTGTTTTTAATTTTTTTTAGGGAGGAGGGTCGAAGGTCATTGGGTCCTCGGTATGATCGAGGACGGCTCGGAGGACCTAAGGTTGAAGGTGTGCCCGGACAGCGTGCGATCGGCAGAGGTGCTCGTACCCCTCATACAAAAACATGTAGCCGGAGGGACAATCATACATACCGATTGCTGGAAAGCGTATGATTGTCTCTCCAGCTACGGGTACGAGCACAGGAAAGTAAATCATAGCGATCCGGATAACCCGTTTTTGGCAGAGAATGGGACACACACTCAAAGGATTGAGTCCCAATGGCGAGTAGTAAAACGTTTTTTACAAAAAGATAACTAAAAGAATCAGGCTAATTTCGCCGATATGATTATTGAGTATTGTGGCGGAAATCATAAAAACAGTGAAGACCCCTTCTTAAAACTTGTAGAGGTTATTAAATACACATATGAATTGTATTTTAGTTGTTTTATTTTGGAATTTCTTTTTTATATGTGGCAACACCAAAATTCAAAGTAATTGCTTTACGTGTATGTACAAAATGATAGGGTAAAAATCCAATTTTTTCGCAATTTCTACTTTGAATATCTCGAAAACTAAAAGTCTCCGGTAAGTTTGGTTTTCGGTGTCTGAAAGTGGGTGAAGCCCCCTACCACCCCTTATAACTCATTTTTCTCAAAGCCTGGTACATTAAAGGAAAAGCATCCCGAGCATCCCTAAGTTCCTCTGCTACTTTAGGTTTGGGGCCGCCACCATACCTTAGTTCAAATTTGCCTTCACACTTCACTCGTTTTTGAATATTATAAATGGTTCTCTTCGTGAATGAAAACATTTCCGCGAGTTATTTAATGTAAATACATCGGCGCCTCGGGAGATGGAGTGCACCGGTGTATCGTTTGAGAGGATAAAAATAAAGAAAACGTAAAAATAAAAGATTAGGATTTTGTGTTTTCTAGTATAACTTTTATTAAGTTAAAAAGGGTATTGTTACCTTTACAATTTTTGTGTTTGATGAAACTGATAGTTGGCTGGCACTTGCTTGCACGTCCGTTCGCTTTTGCTTATAATATCGCAATACGTATATGCGAGAAAAATTCTTACTGTATACCGTAAATGTTTTGAGAACGGTAACTCGTGTTAAGATATTTAACGAAAGATTTATAGAAGGTAAACGGAATTGTTAAGGTGGTACCAAAGAAGTGGTACTTTAGACTTTCGGCCTAAACATGCCGGCACCCTTGCGATAAGCAAGACCTGTTTACATTGCGAGTCCAACCATCACTCCCATTTACAATTTATAGTGTTTTCTAACAAAAGAAGATTGACTTAGAGGAGGATATTTTAATCCTCATCGAAAAATCCATCAGCCTGTAAGGAGATCAGGACGGTACCTGGAAATAAAGGTTAATAAAACGTACGTGGTCTCTATTTCATTTGTGCTTTATTTAACAAAAAATTCATGTATGTATGTTTGATTGACTTATTGTAACTTATAAAAATCATGCCTTGCACGTTCCGGATAGGGCCCATCCGAATATGGTGCTTTGAGCCACAAGTGGTCCAAAGGACGTGGGCAAGGTCCCTGGTAGCAATATATCCGCGTATAGATCTGCACTTAGTACAATCCGCACTGGCGCTGATCGGTCAAAATGTGGATCCGCCAACCTCATGTGTGCCACGGATGCATAACAAACAACCCCTCCGATTCGCGACGTACACTTCAGGGGGCCTTAGTTCGCACATGAGGTCTTTGGCGATTAGTGTCGTAGGCACGCAGACGTCTATCAACGCCCAAATCAAGTGTAGGCGACCACCTGACTCCACCTTTATGACGAAGGTTGGTGCTACTGCTATCATTGGCCGTAGAGCTTGTCCCAGAAGTGTGCGATCACTGAGGCTCCCACTTCGAAACTGACTTGGTAGCTGACGAGGCTTGGTCTCCAGTCTACGGTCGTTGGTCGAGCGCGATGAAGGCCGCTGTCGGAAAGTCCTGGTTTCCGATCTGCGGCTATATTTCGGGGTGGTCGGAAAGTCCTAGTTTCCGATCCTGTAGCCGGTTGCCTTTCGTGTTGCAGAGAGGGTCGGAAAGTCCGAGTTTCCACTCCTCTCTCTGAGGTTGCCTCTACTGATGGTTGATTCGTAGACCGCGAGTCATGGTCGGAATCACTCGCATTTATGAAAATGGCGTCTGATATTTCCTCGTCGTCTACTTGCTCTGCCCATGATCTTGCAGACGGTCGCTTCTTCGATGTTGACTTCATTTGTTTTTTAAGCTCTTCGCCTATGTGGAGGGTGGTATGATGGCGTTCGTTACACCTTCGGCACCTTAACTGACTCGTGCAGTTAATTTCCCGATGAGACACGGAGAGGCAGTTTGCACAAAAGCCCCCCAGTAATGCCTCACGAAGTCTCTCTTCTGGGGTCTTGGATCGAAAAACAGGGCATAGTCGAATGGGGTGCTTTCCTTCGCACAGACGGCTCGCATTTGTATAGCGATGTCCTTGTCGCTCTGCCTTTTTCAGCATTTTACTATAGCGAGTCATTTTCCTACTGAAATGTGTGTAATAAATGGAAGTACATGGTTTTTTTTTTTTTTTTGTCAAATGTAATGTTGGGTGGCGAGAATTACTACAAAAAATATGCTTGTAATGTGGTAGAGGCTTAAGTGACGGATTGTTTCTGGTTGTTGCTTTAGATTAGTGCCATCAGGAACAATCCGTCAGCTGATTTGCATTTCACACAAGAGATGCCACTTGGTGTTTTAGGTAACTTAGCCCGGACACGAACCATTCGAAGTTATGTAGGACTGATGCACACTCAATGCCAAGACGAATATTACATTGAATTAAAATAAATGACAAATTGAGTTGAACATGCATATCCTACACATTATTAGATATTAACAGAAGTTTCTGATCCTCCGCCCCGAAAAAAAATAGAATATTAGCGGCGAATATTAATCTCTATGTTCAGTTCATATTCTTTGAAGTTTTGAGTTGAATAATTGAAAATAAGATTCTTCATAGAAAAAGTGTTAAACTAATGAACATTCAACTAATGAATTCTTTTTTTTCAAATTATTTATAATAATTAGTAATTTTCCTATTTTCTTTAATGGAAAACTTTCCATTTGAATATTAACATTCATAATTTAAAACCATTCAAGCTTCGTAGCTTGCCGATTCGCTCTAAAGAATACACAGATCTTTCTTGGGCTGATGATACACATACGTGACAAATATGATGTGAGTCGTCTATTTCATTCGATATTCTGCAAAGTTAGGACAATTTCAATATCACTGATTTCTGAAATCAGTTTTAATTGATGAATTCCATTTTTACGTTTTGTGGTGCAGTGAAAACTTAGAAGAAAAAAAAACGTTAGGCTGGCAACATCATTAAAACTTTTGGAGACTGATATTTGAGGCAGCGGCGCAGCAGAGATTTCCTGCGCAGAAGCCATTTTTACCGCCACGAGGATCAAGGAGCATCAATTTGGTAAGTAATTTCTTTAAAATATTTAATATACTTATTATTTTCTATTTTAGGTACGGTGGCCGTGTGCAATGGATGCAGTTCAAGGTTTTCCTGTGAATGTGAGATTTCGTTTATTTTGGTTTATTACTTTCTTTGTTTTTTCTTGTTTTAGGTATAAAACAACGCATATTGGCCATGGCCCGGCTCGAAGGACCAATAAATACATCGGCATCGGTTTTTGTTATGTCTTTCGCTGTATGTATGCATAATTTGTATTCTTCATGCATACAACCAAAATAAATTCCAAAAATATGATGGCGGTCTTTGATGCCGTTGTTAACGATGGTGACTGGTCATTGTCAGCTGGTGACCACGCCGCGTTAGAGCTGTTGTTGGCACTCCATCTATTCCCCCCGTAGAAGATATTAATCCATTTTATTTAATTTCCTATGGTTTGGGTAAGTGGTGGTGCTGGTACTTCATTCTAGTTCTATTCCAAAATTCTGGCGACCCAAACAAATGAAAATGAACTCATTTAGTGTATCAGATCACTTAACAATGCTTACCAATCGTTGGGAAATATGTGAACAGACTTGCTTCTGTGCGTACACTACTTACCTCGATTTTAGTGGGTTACAGTCTCACACTGACCAGGTTAAAGCTTTCGATGCTTTTCATCTCTACAAAAAAAAAAAAAAAATGATCGAAGTGTTGTGGAAAAGTGGAAATATTAAAGTTCCCTGCAAAACAAGGAAAATCTGAGTTTTAAGTGGTGTAAATAAGTACATATTTGGTTCCTACCCGAGCGCGCATACCTCTTGATCGGTTTGTGTATCAAACTTAGCATACGAAACACCTTAAGTGGAACTTGGGCGCAAAAAACCTGATAAGTATAAATTTATATATATGTATGTATTTACCAAAATTTTTCTTTCACTAGAATTTCAAGTTGAGTGAGATAGAAAAAACAGCGAACAACCAATTTCTGAAATAAATTCAAGGTAAACAAATACTCGTACAGCTGATCTTGTCACCCAAAGTCGGAACAGTTCAACAGCTGTTTGCAAAGTCTGACAATTTAGCCGAGACGCCTCCCAACAATTAATAAGGTGTGTCTTCCGCAAATACCAGTCGGTATAAGAACAATAATAATAATAATATATATATTAATAAAAAAAATTGTAATAATAAAAATAATAGTAAAAAATAAAATAAAAATAATAATAACACCAATAATAATAGCAATAATAACAATAAAAATATTTACACAAATAATAATAATAAGAAAAATAAAATTACATAATAACTGTAACAACAATAATAATAGTAACAAAAATAATAATAATAACAGTAATAAATATTAATATAAAATAATATTAATAAGAATTTATAAAGAAAAAATTGTAGTAATGATAATGATAATAATAATAATAATAATAATAATAATAATAGTAATAATAATAACAAAATAACATCAGTCCACTCTGGTTCATCATAAGCATAAATCCCCTCAGTCATATTCTACGGAATACTGGATCTGGATATGTGGTGAATCGTCTCCAGACTGGAAGATGCCGATTGAGCCATCTATTCTATGTGGATGAAACCATGATGAAAAGCTCTTGGAATGTGTCGTAACATTCTCAAATGACATTAAAATGCCTCTTGGTCTCGATAGATGCCGTAAAATCACTATCCTCAAAGGAAAGGACAATCCCATTGAGCCTGGTCGCCTTGATATAAAAGAAATGGAATCAAATGAGGCATACAAGTATCTTGGAGTGATGCAAAGCAATTGTGTAGACATTCGGCAGATGCGGAAAAAACTGGTGGCGGAGTTTATGCAAAACACAATTAAATCGGAGAAACCAGATATATGCCATTAACTCGTTTGTTATACCTGTGGTGTCACATAGTTTCGGAATTATAAAATGGTCAATAACCGAGCTGGAAAACATGCAGCGTATAATCCGCACAGTCATGTCAAAATATAAGGCATATCATCCCAAGTCTTCGGTGTTTCGAACGACATTGGCCAGAAAAGATGAGGGTTGGGGTCAGATTGTCATCGAAGCGCTACATGACAAACTCATTTTAAATCTCCAAACATACTTTTATGAAAATTCATCACAGTGTGAGATCCATCAGGCCACTGCAAATGAATCAGCATTATGAAAGCAGAAACACGATATCGACGGGCGAAAAACTTCAGAGGTGGTCTGAAATGGTAGTCCACGGTGCATATCGAAAAGACTTGTTAAGCCCATTTGTTGACCAAAAATTGTCGCACTTATAGCTCACAAGCCGATCAATATTCGCCGAAACAGAAGGCACCATTTTCGCGATGCAGGATGGAGCCGTTCCCATCAGAAATTCTGGGAAGTATGTAATTCGAAACGTAAATTCCCCTGCACACAGATATCGTAGATGTAATAGCAGAAGCGAAACTTTAGACCATGTACTCGCTGAATGTACTACGCTTGCTAATTCAACTTACGAAAACTCCAGTTGCCAGATTACATAATTTTCGACATACAGAATCAGTGTTACTGAATTCATGTCATATAATTAGAAACTTTTTGCAGTATACGCTTATTAAAACCAATTTAATGTAAATTATTATTAAGCACACATATGTATTATTATACTTATAACTGAAATGTCAATAATGTTCAGCTGAGCTGTCGCCAACAAATGAAAGTTACTCCTTAATGGGATGCAATGAAGGGACAACAAAATAATAATAGATAATAACAATAATAGTAGTATTAGTTACTAACAGCCACCATAATAATAATGGCAATAATAACCATAACAAGAGCTTTAATGATATATAAAAAGGTGTAAAGTATTACATTCAAACTGTGAGTACTCCCAGGTCTCCCCACCCTGGCGTTTGAGCATCACTACGCTGGGCTGTGATGTTTGCATGGATGTTGATAATGGAGGCAAGCCTAGTCCTTTTGATAAGTCCTTGAAAAGGTTGCGCTCGCCGACTAAGACACGGGTAAGTGGAACCTATTGGGTCTCAAGATAAAAGAGTAGCTAGTCGGAATGTTGGAAGACGGTAAGAGAAGATCCATCCATTAACCAATGCGCGACATCTTAGCAGAGTTACCAATGCTTATGAGAAAACCCAACATGTTCAGGTGCAAGAAGGGACAAGTAAAGGATCACAAACAATATCTCAAAAAAAAAGAGCCCATAAAAACATCACCCACACAGTGACCATTGGTCACCATATGGGCGAGACCGTTTCAAAAAGACCTGCTACCACCACAAAGACTTCCGAGGAGACAAGGTGAACAAACAGGGAAAATTGAAGACAAAATCCTGCCAATAAATGGAAGTTGGTGCAAAGGGAGCAAAAACTGAGTAAGGCTGCGAGAAAAACAATTAAACCCGTTGCGATTGTTATTTTAAAGACGGATACAACTGCAAATGCAGCCGGATATGAAGAAACTTGGTGAGAATGTAAATAAAATTACAATAACAGCTAGTCCAACTTCTTAATAAGACTGGCACGCTTGCAAGTAAATGTAAGGAACGAGCGATCGAGTTGTTTAAATCTCACGCAAGTGTAACTGTTTTAAGTAACAGTCTAACCGTAGAGATTCGTGACATAGACATGGCTCCAACAGCTGAGAACGTAAGTAATGCGTTAAGAGACCAGTTATCCCAAATCTCCGTGTACGAGATGTACAAATCTTAGTGGAGACTAGTCGCATCCGTATAGGATGGTTGAGTTGTAGAGTCCGGGAAGGTACCAATCCAACCAGATGCTATTGTTGCCTGAAATGTGCTGAGAAAAGGACCATTTTGCCAAGATTTGCAATGCAACACCTAAATGCGTAATATGCAAGAAGGATACCGGTACAGACCACACCACTGGTAGTTTTAGATGTCCGGCATACAAAAAGGCGATTATGCATCTTAAGCAATGATGGCTCTAGTCAACATGCAGGATTCATCCATGGCGAGGAGAGTGGTGCAACTGTGAGGTTGCAAGTCATGCATACGGTTATGCCGGTACAACAGTATTCATGAGAGTAAAAAAAAACACAAAGAGGGAGAGAGAAGGCTGCCTTTAGTGGGTTTTTAAGAGCACGATGGTGGACAAGCCTTTTACCACACTAGCTACCTTCGCCTTGCAAAAGTTTGACAGTCTAAGGAAAAGTGCTGAGTGCTGAGTTGACTCCTCCTTTCCCCACCAAGAGAATGAATGAATTTGCAAGTTATCAAAAAAAAAAAAAAACCCTTTCAAAGGCATGTGCACAAAAGTCGCTAAGCGATCGAAAACTGCATCAAACTGAGTTGTTATAAGTTCTCTGCTGTGGTTTATTTCACGTTTGAAGCCGGTCAATTAGTGCCTAGATCGTGTGATTTAACGACCCTAGACTATTTGTTTTGGGGGAACATGTTAAGGCTCATGTCTATACTGACCAGCACGTATCGCACTGAAAGACAATACTGAATAATTTATTCGTTAGATATCTGCCAAAATGTTAACACGGTGCAAGGACGATTTGCAGTGGAGCCCCGCTTAACGTTTGTATGAAATAGTTTTAAAACATTAAATTATATCTATTGTACTGTCAACGCAAATAAAGACTTCATGCATTTTTATGGAATTTATGTTTTTTTTTAATCAAATCCCGAAGCTCTTGAAAATCATCCATTATACACAGACACTTCGTATAACTGAGTGTTTTATATAATTTATTTTAAATTAAATATTAATGAGGTTATCAATTTTCTCAGCTCGGAAACAAAGAACGCGATCTCTTTGCCTAGTATGGGTGCCTAAAAATACCGTGTAATGAGATGACAAGGAATAAAATTAAATGAATTAAACAAAACATAATAAGAAAGTGATAAATTTAAATAAAATTAATTAATTAAAAGTAAATTAAATAAATTAAATAAAAAATAAAACATATTAAATAAATATATTTAAACAAATTAAATTAAAGCAAGTTAATTATTTGTGGGTAAGAACTTAATCATTAATTAATATATATTTTTTAAGCATGAAACATCCTCCGCCGAATTTCCGCAGCATACTTTTAGGCATTAGCTTTGCTTCCTGTCATTTGAGGTACTTATGCATATAAATATGCACGTGCGTACATATGTGCATACGCTTACATACTTATACGAGTATGCATAAGCGCAATTCTCAGGTGAATAGTGAAGCAATGAACTTAAAGTATCTGTTAAATGATAAGCTAAGGGTGCTTGATATGATATTCGACAGGTTGTACTATTACATGCTTAAATGTTTGCCAGCAACAGGAATTGCTGAAAAACGTAAGAGGTGTAAGCTTGACTTACAAAAACCACTGGAGCACCCCCTCGCTCCACAAATTTCAAAGAGACAAAGGGCTCAATAAACTCTCAATGCAACAAATGAAATGGTCTCCCCCGACCATATCCGATTTCTCCACCGGAGGTCTCACAAGTAAATTGTGTGTAAAGAGGAATGGTCCACCCGCACCACCCCTATTTTTTTCCTATGGAGTTCACACCCGAACTCTACACACTTAAGTATTTTTTAAGACATTAATGGGAAAACTATAGTTCCCACAAACTCAAGGCTTCGTATTGTCACGTCAGGTGGCACTTGCGGCTCAATTGTGTCAGACAGACCGTATTGAGAAAAATCTATTGTACGGCGAGGAGCTTCGTATTATTAAATCAAATCGTCAAATAGTAGTGGGCCGAGAAGGCGGAACGTCCACTCATCATTGGCGCGCAATATGGTATGCGAGAATAGAGTTTCCAACCAAAGAGGTTAGTCTTTACTAATAAGTAACATAGTTAACCGGTGTGAGGACCAACATTTGTATATTGGCCCCACCTCTAAGAATGTTCTTGACATAAAATCAGAGCAGAAAACTGGGAGGTGCTTACTACACCCTCAAATAAAATCCTCAGCGCGTACAGAAGAACGAAACTATTAGAAATCCCAAGAATACAAACTAGAGAAAGTAGTAATCACATTTATCAATACTCTAAACAAAGCTTAAGACATCGATACACGAAAAGCGAAGTTCATAGCTACCTGGATGGAACAGGGGAGCGGAGAACTTAGAAGAAATGTTAGAGAACTTTTCAAACTGGCGAAAGAGGCCAATGAGGAGGTCTGCTGGATGGTATATAATTAGAAATGACAACCGAGGTAGCCAGGTTAAGGAATTTGTTATCCAAAAATTTGTACTGCAAAACTTAGAAAACTACTTAAGTAGTGAGAACTTAGGGAAAACCCAAATTTTCCGGGACAAACAGACAACATAGATTTTCGACCTTTGGGAGATAAAGTGGCAAAACCAGTGACAATACAGACTGTTCTGAGCCCGAGACCGCTCGAAGAAGGTCATGGTTACATTTGCCTCTTACACTAACCTACACTAACAAGCTACAGATATGCTCATCATAAATTACATAGAAAAGGCAGAGGAAAATTATTGAATTATTTAAAGCTAGATACGAGAAAACGAGTCAGAGAATCAATGAGTATTATAACGTTGTACAATCATCTAAAAGGGTCATGTATTTCAAAAATTTGTTCTGTGTGAACACAATGAAAGGGGCCTAAAGCGTCTGGATGATCTTAAAGAAATGATAAAGTTAAGTTCGCTGAGTAGGACTAAATAAGTAAAAATAGAACTCAGAGCAACTTTCTAAAACTATGGAGTGCGGGCATATTAATGAGCCATAAACGTCTTTTGTAAAGAGGGAGATTCCTATTCACTTCTCAATTTAAATTCCTTAACGTGGATAGTAGGACTTGCATTTCAATTGATAGTGCGGACTCCATACCACTTGAGCCATATTCCGAAATTAGCCTAACAAGTGAAGTAATGAATAATTTGGTATTGTATGGGTCATTGAAATCTCTAGCTCAATATTTAATGAAAGCTAAGACGCTTTTTGATTTCTAAAATCTAGCTTAGGTTACATTTTGACACCTAAATCGATAAAGTCAGTAACTTGTTCAACACTGTGGTTATGTATCATATAGGCAAAGGATTGGAAAGATTTTCTGGAGAAATATATATTTATATTTGCACTTATTTAAATTTAGAGACATACAGTTCGCATCGCACCACCTAACTAAATTATTTAGGTCAAGTTGCAAAAGATCTGTATCTTCAATAGAATGAACTGATTTAAATAGCTTGAGATCATCTGCGTACATGAGTATTTTAGAATGAAGAACAACATTTGGAAGATCATTGATGAATATAAGGAAGAGTAAGGGACCAGATGTTACTGCTATTTCCCTTGATGTACAATTTTTAAAAATTACTTTTTGTTTTCTACAAATCAAATACGATGAAATCCACTTGAGATGGGAAGGTGGAAACCCGAAATGATCGAGTTTAAAGTGAAGTGCTTTGCTGAAGTCAGTGTAGATAACATCAGTCTGAAAACCATTTTCCGAAACCATTGCTGAAATGGGTGGTGAAATCTAGTAGGTTCCATTAGTTAGATTTGCCTTACAAAACCGAAGTTGTGAGATTTCTATAACTGATGACACAGAATGGGCTATTCATCTATTATAATAGCTTCGAAAATTGTGTGGATAGAACAAAACTTTATCTAGAGATAAAATATATTACTCTTTCCATAAAAGGGGAATCAATTTTGCTTTATGAGACATTAAATATGTTCAGCGCACAATTTAAGTACCCTGGTTGGGATGTTATCTGGGCCGCATGCAAATGAGTTATTAAGTGCATAAATGAATGGCTGCCGGGTCGAATCTGAGTTCGGCGCTTAATTAGGTTAGAAAGGGCCTGCAAACATATCAGCGATTCTGTAACAATTTCTACAAACTACAAAAGAAGAAGAACAGAAGGTCAGTTTGAACTCCATTAAGTACCCCACCATCAATTTTATTTAAACGGCCATCTCTAAGAACTAAATAGTTGTCTCTAAGGTTTCAGAGTTAAAGACATTTGGTTTAAGCCAAGTTTCGGAGAAAACCAAGGTTTTATAAGGCATACAAGTCTCTCAAACCTCTTGCATATTGATAGTAGATATTCAAGATGCCATACTCGTACTTTAGCAGGTTTCGCCCAGAGGAGGCAACAGGTAGATGCTCAAAATTGTTTCAAACTCTCGAACAAAAGCACCATTCAGGCAAAATTATAAGTTTAAGAGAAATTGAACTTTCTTATATCAGTTGAATCTTTAGAAGCAGTTCAAATAGTTGTAAGTGATGGAGCAGGTATAGAGGGTTTAGATCTTTTATCTACTCAGTCGTAGCAAAACGCTTTCCTTTCATCGGTGTCTTCAGTTTTGAGAAGAGGGAAAATTCAGCGGGTGCCAAGCCCGGTGAATACGGCGGTTGAGGCATGATAGCGGTTTTGTTTTTGGCCAAAAACTCACGCACAAGCATCGATGTGTGAGCTGGTGTGTTATCATGGTGCAAAATCCCTGATTGTTTTTTCCCACAATTCTGTGCACTTCTGAAGAATTGCTTCGTGCAAACGGCGCTTAACTTCCAGGTAATATTCCTTGTGGCAAGATCTCATGATGCGACACGCCATTCCAGTCGAAGAAAACAGTGAGCAAAATTTTCACATTTGACCAAACTTGACGTGCCTTTTTCGGTCTTGACTCTTCTGGACGCTTCCATTGGGATGATTGGGCTTTGGTTTCAGTGTCATAACCATATACCCATGACTCGTCACCATGACCTTTTTAAGGTAATCTGGATCGTCGTTGTCAATGTTCAACATCTCCTGAGCGATGTCCATGCGACGTTGTTTTTGCTCAAAATTTAGCAATTTTGAAACAATCTTCGCTACCGCACGTTTCATGCCTAAAACATCTGTAAAAATTACTTGACATGAGCCGAACAGCATGCCAACATCATCAGCAACATCTCTGTTAGTGATTGGACGATTATCCAAAATCATTTCCTTCACTGCTTCAATGTTTTCATCGGTTGTTGACGTGCTCGGTGCATCGGTCATTGACATCTTCTCGGCCTTTCTTAAACCGGTTATACAACAATCCTTGCGCATTTAATTTCATTTTTTACACAAAACTTAATACAGTTCCTGTTTGTTATTTTATAGTGAGCTAAAAGGCCTGGTTAGTTGGTATGAATTGAATATTGTGTTATACAACAAAGAAAAATGGTAGAAGTGACAGCTGTTTCATAGATCACTACATCTCCACATCAGACTTCTTTTGATCCATTTTTTCGAATAATAAAAAAATCGAAGAGCACACCAAAACATGACTAACCTTTTTATCTGTCAAAAGAAAAAAACTGACAACCCAAAATGGCTGATATTGCCAAAATATAAAACAGACATGTGTACCAACATAACAGAAAAGAGCGAAAATCGAACATTCATAACTAACGAAATTTGAAAATATATTTTCTGATCACACCTCGTATAAAAGAACAATGAAAAGTATTGGCCCTAAGATAGAGCCATGGGGAACTCCAGAGATGATTTCTCTGTGATTCGAAATTACATCCCCACACTGAACTTGCTGATATCTGTCCGATAAGTAACTTCTCATAAGCTTAATTGAGGATGTGTTGAAACCAAAATAACATTTCAGTTTCAATAGTAGAATATCATGGTTTACAGTGCCAAAAGCTTTAGAGAAATCTAAAAGTACTAAGACGGTAACTAAGCACGCGTCGAAAGTAGGACGGATAACATCCATGATTTTCATCACAGCTGTGGAATAACTATGATTGGATCTATACCCAGACCGAAATTCACTCAATAAATCATGGAGACACAGATGTGGCACTATTTGAGAGGATATAAATTTTTCAAATAATTTTGACAATTAACCTCCGGAATAACGTTAGCGATTTTCCTCCGATTCAAAGAGGTAGATGAGGTTAAAAATGTGTGTACGCATGGGAAACATACATTAAGACCAGAAAGTTTTCGGAAATTGTTCTTTTTTCTTAAATTCGCTCCAACGGGGCAGACGATCAATAAAAAATATGATTTGAGCGTTTTGAGGCGTTTGCACGAAGCATCCCTGAAACGAAGCATTTCCGGAAACTTTCATGACTATAATGCGTCATCGCACCGAGCTATAGTTGTGAACGATTTAAGACCAAAAACTCGTTCAATACCATCGATCAACCACCGTATTCACAAAGACTCAAATTTAAACTCCGTTTCGACTCGATTGAGGTCGTAAAGGAAAATTCGCAGAGGGAACTGAAGTCGACTGACTTTAATAGCTGCTGCAAACAAACTGGTTGACAGATCGTGCTCAGTTTTTCATAATAATTAAGGACAGTGCTACCAACTTAACAAAAAAAAAGTGCTGAAAAATATTCAGTGTGGGCAGTTTAAATGACAATTTCTGGAAACTTTCTGGTCTTAATGTATACGGCAATATTAGTTTTAAAAAACGCAAACTGAGACTATCCACTCCAATTGCATTAGATTTTATATTAAAAATACACTTTGTACCATACCCTTCAGTAGCCGGGTTAAATGAAAATTTATGAGAGTGGTCAGTAACTAAGTTTGAACAAGTTTTTGCCCCTTTGGCACAAATACCTCACTGGGTAAAAATTTATAAGCCCTGCTTCGGTTTTTTATAAGAGCTAGAATGGCATTAGTGAACGAAGGCTAAGTATGATAGCTTTAATACAACGAAAGGGAATATACTTTTCAAACAGGTAATTAATTATCGTGGTAAAGTACTGTAATTTATTGTTAACATCTACAATGAGCCAGCAGTAACTCCAGTTTAGAGTCATCGCTTCAATATTCTTGAAATCCGACGGTCCTTTATATGGATATTGTAGCATATTTCGCAAGGATATACTCATTTTCATTCTCATTTTTCCCGTTCATTGCACCAATTGAAGGACTGCACGTTCCAGGTGCACGCCCTCAAATCATGATCTTTGAAACATTTGCTGGGGTCGTCAACAAAAGGGGGATGCTTGGACTTTATTTTCCATGTGGTGGAACCCAAACCCTATTCACAACCATCTTCTCATTTCAGCTCTCCGCCAAACGGATGTTTGTTGGTCACCCAGAGGATATTTGATCTAAGGCCGAAAGACGTGAGCTGCTTGAACTATATGCCACTCTCAGGTGAATAGCAGCCAAAAACTTTACTCGCTGCCATGCACTGTACACATGGCCCGGATAACATTAAGAATAGCGGGGGCCAGTATATTTCTAACTTTCTTTCTCAGTTTTACGCCAATATTGAGGTCAACACAAAAAGTGCATATGAAAAACAAACAATTTTTATTTCAATAATTTATGCTCAATACTTTTTAGAAGTCACTGCTGAAAATGCAGTTGCTCTTCATTCCTTTATTCTAATTCCAGTTCAAGTTATTGACAAAAATATTTATTATTGTTTGGATGTTGAATTTTGTTTTGATAATCTTTTATCTCTATTCGTTCCTTTCCCACAAACACATCCTTTAATCCTTCTTGAAATTGACCAAATAAGTCAAGAACAGTTGGTTTCGCAGAAACGCTTAGTAATTGGCAGGCGATGAAAACAGCTGTAATGAAATTTTGGGAAATAAATAAATAGATAAAGAATGAACTGGCAGAGGCAAAAAAAACTAAATACTTACCGCCAATCCACAGGAACAAATTCAAAGATTCAGAAACCATTATTTAAAAAGAGAACTCTAAAAATTCAACAACTGAAAAATATTTGACACCGGAAAATACTTCGAAACGCAAGTTAGCACAGTCTGAAAGAACACAGCTTTCGGCGTTTACTTTTAAAAGGTCGTATGGTCTTCCAGAGAACGCCTATTTATTGAGTTTCCTTACGTGAATTTAAGGCATTCAAACGATTTTCTTTTTTTGCTCCCTTCCACGCTTTGTTGTGAAATTGTATTGTAATAATACTGGAATACTGTCAGCAAAACGTGTGTCTGCATGCCGATTCGGGGAAAAATCGGACGTGTTGAAACATACATTGACATTGAATTTAGTTTCGAATAGAATTATCATTTTAAGAAGACGTGATTAGTAAATATTTACTTTAAAGCGCTATTAGAGAGCTCGTGTTAAAATAATTACCCACCAAATATGAAGAAGTAGAGTATAGTGAGGCGGCTTTAATGGCAAAATGCAATGAAACCCAGTCGGAAATTTTTAGCGAAAAAAATTTAAACGAAGTATTATCTGCTCCCTAGCGCTACAAGCGACTCTCATCTTCCATAGTCACTGCAAATGTCAAGTTAAAACTCATTTATATTCTACTATTGTATATATATATATGGTACTCAGCCAGAATGTTTTTGAACTCACAGATGTTTTATAGCGGAAACGCCTAAAGAGGACTATCTTACTAACGTAATCCGAGCAACACTTGCTCGCTTTTCTTGAGGTCGAAGTTGGGAGACTTTATCATGAAGTTAAAAAAAATCGGAGACCAGCAGAGAAGATTTAAGTTCTTAGGAGGGGATGAATAATCTCGTTCGGTTTGAACCTCAAATATTCAAATTAGACAATAAGCATACCTCAAATCTATAGTAAGTACAACTTCGTATACTCCTCAAAGGATCATTTTCACATATGTATATAGGCTTATCCAATTCGTTATTTCAAAAGTACAGGGCTGTATTTTGAAATCTGTCAAATCTAACTGTTAGGCCAAACATGTTTTGTTTTAGTTAAAAGTCAGGGTTTTATGTAAAAAGATCGCTAAACAGCCGCACAACACGTTGAAATTGTTGTACCCTACTACAGAAATGGTGATTGAAATGTGACAACGTTTCGAGCTTTACTCAAGTAATTGGTAAAATTTTAAAGTAATTTGAAGAGACGGATCGGTTGCAGATATTGTAAGACCAGCAAAAGATAGTGTTGCTCTATGTACTTGTATGAAAAGTGGTTTCAACAAGATGGTGCCAAACGCCAAACCATTCGAGCGAATATAGAAAGAGCTCAAAATATGCCACACCCTTCCAATCCCTCCTAACTGACAGCATAATCTTCTTTTGGTGAATATCAGCCTTTGAAGTTGTTTGTGGCGCTTCATTATGCTTGGGCCATGATCGTTTTCGATTGAAGTTATCAATCCATTTTTCATCTCCAGCTATGATTTGCTTCAAAAACGGAACATATTCCTTGCATGTGATATGCATATGCGATGAAGCGACTTTCTTTCAATTCATGTGGTACCCAAATATCAAGTTTTCCTCAATCTCACGCTCAGCTCCATGACGATCCAATTCGATTAAAGCCTTGATATCGTCACCATCAACTTCACTTGGCCGATCTAAACGTGACTTATCTTTGAGTGAAAAATCTCCCGAACGGAATTTGACAAACCAACTTCGACACTGGGTTTCTTTTAAGGCCTTATCACCACACAAGTTGTGCAACTTTTTAGCAACCTGCACAGCATTTTTTCCTTTAAGGAAATAATGAAGTAAAATATGGGGATTTTTTTTTTGTGGACTCCATATTAAAATCTACGCTAAACAAAAAAATATGAACAAAACTACACGTACTGGTTTTCTAAAGCAATCTAAAAGTGACAGCTTTTCAATTTATCAAAAGAAAAAGTATAATTAAATAGACACAAGCCTTTCCAAAAAAGTTATCAACGTAGTCTGTATGAAAAATCGCCGCTTTCTTTTGGGGCAACGCAACATTTATGTATCGAAGGATAAGACTCTACCAGTTCTGGAGCACAATATCATATTGTTTTTAATCAATCGATCCAATACGAAAAACTCTTTCCTGGTGTCTTAAAAGAATACAGCCGTCTGATATCATGCCAAGTCAAGTGGAAGAATGTTGAAGACAATAATAAAAAGCCAATTGGTGTGATTCGAAATACTCCTAATATAAAATAGCATGGATCACTAAATCATCTTGTCCTGGTTGAACTTAGGCGATTCGTTTCTTCTCTCAACCATTCGGCGCGAATTGGATACGCCAGTCCTATCTCCACCTGAGCATTTCAACGTAGTGATGGTTTTTCTTTTGCTCCGCTTCCGGCGGCAGGTACTGCGGCCAAACAGCTGAGATAAGAAAATATAAAGCGCTGTTCTTAGCTCGGTGTCCACTTATTTAGTGCAGACCATAATAAAACTCAACGGCCTTGGCTCATTATTCTTTTGGAGGAAACTTGATGGATGGGCAGTACGGCTTTCTGCTACTTCCTTCGCACACATAGGGATTCCAAAAGTAGATTTTCAGGAGCTTTGCAGTCTTACACTCCGCGGATTGACATTAAAGTAATTTCAGGGTAGTTCTCTCTTAGCTAGCAAAATCTAAATTCTACAAGCCCCTAATAATTTTCGTCCTACTATTTGATGCAGGATATCGAACGATGTCGACATCCGATGAGCTGACTTTGGGAGTCTTTTAGCGAAACGTTTTACGGAAGAACTGCGCATGGCAATGTCCAATATTGCAGACAATGGAACCAAATACTAAAAGAGTTATACGGCAACATTGATATTGTTCAGCGATTTAAGAGTCTACTGCTGGAATGCAAGATGATGTCGGGCGAATGGGTAGGAAGATCTAAACTTCCGGGAAAGGATCAGGTGGGGAAGGATCTGACTTCACTTGGAAAAATGTACAACAACATCTACCGAACTGTTTAGAATTTTCTAAAGTTTTTGTTACAATTCAAAATGTTCTTTATTTCTATGTTCAAATTCCACCTTAAGTTTACAGTTTAATTTATTACAATCACGTGAATTTTTTATGTTTTCCTTTCTTTCCCTCAAACAAGTTCTGGAATTCGTGTTGAAATTGATCAACTAAGTTCGTTACACCCTCTAAGATGACTTCTTTCGCACTGGGTGATTTATTACCACGCGCAGTTGTGCTTAGTATTTGACAGGTGATGAAAATAACTGTAAAGAAATTGGAAGAAATAATTAAATAAATACATTTTTTATATTTCAGTTTAGAATATACCCTTCCAGCAGTCGACAAACATTTTTTTATTCGATTGTTCGATGTACATAGATCATATTAGGTTTGTTCAGCTAACGGTAGCATGATACGTTATAAAAAAAATTAATAACGATTTAACCATGTCTGTCTGTCTGTCCGTTCGTTTTTAACTCAAGTAAGAAATGCGACAATTTAATGAAACTCGGAGCTCATATTTCTCGGTTCACAAGCACGGACAATGTTGGGAAATGGGTGAAATAGGAACAAGTTTACAGCCACCTCCCATAGGTTTGAAAAGTATAAAAATCGCGATAATTCAAAAAAGTCAAAAAAGTATATCTCACAAATCCCAGCAAAGCTCGTATTATAACTTACCTCCAATTAGAAGATACAAATTAATAGATTTCGAAAACATTATTATTTTTTTTTTTAATCTCCTTAAAAAGTTTGAGAGCTAAGTTAGTAAGTAAGTAATTCACACAGTCTGAAAGAGCATAGCCCACGGCACTTGCTTATAAAGTGTAAATCTCATTGACTGCTGACCAGCAATAAAACTAGTCTACAAACTTCAGTAAATTTCTGAAATAAAATGAAAATTATAGCAGTATTAGTCTTTTTATTAATCGAGATTTAAATATTTCGTTAAAGTCTTCCAGATAGTGCCTCCTTATGCAGCCTCCTCACGTGATCAGTATATCCTGCGCTCTTTATCCTTTCATAATCTGTGCTACCTTCCAAATTTGCTTTTTTTTGTTAACCTGTGTTGGAAAAATTCTGAAATCGTGTGCCCGCATTCCATTCAAAATGTAAGTCGGACGTGCTGAAGCATATGGAAATCTCATCCAGTGATGAAAAGAATAATTATCTTAAAAATATGTGGCAAGTAATAAATCAGTTTGAAGCTCTTGAAAAAATTTATGCCATAATAACGCCTATAAAAAATTAAGAACGAGGCTGTAATGAGGTGTCTTCAATAGCTACTATTAAGCGGCATGGAAAACAGGAGAATGACAAAATAAAAAGGTGGAGGAGAGGAAGAAAGCTCTAACCGAAGTAACAACCGTTCGTTGCGTTTCCCTGACACTGAAATCTCCTCGGCATAACATGTGGATAAAAAGAAACAGTAAATCCTAGGTGAAGGTAACCTGCAATTCAATTAAGCCCTCAAAGGTTCTGAGAATCTCGGAAAATATATATACCATCGAATAAAATTACTAGAAAAACAAGCATGTCGAACCAGTTTTTTACCCGTGACTTCCATTACTGTCGATTGATTGATTTGATGTCAGTATTATGTTGGAAGACTGCGCAATATCGGAAAAACAAATCACCACTAAGCTCGTTGTTTGATCTCATTGGTTTTCAGGATATTTGCAGAGGATTTAGGTTAGTGCAGAGATTTTAGGCAAAATTTTCCAGAAGAATACACAAACGAACTCGATATCGTCAGCAAAGCAGAAAACAATTTCAGTTTTTTCAGGATTTTCCGTTCCACGGTCCAAAGTGGCCGTGAGAGCGACTGCGCCATAGAGTCATGAGATCTTTAGTTGCGGTATTTGTTGCGGTTTAAAATAAACTGCCAAATTCAGTCGTCCTCTATAATACTGACGACAGAAAACTCAGAACATAGCCATCAGATATTTCGTCTTGTCCTCGTTCACTACCAGACCCATTCGCTTCGCTTCTTTATCAAGTCTGGAGAAAGCTGAACTAACGGTATCAATATTTAATGTATAAAAATTAGACTTACACTCCAATGAACTTTGCAAGACATATTTTCCTTGAAACAAGTCAAACACGGTATTAATAAAACTAAATACCATACTTTTAGGTTAAAAAACCTGTATGCATTTTGAGGATATATTATGTTATTGTCACATTCGAATTGTCAACCCATATTTGGCGATAGGGTTTCAGTGCTGCCATGTAATAAAACGATCTTGTCAAAAATCGTGGTTAACGCAGAAAGGAGACGATATGCAGACGATCTTGTGTAGATGGTATCCTAGTAAGACGCAGCTGAGGCTATCCTCAAATGAAACCAAATTCCTCAATTCCAACTAGATTCACTCTAGGGTACGCTAAATCCTATGTGCAAAAGAATTCTTAGCAGAAGTTAGGAACTAAAACCAAATATTTTTGTCCTGATGTAAACGGGAGTTATCAGTCTAATACTAACATATATAGCCATGGTTCGGTTTGCAATGATGTCAGCAGGAACATACAGACATTAGAAAACGAAATGGCATACAAAGATCAGCCGGTGCAGGGGATATTGGAGCCATAAAGTCATGCTCAACATAATTAAGCTGTTGGTACCAAAAACGATTTGAACAAAAACAGATACTAAATCAACTCAAACACCTTTAAGTAAGCCAGGTTATATCCTCCAAAGATTTCAATTGTTGTTTCAAGGAGAGAATGCTCTATAGACGAGAATGAAGCAGAGGTTTCGTAAAAGAGGAGGACATCACATCAATCTATATCGAGATTAATACCAAATTTAAATTTTTATCTAACTGTAGGAGAGGGAAACTAGTTTTGCCCAAGATATATCTAGGAAAGATATATTTAGATTTACATTCCCAATAACGGGACTCGTGTTGTTCAGAGAGCATGCATCCAAAATGGATCTGCCTTATAAAAGACGTTGTTTCAGCTGCAAACTAAAAGGGAAGAGAAAAACAATTAGCCATTCTCTCTGCGAGTGCCCAGCTCTTGCCAAGCCTTGAATGGATGTCTGCTAAAAGCACAACGGATATAAGTAAATAGTTTCTTTGAGAGGACCAAATGGTTTGAACGTAGCAAGACTATAACAAAGTTTCACGACAATGCATAAATGGCCCATTTAACGCGAATTGTGCCCGAATCCCTAAATTTCTTCGGGCAACACTCTTACCTACTAACCTAGTACAGCGGTATTGGTTATGACACTTTTCTCAGACAGGTGGGAGCTGAAACAAAACGTTGACTAACCCAGTGTTTAATTTTACCAGGTTTTAAAGCTGAACTCATAGAAATTATGGTTGGAAAGTAGTAAACGTTTGCTTGTTTCCTCTATATTTTACGTAACAACCAAAAGAAGAGCTCCAATTTGAGCCTACGTTTGGAATTGGTTGAGATATCTTTGGCTTGCTCCAAAAAAAAAAAAAAATAAAAATCAACTAATTCTGAGACCACTTAATAGATATGAGCACGCTTATATTTTTGCGCTTAAGCTGAAAAGCACACAGTGGAGATACAAATTTCTATCGTACAGTTAATCAGTAGTTGCAAGGGATTCTTGGCATTTGAAAAACAGACAAAGTTTTCCTAGAGTCCAGAGCAGTCTCTGAGTATACTGTGGTGTGGTCTTATATACTCTGAAAGTGCACCTCTAAGTGCCCTCGGAAACCAGGTCTATCAGAACCTTATATTTTGAAAGAAAAGGAAGTCTTCCTCTTCCTCTGCTTACACCAGCGAGTACAAGAATTGATGACTTTCAGAGCTGTGGCGGTATAACTCGGTGGATCTTTGCATCATTTGCGGCTTGTTTCATGACAGGAGATACCGTACCTTCGTTCACTACCCATTTGCCTCGCTTCCTTAGGTAGTTTGGAGAAAGCAGAACTTTTGGTTGATGAGATGGTATTTTTTCAGGACCTTTTCGAGGATTTAATACATTGCGAATATTTGGTGAATGTTGAATAAGATTAAACCAAGCATTACCCTGCGATTGGTAAAAAGATAATAAAGAAGCCCTGAACATACCAACATCCCAACAAATTCAAGGAAAAAATGGTCTAATTGAGATCGTCCATCAGGAGGGAGGGTCTACTATTCCTAGTGTATTTTGAACAGCTCCTTATAAAAATTCACCAGACAATTGAAGATTTAGATATGTATATGCTAATCGAGCCTTTCGCTTCAAGACTGATTCCCGCTCGGCAATCGCGGCCTGAATGTTGGAATGACTTCACTAAATCTCCCTGTCTTTTTTGTCCCAACTAAGGGCTCTACCTGGCTGGGCTACCATATCTCCTAGAAAGGTTGCTCAGATTCCCAGGGTGCTCGACGAGGACGTGGAGATCGTATTTATAATACATTTTATTTTGTTTAAATTTTCTATATTTAATATTAATTTCAAAATCATTATCAATCTACATAGTAGTAAAAGCAAAACGTCTCAGATGCTCACGTTACCAGCCAAACAATTTTTTCAGTCCGGATGATAGCAAACCAAAAGCAGATGTGATTCCCGCCACTGCTAAGGTACCAAGTATAACAAATCCTTCCGCGGTCATTATTTGGCATGCGAGGAATAAAACTGTAAAGGAATGAAGGAAAAAAAATAAAAAAAGGTAGTAATGTTAGAAAAGTGGCAAAATAAATAGTCGAAATCTCTTTTTGTGTCTTGAAAAATTTATTTCGACTTTTTTAACAAAACAATCAATTTCTAAAAAGTTTCATAATATAAACATCTCAATACTTACCACCAATCAGTAGGTACAAATTTGTGGTACTGGAGAACATTTTTCAAGTAAAATTTTTTAATAATTTCAAGAGCTCTTCAGTAGAAGCGCACAACTCGATCTGGCTTTTGAAACGTCTGGTACGAATGTTTATATAGAGAAAAAGTTTTCAAAACTATTTATCAAGTAACAAAATCAATCAACATAACTTTCAGGCTCAATTATTCCACAAATTTATCTTTGAGATTCTCCAGCGTGCTCCTACTTTGAGAGCGTCAATAGAACACGTGCCACAATTGTTTTTAAGATTTTATCAAATTCTCGTAATTCTCAATCGTTTTTTATTTGTACACCTGTAGTCTTAAGTGTGAAACGTGTTGGGACAAAACAAAAATCTGAGTAATGTGTACATAGCTTTAGAGGGAAAATTAATTTATTAGAAATTTATTTTAATTAAGTTTTATTTAAGAATTTTTTTTAAATCTATTATTTTGTTGTCCTGTGTCGGAGAAATCGCAAGTTTTAGAGTGATTTTTACGAATTGAGATTAAAAACTCTATTAGGTTTTTGTATCGACATTTCGTATATACCAAGAGAAATTGGGTAAATATTAGCCAGATGAGAAGTCCATAAAATGGAGTTCATTCGGTAATAATATTGCCTATTTTTCCAATAAAGATTTCATGTATTTTTCTGAAATTTATGTTTTTTAATCAAATCCCGAAGCTCTTAAAAATCATCCATTATATGCAGACACTTCGTTTAACTGAGAGTTTTATATAATTTAATTTAAATTAGATAATTAATATAAAATGTTGACTGGTTAATCATCATCATCAGAAGACATTTGCGAATAACCAGGTTTCAATAGTTCAACTTTTTCCCTTTCAAACATGCAAAATTCGATCAGTAAAGTTTAATTCTTAAATAATTTTTAAATGAAACAAGCTCAGCAATTCTTAGAACACTGTGAGGAAATATGTCATGGTACTTGCCCATTAAAATCAAACTCAATACGTGTACACTATGTGTTCCCTGGCATATTAATCTGGTCTATAAACTTTAGTGAATTTTTATGGCGCCAATGAGATAGATAGGATCGACAAATACACACTCGAAGAGCGATCAAAACTAGTTAACAGAGATGAAAGCGGAGGCTCTACTCTAGGCAGATTGGATTAGAAAATTGATTCGTTTACCGAATCGATATATCGTTTTTCCAACAGAACTGGTCACTCTTCGAGTACATGAGGTTATCAATTTTCTCAGCACAAAGAACGCGATCTCTTCGCCTAGTATGGGTGCCTAAACACACCGTGTAATGAGATGGCAAAGAATAAAATTAAATAAATTAATTAAAGTAAAACAAAATCAAATAAAAAAGTTAAAATAAGTTAAATTTAAATAAAATAAAATAAAATAATTAAAAGTAAATTGAAGTAAAATGAAACATAGTGATGTAAAATTAAATAAATATATCTATACAAATTAAATTAAAGCATGTTAATTATTTGTGGGTAAGAACTTAATCATTAATTAATATATTTTTTTAAGCATGAAACATCCTATGCCCAATTTCCGCAGCATACTTTTAGGCATTAGCTTTGCTTCCTGTCATTTTGGGTACTTATGCATATAGGTAAATATGCACGTGCGTACATATGAGCATACGCTTACATGCTTGTACGAGTATGCACATCTTAAAGTATCTATTAGATGCTAAACTCAGGGTGCTTCGATGATATTCGACAGCTTGTATTATTATGGTACATGCTTAGATGTTTGCCAGCACCAAGAAATAATTTAGTCTTAAATAATTAATTAATTTAATTCAATGCATTTTCAGCACAGTCTGAATAAACAGCCAACGTTACATAATTATAAAAATAAACTCAATTAATTATTCTCTGACCAATTAAACTGGTATACACACTTAGGTATTTTTTAAGACATTAATGGGAAAACTATGGCTCCAGCAAACTCAAGGCTTCGTATTATCACGTCAGGTGGAATTTGCGGCTGAATAGAGAAAGTACAATCTTCTAAGAGTGTTACAGCAACAAGTTGCTTATCGTTCCGGTCCTGCTATATGGTGCGGAGGCATGGACGATGACAACATCTGATGAGTGGGAAGGGTTTTCGAGAAAAAGGTTTTGCGTAAGATTTTTACGAGTTGGGAACGGCGAATACCGCAGCCGATGTAATGATGAGCTTTATGAGATATACTTGAGATAACATTGACATAGTTCGCTGTAGTAACCGCCGGTGGAAACACCAGGTAGAGAAGGACCTCGCTGTGGTCGGTATCTGCAATTGGCACCAAACAGCGATTGCTATATTTTGCTATCACGGCTTTCAGTGAAATTCTTCCTCATCTAGTTCCTTAGACTCCTAAGGTCTGCCGTACTTCTGAGTTTGCTGTCGGCCGTGTAAGAGAGGAAGACTAATTTTGGTAGTTTATTTTAAGCCGCGACAGACAAAGTTTGGAAACGAGGACTTTCATTAGACTCTTTGACACAGCCGGTGAGGAGGAGTGATGCGCAAAATACTGACTTCTTCGCTAACGATATCGTGCTCGTTTGTTTATTCCTCTAGTGAGCTTCTCAAGTTAAATTAATTAAATTTAACCTAAAATAAACATATTGCCTCTTCATTTATTCCAGAAAGCAGCCAATGATATCAAACAACGAGCTAAGTGGTGTTTAGTTTTCCCGATATTGCGTAGTCTTCCAACATAATACTAGCATCAAATCAATCGACAGTAATGGAAGTCACGGCTAAACAACTGGTTCGACATGCTTGTTTTTCTAGTAAGTTTATTCGATGGTATATATATTCTCCGAGATTCTCAGAACCTTTGAGGGCATAATTGAATTGCAGTTTACCTTCACATAAGATGTACTGCTTCTTTTTCTCCACAAGTGTTTAGCGCCCTCGGGGGACCAGCCCCACTCGTTATGCTGAGGATGTTTTACGCAGCCGTTCTCACCTCGGTTAGAGCTTCCTTCCTCTCCTCAACCTTTTTATTGGGTCATTCTCCTGTTTTCCCTGCCGCTTAGCAGTAGCTATTGAAGACGCCTCATTACAGTCTCGTTCTCAATTTTTTATAGGCAATTTTTTCAATTTTTTCAAGAGCTTCAAACTAACTTATTACCTACCACATATTTTTAAGATAATTATTCTTTTCATCACTGGATGAGATTTCCATATGCTTCAGCACGTCCGACTTACATTTTGAATGGAATGCGGGCACACGATTTCAGAATTTTTCCAACACAGGTTAACAAAAAAAAAAGCAAATTTGGAAGGTAGCACAGATTATGAAAGGATAAAGAGCGCAGGATATACTGATCACGTGAGGAGGCTGCATAAGGAGGCACTATCTGGAAGACTTTAACGAAATATTTAAATCTCGATTAATAAAAAGACTAATACTGCTATAATTTTCATTTTATTTCAGAAATTTACTGAAGTTTGTAGACTAGTTTTATTGCTGGTCAGCAGTCAATGAGATTTACACTTTATAAGCAAGTGCCGTGGGCTATGCTCTTTCAGACTGTGTGAATTACTTACTTACTAACTTAGCTCTCAAACTTTTTAAGGAGATTAAAAAAAAAAATAATAATGTTTTCGAAATCTATTAATTTGTATCTTCTAATTGGAGGTAAGTTATAATACGAGCTTTGCTGGGATTTGTGAGATATACTTTTTTGACTTTTTTGAATTATCGCGATTTTTATACTTTTCAAACCTATGGGAGGTGGCTGTAAACTTGTTCCTATTTCACCCATTTCCCAACATTGTCCGTGCTTGTGAACCGAGAAATATGAGCTCCGAGTTTCATTAAATTGTCGCATTTCTTACTTGAGTTAAAAAGGAACGGACAGACAGACAGACATGGTTAAATCGTTATTAATTTTTTTTATAACGTATCATGCTACCGTTAGCTGAACAAACCTAATATGATCTATGTACATCGAACAATCGAATAAAAAAATGTTTGTCGACTGCTGGAAGGGTATATTCTAAACTGAAATATAAAAAATGTATTTATTTAATTATTTCTTCCAATTTCTTTACAGTTATTTTCATCACCTGTCAAATACTAAGCACAACTGCGCGTGGTAATAAATCACCCAGTGCGAAAGAAGTCATCTTAGAGGGTGTAACGAACTTAGTTGATCAATTTCAACACGAATTCCAGAACTTGTTTGAGGGAAAGAAAGGAAAACATAAAAAATTCACGTGATTGTAATAAATTAAACTGTAAACTTAAGGTGGAATTTGAACATAGAAATAAAGAACATTTTGAATTGTAACAAAAACTTTAGAAAATTCTAAACAGTTCGGTAGATGTTGTTGTACATTTTTCCAAGTGAAGTCAGATCCTTCCCCACCTGATCCTTTCCCGGAAGTTTAGATCTTCCTACCCATTCGCCCGACATCATCTTGCATTCCAGCAGTAGACTCTTAAATCGCTGAACAATATCAATGTTGCCGTATAACTCTTTTAGTATTTGGTTCCATTGTCTGCAATATTGGACATTGCCATGCGCAGTTCTTCCGTAAAACGTTTCGCTAAAAGACTCCCAAAGTCAGCTCATCGGATGTCGACATCGTTCGATATCCTGCATCAAATAGTAGGACGAAAATTATTAGGGGCTTGTAGAGTTTAGTTTTTCCTATCCGAGAGAGAACTATCCTGAAGTTACTCCAATGTCATTCCGCGCAGTGTAAGACTGCAAAGCTCCTGAAAATCTCCTTTTGCAATCCCTTTGTGTGTTGAGTTTTATTATGGTCTGCACTAAATAAGTGGACACCGAGCTAAGAACAGCACGTTGATCTTTTCTTATCTCAGCTGTTTGGCCGCAGTACCTGCCGCCGGAAGCGGAGCAAAAGAAAAACCATCACTACGTTGAAATGCTCAGGTGGAGATAGGACTGGCGTATCCAATTGGCGCCGAATGGTTGAGAGAAGAAACGAATCGCCTAAGTTCAACCAGGGCAAGATGATTTAGTGATCCATGCTATTTTATATTAGGAGTATTTCGAATCACACCAATTGGCTTTTTATTATTATTTTCAACATTCTTCAACTTGACTTGGCATGATATCAGACGGCTGTATCCTTTTAAGACACCAGGAAAGAGTTTTTTCGTATTGAATCGATTGATTAAAAACAATATGATATTGTGCTCCGGAACTGGCAGGGTCTTATCCTTCGATACATAAATATTTTGTTGCCCCAAAAGAAAGCGGCGATTTTTCAAACAAACGGCGTTGATAACTTTTTTGGAAAGGCTTGTGTCTATTTAATTATACTATTTCTTTTGACAGTTAAAAGTTGTCACTTTTAGATTGCTTTAGAAAACCAGTACGTGTAGTTTTGTTCACATTTTTTTGTTTAGCGTAGATTTTAATATGGAGTCCACAAAAAAAATTCCCATATATTACGTTATTATTTCTTTAAAGGAAAAAATGCTGCGCAGGTTGCTAAAAAGTTGCACAACTTGTATGGTGATGAGGCCTTAAGAGAAACACAGTGTCGAAGTTGGTTTGTCACTCAAAGATAAGTCACGTTCAGATCGGCCAAGTGAAGTTGATGATGACGATATAAAGGCTTCAATCGAATTGGATCGTCATGGACTTCAATCGAAAACGATCATGGCCCAAGCATCATGAAGCGCCACAAACCACTTCAAAAGCTTATACTCATCAAAAGAAGGTTATGCTGTCAGTTTGGAGGGATTGGAAGGGTGTGGTATATTTTGAGCTCTTTCTATATTCGCTCGAATGGTCATACAAGTACATAGAGCAACACGATCTTTTGCTGGTCTTACAATATCTATAACCGATCCAGTATCTTCAAATTTCTTTGAAAATTTACCAATTACTTGAGTAAAGCTCGAAACGTGGTCACATTTCAATCACCATTTCTGTAGTAAGGTGTTGTGCGGCTGTTTAGCGATCTATTTACATAAATCCCTGACTTTTAACTAAACCAAAACACGTTTGGCGCGACAGTTAGGTTTAACAGATTTCAAAATACAGCCCTGTGCTTTTGAAATAACGAATTGGATAAGCCTATATACATATGTGAAAATAATCAATTGAGGAGTATACGAAGTTGTACTTACTATAGATTTGAGACATACTAATTGTCTAATTTGAATATTTGAGGTTCAAACCGAACGAGATTATTCATGCCCTCCTAAGTACTTAAATCTTCCCTACTGGTCTCCAATTTTTTTTTAACTTCATGATAAAGTCTCCCAACTTCGACCTCAAGAAAAGCGAGCAAGTGTTGCTCGGATTACGTTAGTAAGATAGTCCTCTTTGGGCGTTTCCGCTATAAAACATCTGTGAGTTCAAAAACATTCTGGTTGAGTAGCGATGGGTTCCATCGAAAAACAATCGCACTTTACTCATTGAAAGATAATATGTAATTTCAGCAGTTTAAAGACAGAGCGTAACTTAATGTATCCCGGCGGCTTAGAAAATATAGACTACACTCATTGTCAGAAAACCAGGTTCGTTTAACCACCGCTCGAGCAACTTTCGAAAATTACTTCTACTTTTGAGTAGACTTACCTCGTCTGGATCGTAGCATTCTTTAATGGCATAAGTAATGAGACGCACCACTTCAACATAAGATCTATTATCCCCTTTTGCTTGCACCCGCTAAGCTTGAGCCTTGTAAGAAGATAAATGAGTTTTAACTTGACATTTGCAGTGACTATGGAAGATGTGAAAGATGAGAGTCGCTTGTAGCGCTAGGGAGCAGATAATACTTCGTTTAAATTTTTTTCGCTAAAAATTTCCGACTGGGTTTCATTGCATTTTGCCATTAAAGCCGCCTCACTATACTCTACTTCTTCATATTTGGTGGGTAATTATTTTAACACGAGCTCTCTAATAGCGCTTTAAAGTAAATATTTGCTAATCACGTCTTCTTAAAATGATAATTCTATTCGAAACTAAATTCAATGTCAATGTATGTTTCAACACGTCCGATTTTTCCCCGAATCGGCATGCAGACACACGTTTTGCTGACAGTATTCCAGTATTATTACAATACAATTTCACAACAAAGCGTGGAAGGGAGCAAAAAAAGAAAATCGTTTGAATGCCTTAAATTCACGTAAGGAAACTCAATAAATAGGTGTTCTCTGGAATACCATACGACCTTTTATAAGTAAACGCCGAAAGCTGTGTTCTTTCAGACTGTGCTAACTTGCGTTTCGAAGTATTTTCCGGTGTCAAATATTTTTCAGTTGTTGAATTTTTAGAGTTCTCTTTTTAAATAATGGTTTCTGAATCTTTGAATTTGTTCCTGTGGATTGGCGGTAAGTATTTAGTTTTTTTTGCCTCTGCCAGTTCATTCTTTATCTATTTATTTATTTCCCAAAATTTCATTACAGCTGTTTTCATCGCCTGCCAATTACTAAGCGTTTCTGCGAAACCAACTGTCCTTGACTTCTTTGGTCAATTTCAAGAAGGATTAAAGGATGTGTTTGTGGGAAAGGAACGAATAGAGATAAAAGATTATCAAAACAAAATTCAACATCCAAACAATAATAAATATTTTTGTCAATAACTTGAACTGGAATTAGAATAAAGGAATGAAGAGCAACTGCATTTTCAGCAGTGACTTCTAAAAAGTATTGAGCATAAATTATTGAAATAAAAATTGTTTATTATTTATATGCGATTTTTTGTGTTAACCTCAATATTGGCGTAAAACTGAGAAAGAAAGTTAGAAATATCCGTTTGGCGGTGAGCTAAAGTCAGAATATGGTTGTGAGTAGGGTTTGGGTTCCACCACATGAAAAATAAACTCCAAGCATCCCCCTTTTGTTTGACGACCCCAGCAAATGTTTCAAAGATCATGATTTGAGGGCGTGCACCTGGAACGTGCAGTCCTTCAATTGGTGCAATGAACGGGAAAAATGAGGATGAAAATGAGTATATCCTTGCGAAATATGCTACAATATCCATATAAAGGACCGTCGGATTTCAAGAATATTGAAGTGATGACTCTAAACTGGAGTTACTCTGGCTCATTGTAGATGTTAACAATAAATTATAGTACTTTACCACAATAATTAATTACCTGTTTGAAGAGTATGTTCCCCTTCGTTGTATTAAAGCTATAGAACATATTAAGCCTTAGTTCACTAAGGCTATTCTAGCTCTTATAAAAAACCGGGTATTTGTGCCAAAGAGGCAAAAACTTGTTCGATTGATGTTGATGTGATAAACTCATACTTTCTTGAAATAAATTCTCATGCAAATGCATCTGCTTTCATCATCAATGAGCGCTTAGTTACTGATCATTATCATAAATTTTCATTTAACCCGGCTACTACTGAAGGGGATGGTACAAAGTGTATTTTTAATATAAAATCTAATGCAATTGGAGTGGATAGTCTCAGTTTGCGTTTTCTATAACTAATAATGCCGTATACATTAAGACCAGAAAATTTTCGAAAACTGTCATTTAAACTGCCTGCGCTGAATATTTTTCAGCACTTTTTTTTGTTAAGTTGGTAGCACTGTCCTTAATTACTATGCCAAAAATTAGGGCGATCTGTCAACCAGTTTGTTTGCAGCAGCTATTGAAATCAGTCGACCTTAGTTCCCTCTGCGAATATTCTTTTACGGCCTCAACCGAGTCGAAACGGGTTCCACGGAGTGGTAGCTTAAGTTCTGGAAACAAAAAAAAAATCGCATGGGGCCGAATCCGGTGAATACGGTGGTTTATCATGAAAGTTTCTAGAAATTTTTGGTACACAATTCTGGCCGTTTACAACGGTTGTTTCGCGCAAACTCCTCAAAGCGCTCAAATAATACTCTTTATTGACCGTCTGTCCCGAGCGAATTTAAGAAAAACGAACAATATCGGGAAACTTTCTGGTCTTAATGTATGTTTCCTATGCGTACATACATTTTTAATCATGAGATAACCTCATCTACCTTTTCAAATCGGTGGAAAATCGCTAACGTTATTCCGGTGGTTAAAGGTCACTCGTGTAATGCTTCCCTAGACTTTAGGCCTATCAGCATCTTACCAACTTTATCAAAATTATTTGAAAAATTTATATCCACTCAAATAGTGCCACATCTGTGTCTCCATGATTTATTGAGTGAATTTCAGTCTGGGCATAGATCCAATCATAGTTATTCCACAGCTATGATGAAAATCATGGATGCTATCCGTCCTACTTTCGACGCGAGCTTAGTTACCGTCTTAGTACTTTTAGATTTCTCTAAAGCTTTTGACACTGTAAACCATGATATTCTACTATTGAAACTGAAAAGTTATTTTGGTTTCAACACATCAGCAAGTAAGCTTATGAGAAGCTGCTTATCGGACAGATATCAGCAAGTTCAGTGTGGGGATCTAACCTAGAATCGCAGAGGAATCATCTCTGTAGTTCCCCACGGCTTTACTGATGACATTGTTCATAGCTGAAGGAATTCTTTTATACAGCTACATATATGCCGACGATACCCAGATTTACCTCTCACGTCCATTGATCTTGGTGAAGATTTAAAAGCTAGATTATGGTACATGAGAATCTAAGGATAATTGAGGAATGGTCTAACACAAATGCTAAAAAACGAAGGTGCTTCCTATTAAATGTAATTACCTTGATCTGAGTAATCGGTCACCAATGGTTTTGAACGGGGTTGAACTAAAATTTGAATGTGTTGTAAAAAATCTTTGCTTCAAAATTAATGTCCGTCTAAATTGTGAGGATCACATAAACAATTGCGTAATAAAAATATAATCGACATTACGAAATTTATGGCATACATGTGATTGTTTACCGATTAACACTAAACTGAACTAGTTAGGTGCCTGATTGTTCTGCAAATTTCCTATTTTGAAGTTGTATATGGTAATCTATGATACGATTCAACAAAAAATGTGGCTAGGTTCATTTACTGCAAAAAAATCTTGGACCAGATCTCTTTGTACACCAGAATCATTATCGAGTTCACCCTTGATAATTATGTCAAGGTTCGCAATTGAATTTATATATTTTAAATCATTAAAAACCGTCAACCAATACAAAACTTTGACGACCTCTAGATTGTTTTTTGTTAGTGCTGTCAGAATTTGGAACTCATTACCAATTTGCGTACGTTCCGACGACCCAACATGGGTTCGGATCACTATACCTATAGTCGCAGTAAAGACACGCCCGCCTGTATGTATCAAAGAACGGCTGTCAATAAACACAAGAAAGCTTCGCCGTCGAAAAGCTAATCGTGAATTTATTATAGTGTCCCTTAAACCGTGATATTTCATTTGTTTCTAAACTAATTACTGTACTTAATTACTTCAGTTCGTCTGTAACTTATTAATCAGTTTTCTTCTATTAACTTATTTTTATTACTACCGAAGATATGGGTCGACATAATAGAATTTTAACATAATTTATTTATTTAAATATTTGCATATATGTAGGTATGCCTATAAAATCCATAACTTGAATTATCTACTGTAAAAAACTTTCTTATTTAAATTTAAAACAGTTGGATATAATTTCAATTCTTTATTATTTAAATTTAAAAGCGTAAAATTTATCGCGTATATAATTTTTTTCTTTCTTTATTTATACTATTTTTGCATATACCTACATACATTGGAAAGAATAACGGAACGGAGTAGGGTTGCAGGTAAGTGTGTTTAGAGTGGGAGTAAATTCAGGGAGGTGAGTTTTCAGGTAGGGATTCGGGTAAGTATTCAGAAATTTATTTAATTATAACTTCATTTAATATACTGTTTCATAATTCATTTTACTTATATTTATTTTTTATAAATTTTATTATATATAGGACGAGTAGGACAAGGTTTTCAAGCTGATTTAGCGTTTCGCGAGCTTTCTTCACCAACCCGCGGATTCTTCGTTGCACAGCAGGAGCATTGCGGGAAACAGCTCTTTGGTTTCGTATTTGTTTCGTTGTTCTTGATGGTTGATTGGTGCGCCGTGTGTTGGCCGGTTGGAAAATTACTTTTCGCGTCCTCGGTTTGCCCTCGGGAAGGTCACGTATTGGCCGATGGAGCATAGTGTGATGAGCTAGGCCGCAGCGGCGGCAGCTGTCGGGGCTATCACAGGATCCCGTGGTATGCGAAGTCGCCAAGCAATTTATACAATAGCGATGTATCTTGGCCGATTCATATCGCTCTTCGGGAGTCATCGCTATGAAGGCTCGGCAGAAGCGCAGCGAATGGGTGCGGCAACAGAGGCGACACTTTCGGAAACCTTAAGACCTGTAAATATAGGGTTGCAGTATTTGTTAATAAGAATAAGTGGCATGTGGGATCGTGTGGGGAACGAGATTATTGAATTGAAAACACAAACTACACAAAGTTTAGTGATATTACGAGTAACGACTCCGTTTTGAGTTCGGATATCTACCACTCGGTTATTTTGATCGGGAGCGGAATGAAGTTGTGTAACGCGACCTAAGCGCCATTCGTTGGGGGGTAGGAGGTCGTCTTTAATGACAACGAGATCTCCTTCAGTGAGGTTGAGCTCTTGCCCTTTCCATTTATGCCGTTTGTGGAGCTCTTGGAGGTATTCCGACTTCCAGCGTTTACTGAATTGGTGGTGGAGCACTTTTAGTTTTTCCCATTTATTCATTAGAGTTAGCTCTTCCGAGTTCGGTTCCGGGATGGAGAGTAGGGGAGCTCCGCGCAGAAAGTGGCCTGTTGTCAGAGCTTTTAAGTCGTCGGGATCTTGAGACATTCGGGAAAGCGGTCTGGAGTTAAGAACTGCTTCTATACGAATAAGGAGCGTAGTGAACTTCTCGAACGTAAATTTTTCGGCTGCCGGTTACCTTCGTGAAGTGAGTTTTAAAACTTTTCACTGCAGCCTCCCAAAGTCCGCCCATGTGAGGGGCGTATGGCGGGATGAATTGCCATGTGAATCCGTGAATGGCGTATATTTTTGCTATATCCTCGGAGGCTTCTGCGAGGAAGGAGGATAATTCACGTGAGAAACTACGTTGTGCTCCTGCAAACGTCTTACCGTTGTCGGACATGACTTTATGTGGAATGCCTCTGCTGCCGACGAAACGTGCAAACGCGGTTTTGAAAGATTCGGTGAAGCATATGAAAACGCATACATAGACTTTTGAGTGAGACGCTCGACGGAGTATAGAAGTTTTCACAAGAAATGGACCTGCAAAGTCAATTCCTGTGGTGTGAAAAGGGAGCAAGTACGTTGAGCGTTCAGGAGGGAGCGCCGACATGATTCGGGATTTCAGTTTTTGTTTGTAATTTGTACAAACTTTGCAGTTGGATATACACGTCTTGATCTTCTGCCTTATTCGTGGGATGTAATATTCCTGCTGAATCATCCGTGTCATAAGCTGTTTTTCAGCGTGCAAAAGGGTAGTGTGGAGAAATGCGAGGAGAAGAGTGCAAAATCTAGAGTTATATGGGATGACTCACTATAACTGAGAGCCGTCGTTCATTCGCGCGTAGAATTCCAGACGTATCTATGAATGGGTTGAGGGTAAGAAGTGGGTCCCTTTTACCGACCGAGGATTTTGTTTCTTAGATTTTACGGGTGTGTTTGCTCCTGTTGTGGATCGTTCTTATAGAACCAAGAATCATCACCAGTAACGACTTTACTAAAGTTACTACACTGAAAATTTTCGAATTTGTTTATGAAAATTGAGCAAAATGCACACGATCCGCTTTTTGGGCCTCATTAAAATTCGTTGGACCCATAGAGCAGATTTCTTCGTGTTTCCCAGAGGATTACTTAGTATTCGCGATACAGCCATGGCATTCAAGCCCAATTCATTAGCAATCATTTCTTGTGTCAATCGTAGGTCTTCGTCAATTTTGGACTTCACCAGAGTTACAGTGACGTCATCTGGGGAAGATTTTGGTCGACCTTCGCGGGGCTCTAAAAATCGTTCGCGGATCGTTCTAAAAATTTGAAAGAAAGACTAATAAAGTAATAGTAAAGGATTTCGTTATTTTAGATTTTAGAGGTTAAAGTTGAACTTGATAGGCTCAAAAAGCAAGATTTTGAAGACTGTTTTCAGAAGTGGAGTATTTTGAGAGGAGCATGACAATAATACTCCGTAAACAATTTCAATGTCGACCTCCCATGCCAATACTTGCATCTCGATATGCAATATCCGGTTATTATTGGAATCACTGGCTTTATAGGAACAACAAATTTGTACTAGAAAAGACCTACCACTCGGTCGGAAATTAATACTTTCTGGAAAAACTAGCGCCAAAACCACTAATCAATATACCTCTGACTCAATGTCCAGATCGATACCTAACTGAAAATTTTTAAATAGAAATCGCACTCAGACACTGGACCTGGACCACATGAAACCAGCCAGTCCTCAAGAAATTATTCGTGATGGTAGATATTTCTCCTTGTACTTGACGCATCACGCAGGAATAAGACCAGACAGCAAAACTACTAAAGTCCGGGTAGTATTCAACGCGGTAAGGCAATTTTACTCGGGCTTCTCACTTGATGATGTGCTGTACACTGGTCCCGCACTACAAACCGATCACATGCTCGTACATTTGGCGTCAAATGCGGTCCATATTTTGCTATCATCTCCATCAGTTAGCCAAATACTCAGAACAAGATTTCCCTTAAATATCGAAAATTCTGGTTAACGAAACTTATGTTGATGATTTCGAGAATCTAGCTAGATGAAACGCCGTCACAGACATAATGACACTTCTGAAAAGATCTTTTGCGCCTGTGTACGAGTATATCTCCGTGATCAACACAACGGGACGGTAACCTCTGACTTACTTCATGCTTAAAGTAAAGTAGCACAGCTGCACACCGTTTCCCTTCCAAGACTGGAACTTTGCGGCGCTGTAATTTTCTCAAAGTTAGTGAAGCAAATGCAATCTCATCTAGATTTTCTACCCCATGAACTAACTCTTTGGAGTGATTACTTTATTGTCCTTGCCTGGCTGGAGAAACCGCCATGGACGTGGACGACATATGTACGTATCCCAAATCCTTTAAAGTGTAAAAAATGCAACATGGCGCCATGTTTCCACTTACAATAACCTAGCAGACCTAAGTACGCGGGGTGGCAAGCCCCAAGAGCATGCCAATTGTTCACTTTGGTGGAATGGACCCGAGTAGTTATGCGATCCCCTCGAGATCTGGCCAAAAAATCACTCCAACACACACCTCCCTCCTAGATCGGTTCTTCTCCTACCCAAGAGCCCTCAGAGTAGTAGCCTTCCTGTTCCGATTTATAAATAAGGTGAAATGGTTTTCTGTTCCCTCTTCGATAACTATTACCCATGCAGAATTTAACTACAATGAACGTCACCTTATTATAATCACAAATCATTCCAGGTTATCTACATTGATTCTCACATTCCTGCACTAAACTCTGCTTCAAGAATATTAGAAAGTCAAAACATGCACTATACGGGTATTTAAGCAGAGGATGGGGTGCCACCTGATTCCAACGTTACCTACAGAAGGCACAACGTATTCACTACCCATCCAAACAACTGGTGTCGATTTCGCGGGACCATTTCTCGTAAAAACATCAGCGCTACGACGAGCATCATTCTCAAGGGCGTAAGTCTGTGTATTCGTCTTTGCTACAAGGCCATACAACTCGAGCTTTGCTCTGACTTTACCACAGAAGCATTTAAAGCTGCATTTCCTCATTTCTCTGGCCGACGCGGAATCCCTCACAAATTATGTCCGACAAAAAGTTTTCAACAAAGAAATAACAGAGTTCATAGCAGAAGTCTCCAACGTTTTGTAAAGTAGTGGGGAAAAAATTATAATAGCGCAACAGACTTTATTTATAGTTGTGCCTAAAAGTATGCAGCGAATTTCTGTTTTGCTATCGCCTATAAAACCAGAGTTGCCAGACAGCTCAAATGTGAAATCTCCATCTTTTGTGGGAAAAATTACCAGCGAAAAGACGCTTAACGAAAAAATGAAAGGAAAACAATATATAATAAAAAGTAAATAAAAAAAATATAAAACGGACATACGAAAACAGCAGTGATAATTCCAACACCGAAGAGGAAAGAAAAGCATGCAACAGAGGAAAAAGTATAGCGCACATAATAGGAACTAACAACTTTCAGCACAAACCATCCGGATTATAAGGCACATGGCGGTACAGCTATTCTCATTCGAAATAGGCCAAAACATCACTTCTTAAAAACTTATGAAAGACATTATACAAGCAATTTCAGTCTGCCACAAAAATCGAAATACTCACTGGGGTTCCCGTCTTGTTAATCCGAAAGATCGACAATTATATAACACAATTAGATATTATTGTTTCTTCCAGGCAACCTATCTACATATTGGCCAGCCGATCCAAATAAAATACTTGAACTTATAGAGTTTGCAGTTACAAAAAACATTTTTATAAATGCAGAAGCCAGTTCCGACTTGTCCTCCAATCATTCGCCAGTTATGACCAAGTTATTCGAACAACCAACTATGGTTGAGAAACCATTTCGCCTGACAACTCCCAGAACAAATTGGCTAAGTACAAGAAATATCTTAGCACCCACATGAAAGTGGAAACCGCAGTAATATGTGAAATGGATATAGAAGACAATATTAACTTATTCAACTGTTTGCTCTCAACAGCACCTCTGTAGCAACACCAAAATCCACACAAAGTTTCCGAAGTACAGAACGATCCACCAACTGTCTAATAATCGAAAAGCGTAGACTGCGCCGAGAATGGCAGAATAGTCGATCCCCAACATTTAAAGTGAAACTGAAAGCTGCTGAGAAAAAACTGAGGTGAGCTTTAAAATGTGAAGAAGAGACTCACCGAAAGAGATTTATCTCTTTTTTACTCTACGAATTCTTCACAAAGGAACTCACTATGGAAGGCGGAATGGAATTTCAAGCCATCAATAGAAATTGAGAGACCGCTCAGACAGAGAACCGGTACTCTTCACCTTAGCGAAGAATTTAGTAATTTTACGATTCCATTCTTATCTCGCCATGCCGCAAGGACTAATCCCAAAGTGAGTAAGACCTCATCTGAGATAAAAAGTCATAGCAAAAACGTTAAATATTAAAAAGTCGCCTGGTTACGACCACACAACACCACGAATGGTAAACGAGCTACCAAATATTGCTTTCAATTTCTTGTCTCTACTTTTTAATGCCATCTGTGAACTTGGATATTTTCCGAATGTATGGAAAAAGTCGTAGATTATCATTATAGCCAAACCCGGAAAAGACGTGAAGTGTTACGAAACTCTACCAAATCACCAATTCGGTTTCCACGAATAATATGGAACTATAGAACAAGTCCATCGCATTACTAATGTAATCAGGAAGGCATTTGAGTTGAAAGAGTATTGCTCAGCAATATTTCTTGATGTGGCTCAAGCATTCGATAAAGTATAGCATGAAGGACTTATATACAAAATTAAAATTACCTTGCCGAAAAATTTCCATTAGATCTTCATATTATATCTTACTTAAAGAAGGTTTACAGTTAAAGTAAAGGAATTTACCTCAGGGGAGTGTCCAATCATGGCTGGTGTTCCTCAAGGCACCGTTTTGGTACCAATACTGTATGTCTTATTTCAATTCTTACCACCTTAAACACCTCATACGGGAGGACTTTGGTAAGCAGCCGTAAAAAGCTTCAAAATTCACCTGGTAACCCAAAATTTACATTTAAGGAACTCACCATTCTTCTTGTGCGCATTAAAGTTGTCTTTAATTCCAGATCGCTGTTTCTAATATCAAAAGACCCTGACGATCTATAGGCTTTTACACCAGGTCATTTTCTTCGCGGAGAGCCAAACTCCGAAAATCTTTCTCTAATTAACAAGTGGCAAAAGCTGAAAATGCTCCACCACCAATTCAGCAAATGCTGGAAAAATTAGTATTTATTGCTTTGGAGAGTGTTAAGCGAGCTTTGATAGCAAACTTCGGTATAAGAGAATCATACGACGACCTTTACAAATACACTCACACAAAAATTAACAAGGTCATTCTCCACCTGATCCTTCAAACGGATTGGAGGTCTTCCCCTTCCTCTTCTTCCACCAGCGAGTACTGAATCGAATACTTTCAAAGCTGGAGTGCTTTCATCCCTTCGGACGACATTTATATCAATATCATCATGTAGCTAGTACAGCTCATCGTTCCATCGTCTGCGATATTCGCCGCTGCCGATGCGCAAAGGACCATAAATCGTTCCCGAAACTTTTCTCTCGAAGACTCCTAGAGCCGACTCATCAGATGTTGACATCGTCCACGCTTCTGCGCCAAATACATCGTAGGACGGGTATGATGAGGGACTTGTAGAGTTTGGTTTTTGTTTGTCGAGAGAAGACTTTACCATTCAATTGTCTACTCACTCCAAAGTAGCACTTGTTGGTAATTCTGCGTTAGATTTCAAGCTGATATTGTTATTGGTGTTAATACTGGACCCTAGATAGATGAAATTATGCACGACCTCGAAGTTATGACTATCAACAGCGACGTAGAAGCCAAGTCGCGAATGCGATGACTGTTTGTTTGATGGCAAGAGATACTTCATCTTGCCCTCATTCACTACCAGACCCATTCGTTTCGCTTCTTTATCAAGCCTGAAGGAAGCAAAACTAACGGAGCGGTTGTTGAGGCCAATGATGTCAATATCAGCGGCGTACGCCAGTAGTTTGGCACTCTTGTAAAAAATTTTACCTTGATGCAATTATAAAGGGTGGTTACATTGTAAGGGACGATGTTGAATGTGAACCACACCTAAACGCCAAGTTTTTTTCCGAATTTAATTTGACATTTCTCTATTTCAGACTTACTCAATTTGAACCATGGAGAGATACACAATCCAACAACGTGTTAAAGTTATCCAGATTTATTATGAAAATTTTCGAAGAAAATCATCTTCAGTGATGAGGCACATTTTCACCTCAGTGGATTCGTCAATAAACAGAATTGCCGCATTTGGGCGAATGAGAATCCAAGAGTGATTGTCGAAAAACCAATGCACCCACAAAGAGTGACTGTTTGGTGCGGTTTATGGGCTGGCGGCATCATCGGGCCGTATTTTTTCCAAAATGAGGCCGGTCAGGCAGTTACTGTGAATGGTGTTCGCTATCGTGAGATGATAACGAATTTTTTATGGCCACAATTGGAAGATATGGATGTGGACGATATGTGGTTTCAGCAGGACGGTGCCACTTGCCACACAGCTAACGAAACAATGGCTCTTTTGCGCAACAAATTCAATGGCCGTGTAATCTCACGTAATGGCGATGTCAATTGGCCCCCAAGATCATGTGATTTGACACCGTTGGACTTTTTTCTCTGGGGTTATTTGAAAGAAAAGGTGTACGTCGATAAGCCAGCAACAATTCAAGAGCTAAAGGATGAGATAATTCGGCACATTAACGGCATAGAAACTCCATTATTGAGTAATACCAATATATCATAATAAAATAAAATTTCAATAATTTCCTAAATAGTTTGTGTTTTATTCAAAATCAACATCGGCCCTTGAAAATTTAACCACCCTTTACTTCTGTTCAAATATAAACGGAGACTTTATCCATAACTCGACAAGGACAAGACATACGGCCATACTTTTTTTTTTGCTTAGGTTGGCAGGACTGTTATATGATTACATGTCAAATTTGAGCGCGATCTGTCACATAGTTTTTTTTACGGCACTATAAACAAGTCAACCTCGAGTGTGTTTTTCGAATTTTACTATGGAAATTAACGTTGAGCAAAGAGTTTGTTTTAAATTTTGTTATTCCAATGGAATAAGTGCGACGGACGCAATGAAAATGTTGCAGAAGGCATATGGGGAGTCTTGCCTATCACGTGCACGTATTTTTGATTGTTATAAGTCGTTCAAGGACGGCCGTACATCGCTGGAGAACGCTGTTTTCTTTGATAGCCAAGGTGTTGTACACTCGGAATTCCTTCCAGAAGGTCAATCCGTTAATGCTGAATATTATTTATCCGTTTTGAAGCGTTTGCGTGAGAATATTCGTCTCAAAAGGAAGGATTTGTGGGACAACAAGTCATGGTTTCTACATCATGATAATGCGCCAGCTCATACGTCTCGTATTGTACGCGATTAAAATATTGTTCCGCAAGCACCGTATTCACCCGACATGGCACCGTGTGACTTTTTTCTTTTCCCTAAACTCAAATTGCCGCTTCGTGGAAAGCATTTTCAGTCGATTGAAGTCACAAAAGAGAATTCGAAGAAGGAACTGAAAGCCATACCTAAAGCGGCCTACCAGAAGTGTTATGAAGATTGGAAAAAAAGGTGGCATATGTGTATCGCCTCTAATGGTGACTATTTTGAAGGGGATAAAATAAATATTGAAGAATAATTAACCGTTTTTGTTTTATTGAGCAGTCTCGTTTATATTTGAGCAGAAGGTATATATAATTGCCACTTTTCCACCAAATGGAGAGCCCACAGCCGCCTCCGAACGGCTGATGGAGGAGCCTTTATTTCATGTCAGAAATACACTCGGAGGTGTTGACATTCCCTGCCGAGGGGCGACCGCAATTACAAAAATTAACTTAGTTTTTTATTTAAATTAATTTTCTATAAAGTTTTGGATGTTGGTCTTGAGTCAATTAGTGGAAAGAATATTTAACTCCAATGCATGCGTAATCAAACCATTACGTTATTTTTTTTTTCAACCAATACTCTATGCTTATAACGAAATTCATGTGCTTGAAAATACCGATAAATGCGAAAAACAGCTTGATCATTTATTCAGAGATCTAAATGTACAAGAAATACAAGCTCTTGAGAAAATTCTCAATCCATTTAAAAATCTTATTTTTACAAATTTCAATAAGATATATATTATACAACGGATATTCGTACATCTATCTACTCAAGAATGTATCGTTATCCACAGATACATGAATAGGAAATTTGTAAACAAATTAGTGATATGCTTAGTCAGGGAATAATATAAGATAGTAAATCACCTTATAATAGCCCGCTGTGGATTGCTCCTCAGAAAGTATATAGTTTAGGGGGAAACAACTTCCAGGGTCGTGGTTGATTATCGAACATTAAGTAGTATAATAGCCTATTTCCACCAAGCACTTACCTGCATTTAAGGCCTCTGTTAAGTGAATGAAATGTCAAACGTTTCCACCGAAAGTGAGTTAACTCAAACAGCTGATTTTTGTTTACATTTGCAGTTTGCAAAATTTGTCAGTGAGGCAAATTTAAAAAGGCAAATAAATAAATGTAAATTTTTTGCAAAGGAGACTTTATACTTAAGGAGGTGTAAAACCTAATGCAAATAAGGTAGATCAAATTTTAAAATTGCAATCAAGGTCAAGGTGACCGAATAAATCCAAATATTTATCAAAAATTTTATTCTTTCAGATATATTTGTTACCTATTCGATGAATTCAAGTTTTCTTAAGGCCAAAATTTCAGGTTTTCAGTCCAACAAATTGTATCATTAAATTCATAAAATGGAGCGGTTAACGAATATTTTACAATATAGCATGTTTGTTTTAATTTTTCAAAAAATTTTTATATAAATCACACACACAACTTTTTTTTTTGATTTTTGTACACAATTTCCCACTGCACACTTTTTCACCGCTTCGAATTTTTAAACACGATTTTTTCACAAGATATGAATCATCCATTTCCCAAAAGCTCTTTAGCACATAAAGAAATTTTACGAAAATCACGTTCTATATTAAATTGTCAACATTTCGTATTACATGACAGGCTATAGAAATTTTTAATATTTAATAAATTTAAATAATATTAATTTTCATAGTTTAAACATTTTTGAAAAATAAAATACATTTGTTCGACATGAAGCTATTCAAAACGTTTTAATTATGACTGTTATTCATTTTAAAAAATTTTAACAAAATTTTTGAATTCTATAGTCAAAATGTTAAATTGTTTCATTGATAAAGTTATGAAAATTTATTTGAAAATCTTCGGCAGCACACAAAATTGAACCATCTTCGTCATTAAACATATGATTTTGCTCTCGTCGTAATCGTCTATTCTATAAACCTTGGTATACATATGTTTGTATGTATTGTAGTTAAGTAATTTGATTGTTTATGCAATAAATCCTTATATTTTCGTTGCAGTTTTCTTATTCACCAGTCGAATATTTACCGTTAGTCTATGTGTTTCAACTAATGTCATCGGTGGATTCGCCCAGAGTATGATTGGTTTGGAAGAAAAGCTGGTTGGAGGACTTTTGGGATCAATAATAAGAAGAAGCAGAAGGGAATGAGGAAGAGTCTCAGCAGAATGGAGCAAAGATGAATATGATAATGAATATTAATTTGTTTTTAGTGTATGAAATGTCAATGTCTGCTATTTATGAGTGAAACAAACATAAAGAGAGTGTTTTTGAATATATTTTTGTTTGTTTTTTTTTTGGTCTTTGGTGGTGGCGACAGGAGGGCTGTGGGCTCAAGTCCGCCTGGAAATGTTAACGACTTCAGTAGTCGCACCAAGAGTGGCCAGGAGTGGCTGATAAACAATTCTAGATTTCTAAATATATTTTTTTGTATAGATGTATCTTTCGTTCATTCTATTGGTGAAGGTTACTTAAATGTTCGAGCTGAAAAGTCATTATTTAAACTTTCAATAAGTCATTACACTTTTTTATAGAAATTTTGACCGATCTTCCTACCAATGGTTTATTCAAACTGAAAAAGCGTCTTAACTTCCACGTTTCTTCCACTTATAAGAATTTAAACTATTTGGACACAGTGTCTTTTTTTGCATCAGAATCTCATTCAGGAGTTATGGATATTTGGTAAATCAGGTTAGGGTATCCTGTAGCATAAAATTTAAACTCTAAATGTCCACACATTGTAGAATTGAACAGAGATATTGATTGACTTATTCCTTTGGAAGAGATTTTTATCAGTGGTTCCCGTTTGTTGTGATCATTGCCGAATAAAGGAAATAATAACAATAGTAAAAATTCAATACAGCTTTAAAACTACAACTAAATATCCACCAGGAAAAACCAAATCTACAGTTTCGGCTACAACCCTTACTTTCTTTTTCTTTACCGATGCAGAAACCGCTTAAGCGATTATAGCCGTTACCGTTTTACCGTTAAAGAGAGCGCAAAAACTTTGAAGAGTTTTATTATTATCTCGATCCAGATCTGAGAGAGAGGATAACAGGTTGGTTATTTCAACAATCCAGCGTGAAATGTTAACATGAATATAAACTAGGACCTCAACTTAACCTGACTATAATATACCTGTACGTTGAATTGGTAAGGTTTAATGAGAGACGGTACAATTTTCCATATTCAGTAACTGCGCACTAGCTTTCTTTAGATCGGACAAAGAAGCGAAGCAACTAGATGTGATACTGAACGTGGATATGACGAAATATCTTCTTTCTTCACTTTCAAGCTTTGAACGATTTCGCGTATCCAAGAGCCAATAATGTCTGCCTTGAAACCAAATGCCGAATCACCCTTTGCAACAGATGCTACTGAAATGACTGAAGTCTGAACGTTGAAAACATTTGCGGGGTCGGCGTTAGGTGTTTGCGAGAGAAAGGGATTTATGATCACATGCGCACTAGCATCGGTGAGTACGGTTGGCGAGGTGGTCATGGTATACGTCGACTTTACCTTATATATGTATAATTGTGGTGTGCGTATTGATATTTTTCCAACAAATGGAGGGACTTACAGTTTAATCTGAGCTGCCTCCGAACGGCCAATTTATTTCTATGATGAGCTTTTATTTTTTGTCAGAAATACAATCAGATGGCTTGACATTCCCTGCCATTAAGAGACCGCAATTAGAAAATTAAATTCTCTATAATTTTGATTGTTAGTTCGAATCGATACTGAAATAGTACTAGGAATCGAGGACAACGCCTAGGTCGTGTCGTCCGTTTGGGCGAAAAGGCTCTAGCTTCAAAAGTTTTCAATGCAGTACGCAGTTGGAAGCAGAGGAAGACGAAGACCTCTACTCCGTTGGAATTAACGGGTGGATTAGGACCTGAATTCAATTGCGGTGTTCAAATGGCTCCGAAGAACGAAGAGAAGAAACGATTGGCGAACTGTTGTTGATACAACTATATTCGCATAAGCGGTGCTATACCAATTAAGGGAAAAAGGAAGAAGGAAGGAACATATATATTTGTACATTATATGTATATATAATTGGCACTTAGTAACCGCTGAAGCGATTTTCGACCGAGCTCCTCCTCCAATTTGTGGTTTTGCGTCTTGATTTTTTTGCAACAAATGGAGGAAACTACTGCTTACACCAAGCCGCCTCCGGAAGGCTGATGGTTTTTTATAAGGAGATTTTGATTTTTAGTAGCATATACCGCCATTTAATCGACTAGAGTATCGTGCGTTCTAAACATTCAAAGTTAGCAACTGCGTATTGAAGCTTACTGAAAGTGTCAGTAATATTACTTTTAGTAATAACTCCCTCCCTCTTTCCTACGCCAATGCCAAATTCACTTGCAATCGATTATTTCTTCTGAATTTCCGAATTTATATTTATCAGTAATTCCAAGGATATCAACAATAAATACTTTCTTCGCGTACGTTGACCTTAGTGTTAGAAAAAAGCAGAAAATCAGTAGAAAAATCAAGCGGAAATAAGTTAAGTGAGTAAGAAAATCAAAACAAGCTTTTATATTTACACATCGCCCATCCCAAGAACATTTACGTTACGTGTCTCAACATCCCGCCACACGTATGTATGTCCGTCGTCTCCCAGCTTCCAGCGCCAATGATTAAAACAGTCGCGACATTGTGGCGTCAGACGCGCAACGGCCATTACCCAGCTGGGAGTTTCCTACGGAAAACGGCTCGTTGAGGCTTGAATGGAGACACACATACGTACATTCACTAATAAAGCAATAAGGCAGAGAGAAAAAAGGATATGTTGTCAATCGTGCACAGACTGGCGCCTCACGCCGGCGAGCATCTGCCGTTTAAATGGGAATGCGACGCTTTTACAACGTGATGCGGCTAGCAATTGCTCTGCTTGCCATACGCTGCGATGAGGACGTCTGATTATTGTGTTAGCTGCTGCTGTCTCATACTTTTTTCTTTTCTTCTATAGTACAGCTGATAAATTATGTTTAGCCACACGAGTGAAAAGCGCCAGTCTAACGTGGGGATGGCGGCGTGCGTTCTATTTGTGGCATGCAGACGAGATGCAACAATTGGATATTAGAATATTTCTTTCTCTTGACGACATAGTTAGTCCTTTTCACAGTCATTCGACTCAGACCAGCCACGCCGATTTGACGGCAAACATATGAGGTCAAATTATGCGGCTACTTTTTTTGTTTTAGAAGGACAATATCATGACAATGCCCGTTTTTTGTCAGCTGCATAAATGAAGAATAGTCGGTACGTGTTGTACGAGATTGTGAGGATCAATTTGAGTTATAACTAATTTTCTGATGCATTACAGTTAAAATGAGTTGAAGTGCTCCCTTAATTTAGAAAGCAGAGGCGGGATTTTTATAATTTACGTCAGAAGTCAACATTTTTTCCTGAAGTTTCTGACAAACAGCTTTCCTTTGAACGAGCTTTTTAGTAAGGTTTAATCGTTCCGACTTCGTTTTCCGCCCGTACAAATTTCCCCGAGAATTTATTTTTGTCACAAGAAGGCCCAATTAAGTATAGGAGACAACCACTTGGAACTTTAGAGACTTAGACAGCTATTCTATGCATTTACCACTTCCGTAAATGCTTTTAAAGAATCGAAAAAATAGCATACTTATCGTACAGTTAACATGCCTGTAGGACTCAGCTCACAGCGGGTGAGAAACCCTTCAAGTAATTATAAAGTCATATTATTGTGTTGGGCTTTCAATCGTCTTACAATAATTCTTTCTTATGTTACTCCAAAGTTCGCAAAGAGTGATCTACTGAAGGTAGTTAGGGGATTTCACAGTTTCAATTGGCAGCCTTATTGATATTTGCAGACCGGCCAGTAAAGCTATCACATCCTCTCATTCAGTCGTTATATTTACTGTTAAAGGTGATGTAGGAAAATATTTCGCTTACTTGGCAGACTCCAATTTTTCCCCATCTATCCGACCGGAGAGGACGTTGGACTACGTTCACAGTATGGAGCTTACTTTCGTGTTTTTGTAAATACAAAAAAGAAATGATTGATCTCAATAAGTAGTTATAGCTTCTTTCGTGTGCTAATCATAGCACGGCTGGTGGGAACTACTTGGTTACAGTTCTGCTCTTAAGACAGTAGTCCCTGGATGAAATCTCTTCGCTTTCTTTCTTGTTATATTTCATTTTGGCCATCCACATACACATAAGAAAAGGGATTTTGACTTAACCTTACGTTTTTTCAATTACAGAGCACCACTTTTACGAGACTGAGCTTCTCCTTTACCCCTAAGAGCGAGTTATGAGACGTCGAAACTAGTCGACTGTTCAGACTTGTAATACGCACTTGGAGTTTCGTCGATCAAGCCGTGGTATTGCGGACAGATTTTATATTTTGCCTGGCTTCACAATAGCCCGAGTCTGACCATCACACTTTCAATTCTATGACCACCAAGCAAACGCTTTTACCTCCGAACCCTCTCACCAAATTTCATCTGCATGCTTCATTTGTATTTTGAATTTCGCTGCCCAGTGCGCTTTGTCTCTGTTGCAATGCCTTTACAAAACCGCCAGCATTGTTTACCAATTCGAGTGTTGACTTCTGCATAGCAAATGAGCTGAGCTCAATGAAATTTTCACTTTGTCTTTGTAAGTGTAATGCGGCTGCTTCTTTCTCCTTCTATTTCTTCTCATACCGCTAGCTGTCTGGTCGAGTTGTTGTAGCTGTCAAATGTCTGAAACTACTTTTAGACTTGAATGAGTGTCGGTGTGTGTGTGTGTGGATGTGGTTATAAATATGTATTGCGTATACTCGTACTTTCATCAGACAATGTCAAAAGCAATTTGTTTAACATACGCATACGCATGCCCATGTATGTGAGTATACATATGTATAGGTATATTGAGGCTTTTGTTTTGTTAAATTCATAAGCAATAACAACAATGCATGCGGTCTTCATAAATAAATAAGAAGGTTTGGCCAACATTTCCTTCCCTATGGGTTCCCTTTTTCCTCTACCATATAATCGACCAGTTGAGGGAAAATTTCTCTCACTCTCGCTCTCAATATACCATATTCTCTCATTTTTTAGAGTTGAGTACTTTGTTAATTTATAATCGCAATCGCAATGGTTTTACTATCAAAATGTGTAGCTGTGGGTTACAAGAAGCATTTGGCCTTTAAACCGGCTAGAAAAAGGAGTTCAACAGTGCAGACGAGTCCGATCCGTGAAGAAATAGCATTAGAGAGAGAGAGTATTTTCTGCTCAAATCGGGTTGGAGTTTTCAATATGAGAGACAATCTAGCACTAGATGTTAAAGTTTTTTGGGACTGATGAACTCTAAGTACTTCTCTCTTGCGCCTAAAGGGGCTTTGAAAAGTTTGTCTCTTTTAATAACTCCACATAACTTCCTTTGGTCGGTAATGGAAGTGACCACAAGTTACGGGAGAGAGAGATAAGTAGTTAGTTCCGACTTGTTACCTCTTTGGGGCTGGATAAAGAGTTGAGTAGTGAAACGAGCGGGGTTTGCTCACCACGCATTTACTTTTTGGGAGTCCTCGCACGTACATATTCGCCAAGTTTTTAGCCATCTCTCGACGGTATAATAGTTTTTAATGAAGAAATCAACTTCTTTTTTTTTAATTTTGAAATCCTGGAAACTGTTTACACTTCGATTACATTGTGGCATCTAAAACTTAAAGAAACCTCCTCTTCTAAACAAAACGGTGTGGTTAGTTGAAAAAATAAGATTTTCGTTCACTTCTACCCCCACTTAAGAGCTCCGAGACAAGTTATTGAAGCTTAAGGGGACTCCTACATATATTCTGTTAGAAGATACAAACGCGTGGATATCTTTTCTTTTTTAAAGGGACTCAGTATCATAGTATGCTTTTCGTAATAATATTTGCTCGAAATATGCAGGTTTGGAACGGTTTTCGCTGAACTGTATCCAGAGAGGATCCCGCCTTGTCACCGTCTCGAGGATAGTTTTGCTTAAAACATATCATCTGACAATAAAAAATATGTGAAATGTCGACACTTTTATGCGGGTATTGATGTTATTTTATTTATTTTTAAGGCTCATGACCATCCATTCTCCATTATGAAATTTATAAAGTAAGCAATTAGGAATCTGCACTATTTGTCAATTGTTGTCGGTGGCTCATCGGATCTAACTTTAAGCTGATGATTCCTCAGTAGCAGCTTCTTGTTCACTTTCCAGAAGTGCCGCTTCAGTTGAGAGATCCTCATCAAGTAAAACTGGTTCTGTGGTTTCTTCTTCCAGCTCTTCTCCGCCTTCACCGCCGTCAGCGCCTTCAGGGCCTCCAGGGCCTTCAGGGCCTCCAGGGCCTTCAGGGCCTCCAGGGCCTTCAGGGCCTTCACCCCCGTTCGGTGGTGGCGGTGGTGGCGGTGGCCCATCCTGACGTTTTACGAGAAGATGCTCTTCTTCAGGAAATGCAGTGGCACTTGGCAAGTTGTTGATAATGGCGAAAACTAGGAGGAAGCGAAATATAGTGTTTTATATTATTTTCAAAGTGTGTGTGAAAAATTCTTACCGCCAACCAAGAGAGACAAACAGAGGATTTTTTTCATCATTTTGTAGATGCAATTGTTAACTACGATTCTGAGTTAGAACTGTGTGATGAGGTTTTGAAAGACCGTGGCTTATATAGTGTGTATTTAGGGTGCATTAATTAATCTAAAGCAATTATTCTGGTTTATTATTTTGAAAATAAATACTCATTCACGAAATGCATGAGCTCTGTCGCTGATAAGCGCGTCTACATTTCCATATACGTATGTACATATTTATATATAGCCAGGTGCACCTTACATGTTGGAAATAATGAAATACATTAAATATGTAGATAATATTAAATGCATACTAGAACAACACACACACGCGCAAAATATTAAAATTTACAGCTTGGTGTGTATAACTAAAATTTTAATGAGTGTTTGACTCATACGAACCAATATACAAGTGTTATCGGTTTCTCCAGAGCAAAAAAAAATAAATAAAATAAAATAATAAAAATAAGTAAAACCAATTAAAAGTAATAATAATGTTATTAAAATATAAAAAAAATTAAAAAAAAAATTAAGTAAAATTAAATTAAATTTAAAAATAAATAAAGAAATATAAAATATAGAATAATGTAAAATAAATAAATATAATAAACACAAATAATATAATTAAAAATTAAAAAAATAAATAAAGTGAAAATAAATCAAAATCACAAAGAAACAGTAAAAGAAAATTTAATCAAATTAAACTGAATAATATAAAATTAAAGAATTAATATGAAATTATTTTAAATTAAATTAAAGGGACTAAAAGAAATTGATCTAATCTTATCAAAGAAACTCAAGTTCAAGCAAAATAAAATGAAATAAAAAAAAAAAAAAATTGGAACATCATAAAAATATTAAATAAAATTATAATAAACTAAATTAATTTAAATTATGGTAAATTAAATGAAGAGATTAAAATAAAATAAAGTGAACTAAAATAAAACAAAGTAAAATAAAAATAGCAAAAACTTACTATATAAATATAAACATTTGAACAACCTACAGTAAAACAAATGAAAAAAATTACAATATAATAAAAATAATTAAATATAAAATAATAAAAAAATATATTATTAAATTAAATTATTAAATTAAACTAAAATAAAATAACTTAAGTTAAATTAAAATGAGTAGAGTTAATATAAATTAAAGAAATAGTTCAAAATAAATATATATAAAAAATGAAATAAAATAAAAAAATTAAAATTAAATAAAATAACTAAGAAAACAGAAAAATTTAACATGTAACTAAATATAATTTCCTTTATTTAATTTTTTATTTATTTTTTTCAACTTTAATCAATTTTTGATTTTGTTTTATTTGGAATACAAAAATAAAAACAAAACACAAAATTTAATATATAACATTAATATGAAAAAAATGGAATCAAAAAATAATTAATTTAAATTAATAGAAAATAATATAAAACATAGTAAAATAAAAATAGCAAAAATAACATACGTGTATGTTATGACACATAACATAAAAATTACGAAAAATATATTAAAATAAAGCAAACAATTTAATAAAATATTGTTAAAATATAATAAAAGTATAGTAAAATTTAAATAAACTTAAACTTATAAGTTCTATTAATATTTATTAAATGAATATTTCAAAATAAAAAAAGAAATAATATAAAATATAAAATGGAATGAATTAAGTTAAGTTAAGTCAATTAAAATAATTAAAAAAATAGAACAAAACAAAACAAAATACAAAATTTAATATATTAATATAAAACGAAATAAGAAAAGCCTCGGCATTGAAATAAAATATGAAATAAAATAAAACAAAACAAATTAATAAATTAAATAAAGTAAAATAAAACAAGTAATTAAAAAAATAAAAACAAATTAAAAATATAGTGTTGTGGTATATGGTAAATCGAAAAAAATCAAATGAAAAATAAATTAAATTAAATAATAATAAGCAAAAATGAATAAAAATTTATTAAAATAATTTTAGTTTTGAAATTTTAGCTATTAACATATTTTTGCTTTTACTTTTTTATTTTTTTTTTACTAAGCTCTATTTTTGGGGGAAAAAGGTCAAGAAAATCAAATAATACCCGAGGTGGAGCTGCTAAAAATCAATCTTGAGTGCTACTTTAACTACCATATATCTATCTAGTTTGAAAAATACTATTTGTAAATTTTTATTTTTCAGACCAATTAATTTGTAAATATTAGCTTACTTTTTTCAAAATTAAAAAAAAATATTCGACCGACAAATCGTTTACATTTTTTATTGTGAAATTTTGGTTATATTAATACGCAGATCACTGTCTCACTCACCTGGCCTCTAGAAAGTATTTCCCCAAGCTCCTCTCATGGTCATTAAAATAAATTTTACAGTTAGGCTTTCATCATTGTATTTATTATAACAATTTATTTAAATGTTACAAGTATTAAGTCAATCTGTTTGAATAAACACTACATGATGAGCCTGTTTTTTTACCGTAAGAGAAGATAATAAATATCGTATGATCGGTATGGTAAATATCTAAGTAAATTTAAAATCACGTGATAAACATGTCACTTGATAATCACATCACTACATAAATGAGTGATCTCTAAATATAAACATCACATCATATCATGCGCATCAAGTGATGTCCACTGAGTTGCCTTTCTTGGTTAAAAAAGCTCACCATACCATTTTACAGATTTGCTTTAAGCACGAAATATACGAGCATGTCTCATTCAAATCATTCCTGCGAAATCGTGCATATCACGTGAGAAAAATATTTAAGCTTAAATTTAAGTTTTTTGTGCTGTGTTTAGGGCTTTTTTAACCTTTTACCAACAAGTTGGATCATTATTTTCCAAATTAATGTGTTCATTTCCCTCGACTTGGCTCCGCAAGCCCACATTTCTTTGTGTGATAAATCTTTAAGATCATTTTTCTGCAAAAGACAAAGGGAATAGGATCACATGTAACCTTGCATATATTCAGTATCTCTATTCTGATATAATGTTTTTTTTTTGTTTGAAGTAAATGCAAATTCTACAATATTTTTCACTCACAAAAATAAACAATTAGACAATAGTTAGCCGAAGACGGTATGAATTAATACACAGCAATAAGTCGGACCTCATTCCTTCTTGAAGGCACATTAACCTTAAATACATATATAGAACGCTCTGAACCGTAAGAAATTCTCTTCGGATCGTATTCTAGACATGTATAGAGCATTCAACAATGTCTCCAATGTGGAAGCAACCAAAGTAAATAGAACTTGCTATGCTCTTTTTACCAGTGGGAAGATTAACATGGAGTAGCCACACAGAACAGAGTAGCATAAAGGGGGACACCTCAGAGTGGTGAATTGTCACCATTCCTGTGGTCACATGCAGCAAACGAACTTCTGAAAATGTTTGAAGAGAAAGCCTATATAGGTGACTTAGCTATATTAGTGACAAAGTTTCTAGATATTATTAGTTAAGAGATGAAAAACACCCAACTCAGAGGTAAACGGATACGGTACTTTTGACAAATTTGCGAGGCTCAACGGAGTGGGGTTAACAATTAAGACAAGCACCAAGTTCTTATGATTAATGTGAAGGAGAGGGTGAAAAGGAGACGGTAGTAGTAGTAGTTTCTTTACGCATGAAGGAATACGCCAGATGCCATTTGCGGCTATCCCCTGACCTCATGCCTTGGTCTTACATAGCGGTTGTCAATGGTGCTTTGGTATGACGAACTGCGGCCAGGAAAATCTCATAGAGAAAGCTATGACAGTGGCTCTTTATATAACGACAGAGTTAAAAATCAATCCAACTGCTACACCAAGAAAAGCTACTCAACCTACTACCAATCGACATTTCAATGGAAATCACTGCAATGAAATCAGCTTAGAAGATGACTTATAGAACAGGCACTGAAATCCATTGCGCTGAGCTTGATCTTAGGCTTCCGGATTTCGTTAATGGTTCTGTCCAGTGAAAATTTCGAGAGAACTGTAAGATAAATCAGGTATAGCAGAGCTTGAAGACCTAGGACTCGCCTCAAACATCTAGATGCTTGACTGATCAGAAGGTTTAAGAACTGGACTAGATTAAACTTTACGAAGGACCGGTAGATCTATGTAAGGCGTAGCAGCTAGCCAGTACAATCTAACTAGCCCTTCTAAGAGGCGCGTATGATTAAATATGTAGACTATTTGAATAATTGTGATGTGCTCTATATATCGCGACAACCCTTCTGCTGCAACTATCCATCTTATATACCTCAAATCCGTACCACCCGACTGGAAGAGAACACACAAACACGAGTATTTTCTGCGGGACAACCGTAAGTAACGGCATCGGCAAGCGGTGACAACTTTTCATTTACATTGCGCTCTCATAAGATCGGTTGCTATTGCTGGGAGGTATGTAAGATGGGTAGTTGCAGTATTATTCCTCTGGTTATACAAATATTCAACACTATTAGAATTTCTATACATACATTACCTTCTGTCTCTCTCTCTTTGTGTTATGTAGGAATTTATTACTGTAAAAAAATGTACAGCAACAAAATATTTTCACAATAACAACACAACCAGTCACACCACCGTCACACCTTCTCACCTTCTAAATTGCTAGTGCAACATGCATTTGCATATGTTCTTTTGTTTGTATATTTTACTCCTTCTCTGATTATTCCATCCTGCTCTGGTGTTTGTATGGTTGGAATTGTGCTGTAATTTTTATTACACACTTGAGGGCGACACTTATTGTTTGGTGCCCAAGTGCTGTCAAGATTTATTTATGGCGTTTAGAGGAAACGTTTTTTCTGCTTCTCACTTTGCGCTACGCTTAGAATGCAATGATTAATGTTTAGTGGGCTTAAATATAAAACAAATGAGAGAAAACAAGTAGTAAAGCGGATATGAAGTTGAAGTTTAGTAGAAAACGGTTTACTTTCGAATTAGTAGTTTATCCTCACATGATTTTCCAAAGGGTTTTACTGGAGACTATGCGGAACTACATTTTAAATAATATAAATTAACTCTAAGAAGATTACTATTTCTGGGGAGTTTGGCATTTTCTCCAACAAATGGAGATACCTACAGTTTCAAAACACCTACAAACGACTGATGCATTTTTTGAGGAGCTTTTAATTTTATCCCGATTATACACTCGAAGGGTTTGGAATTCTGTTTCATGGACGATCGATGTACGTACATATTCTACTTCTGAGTCAACCTTGAAGAATGACTGTTCCAAGAAAAAAGAAGCCTTCACAATATTATTTTATAACTGATGTGTAATGCCATTCTAAAAGATGCAGCATGTTTCATTTGTACCCTTTACACCCATTATTATAAATAAAGAGAGATTATAGAGTTTTGGTTTGATTTGAGTAGTTGCTTCGAGGTGAGTATATTTTACAGATATGAATTAAAAAGGGGAAAAGGACATGTGAAAAACGAACTGTGGGGTGATTTTATACTCAGCTGATCCATTGACAAGATTTTCACCATGCGCCAAATCTTGGAAATAGACCCGTGAAAAAAGAATCGACACACACCACCTTTTCGTCGATTTTAAAGCAGCCTTCGACATCACGAAAAGGAGCTGCCTCTATGTCGCTATGTCTGTATTTGGTACCCCCGCAAAACTTGTATGGCTGTGCAAACTGACCTTAAGCAGCACTAAAAGCTCCGTCAGCATCGGGAAGGATCTCCCCGAGCCATTCGATACCAAACGAGGTTTCAGACAGGGTGATTCCTTATCGTGTGACTTTTTTAATTTAATGCTGGAGAAAATAATACGAACTGCAGAGCTGAATGGAGAAGGTACAATTTTCTATAAGAGTGTACAGCTGCTGGCGTACGATACGTTATTATTGGCCTCAACAACCACGCCGTGTGTTTTTCTTTCTCCAGACTTGATAAAGAAGCCAAGCGAATGGATCTGATAGTGAAGAAGGGCAAAACGAAATATCTCCTGTCATCAAACAAATAATCATCCAATTCGCGACTCGGCTCCCACGTCACTGCTGACAGTCATAACTTCGAGGCCGTAGATAATTTCGTCTATCTAAGAACCAGCATCAACACCAATAATAGTGTCAGCCAGTAAATTCAACGCAGAATTACGCTTGCCAACCGGTGCTATTCGGACTGAGTAGGAAATTGAAAAGTAAAGTCCTCTCTCGGCGAACGAAAACCAAACTATATAAGTCCTTCATCGTTCCCGTCCTACTATATGGTGCGGAAGCATGGACGATGGCAACATCTGATGAGCCGGCCCAGGGAGTCTTCGAGAGTAAAGTTTTGCGAAAGATTTATGGTCCTTTGCGCATTGGCAATGGCGAATACTGCAAACGATGGAACAATGATAGAAATGTTTTCGGAAGCGAAACTGGTCAAGTCGAAAGCATTTCTTGACGAATTCGAAGCATAATCAATATCATATCCGTTAGATACAATAAGCCGAGATATTCACTTACAATTTGAAAAAATTACTCAGAATTAATGAAAATTTATATTCAATTGCAAAATAACGATGAAGATTCCGCTCAACTTCCATAGCCCAAGATCTAAAGACTTAATATGTTAAATAGGTTTAGGAAAATTTCTTACAAACACAGTCAAGGATCCTTAAAACCTTGGGAAACGTGGGACTTAAGTGGGTCTGCCCTATAATATCTATTGTTGCAGCTGCGAACTAGAAAGGAATAACGCAGAGATGTCTATTTACTATGTGTGTGCCTTGCTCTTTCCAATTTTTGATATAGAGTACTTGAAGACCATCAGTCTTAAACCTTCATTGCCTTAAATCAAATGGCTTGGTCGTAACGTTAGAATCTGATGGCTTTTATAGAAATATCTAACCTTAGTGCATCCAAATAACGTATCTAACGCTAAGCGGACTCGAGGTTAAAATTTCTTCCTACAGTATAACCTTTTTGACTTTTTTGTAGACTGCTGTGTAGATATTCAAAAATATATTCCACTTCCGAATTTTATTTCAAGGAGATCTTAATAAAAATCTTCTTTTCAAACTAAATATAACTAAATTTATTTTTGCCGTGGGAAAAACACTTTTTTAGTAGGCTTACTATCCAAAAGAAATACATATTTTCTGATAATCTAATCTTTTCCAAGAGATACGTTATTTCCGCCTCCGAGAACTATACTATAAAACACAATTAAACGCCAATATTTATAATTAAATGAGTGGTTATTTAAGTTAATCAATATCTAATATCTCTTTTAATGAAAAAGAATTTAAGATTGAATTGTGTTCCGCTGCAACTTTTGCTTAACGGAGTGTGGTTTTTCAATTACCATAATAATAAATATGTCTTCCATAGATATTAAAAGTTGTTCTTAGATACGAAAAAAATATTTTGTTGAAACTGTTAAACGGTGAACTTAACTCATTTAAGGAATTAAGTGTTGAAATATTTTCCAAACCTCTAAAACTACTGTATAATCAACAACAAATTTGACTGCTCAAATGAAAACAAATAAATTATTAACAGCTGCAATCCCAACTTTTCTTTTCTTTTCTTTTCTTGTCGTTTCTCCTTTTCCTTTGTTGTGTGCTTGCTTTTAAGTATTTTTACTTTGTTTACTCAGTTCAATATTGAGTAGCCGATATTATTTGCAATTTGCCAAAGATTTCTTCTTAGCAAGCGCATTTTGTCACGTATTTATGTAAAAAATTTTGTATCGAACTTTGTACATTTTAACTGAAGACGTAGAAACTTTTCCAACCCAAGCAAATGCCAACGGCAATAGTAAGGAAGCTGAAAGAAAAAAATTAAAAGGAAAATATAAATAAATGTCAAAGAAAAGTACAACAAATGCAAACTTACAACTTTCATTTTTCCTTAGTATGCAATTCCTGCTCTTGGTCACTTCCGATTTACCATTTCCGTTACCTTTTTTCCACCCTTCGGTTGCCTTGCTGTTATATGTATTGAGAATTTCTGACCCGAATCTCTGAAGTCTGCTACAGAGTTTTGCATCATTTACAAGTGTATGAATTTTTTTAAGTTTCAAATGCTTTTGCTCCACACGAAACGCCTTCAACTGCTGCCAATACTGGCATCCGGTAAATTTTCTCACCATTTGACAAATAAATAAATTGAACAATAAATTTTGCTAGCAGTTTTTCGCACGTGAGCGAATGGTCAATATATGAGCGTACAGCATGCTACCGAAAGAAAAAGATTTGGCAGTGAGACATTCACACAATTGTACAAGTGAAACGGCGCAACTGAACAAGTGGAACGGCGTGCTAAAGGTATGAAACGGCAGAGCTAAACATTTTTAACGGCATAACCGAACGTTTCAAAGGGCAGGGCAGAAAGTAAAGGAAATACGAGTATGTATGGAAATTCTTAAACAAGTTTTATTATATTTACTTTATAATGGTGTTGTAAAAAATTGGCAATGTTATGCAAATTGCAAATACTTATTGCAGCACAGTCTATTCAATATTTTTTGGCGAATTCTTTTTCTTAGCTGTTGATGGTGTTTTGCGTGGCACCACAAATTACTGCACATATTGTGTCATAAAATTGTATTTTACCATTTGAGGAGCTTTTTGAGTAAGCGCTTTAGAAGAGGAGTGGTTGTATATTTTAAACATACCTTATAAAATAAAAAGTTTAGGAATAAACAATTGTAAATTTCAATCACTCACACTTTGTAAGAGGCAACTTTTAAAGAAATGCATAATAAATTTGGTTGCGCGGCGACTTGAATGCCTTGGCGTAAGCAATAAATTTTTGGATGACACAAAAACTTAATAATAAAATCTAAAATAAGCTAACGCAGTACCTTTTTAAGCTCTGAGGAGTGTTTGCAATGTCTCAAAGAAACGAGGCGGCTGTAATCTTTTTTTTCAACATATTTTTCCTTTTACTTGCAGATAAAACAAAACAAAAGTTCTAATAAATAAAATTAAATTGGCGAAATCACCGTCAATATTTCAAGTTTTTTTTTACGAGCGCCTTATTCGTTAAGAGCGAATTTTCGTGGAACCTTACCTCAGGTAACGTGAGTATTCTCCCAGTAGGAGAGCCAAGAGCTCAATTTTTTATCTAGATGGCTAATATTACTCTCTTTTTGATCTCAATAAAATAAAAACAAAATTAAAAAAAAATTATTAAAAAAATTAAAAAAAATAAGATAAAAAATATAAACTGAAATAAAATAAATAAAATACATTATATTATATTAAAATAAAATACAACAAATAAAATAAAATAATATTAAATCAAATTTAAAAAAATATATATTTCATATAAAATAGTATAAAACAAACCAAATATAAAAACAGTCTAAACTCAGTAACATAAAATTAATAAATAAAACAATAAAATTTTAATAAAACAAATTCAAATAAAATAAAATAAATAAAAATTTAAATAAAACCAATCCTTTGGTTTGAAAATTATTATTTCCGTTTGTATTCTCTGCTTATTTTTATTATTTTACAAAAGTTGGTTCGCAGTTCGTTTTATATTATTTTGTGGTTAAAGTGTAATAACAGTAAATACTAAATTGGTGTAAAGTGTATTCCCTACGGCAGCAGCTGCATCCCCGCCCCCAAACCAACAACTTACGAACAAAAATAATAAAATTTCTTATTCATTTGGATGACAAAACATCTAAACTGTAACTTCGAAGTGTCTTAACAGTAGCTCATTTACATACAGAATAAAATATTTATTTTTATTTTATCTAAAAGGGTGTAAAGCAAAGGTTTATTCTACTCAAATATTTATATGAGATTGTAAACGAAGAAACTTCTTTCTTGACTACATCCTATTGGAGAGATGAGAGTGAGTAAAATATTTATAGTGCCAGAAAGCGTTTTTAAAATACGTAGGAGTTTCACCGTAATATTTGTGATAAAAACCAACGGCTTACTCATAAAAGCCGGTTCAGTAGTTAGATATACGATAGGACGAATGTTTTGGACTTAGTCTCGAAAGGTCAAAAATAAGACAGAAGCAGTGAGAAATTCATAAGATGATTAAACCTTGAATTCTTAGAATGAGTTGAGTTCATTTGTATGCCTCTAGCCACTTGCAAACTGCTACTAAAGGCAAATTGGACGAAATATCTGTGGCGAACATAGGGTAAAGAAAATTTTTTGTGGCATGACAAAGTATTTTTTTCTACTCCCTCTACTTCCACCAGTGAATACTGCGTCGAACACTTTCAAAGTTGGAGTGTTTTTATCCATCCGAATGACATGACCTAGCCAGATTAGCTGAAATAGGTGCCAAGACGCTGGCGCTGACCATTTCTTTGATAGTACTAGAAGTACTAGTTGGTCTTGTCTGTCTTGCCCTCATGGTCTGGTACTAAACTCATGTTGGGTCTTGTACCTTGTATATTTAGCCCTGTAGCTCGAGTTATTTTCTCCAATATTTTATAGAGAAAGTCACACCATAAAAAGTCAACTTGTCAACTTGTCGGAGAGGTCCTTTTCTTGACTGAGCTTATAACTCCTTAACACAGTCGTAGACGTTTTCCGGAGATACCAAATACGACGTGCTGTCGAAGGCTGCTTTAAAATGGACGAATAGGCGATGTGCATTTATCTTCTTATCAAGGAGCTTTTCCCCACTTGGCGTATGGTGAATATCAGATCGTTTGTAGGTTTACCAGGTCTTTCACACATAAGGCTCGATAATACCATATTTGGGATATTGAGTTGGTTTTACGTCTAATGGTGGGACCTACACTTTATACTAAGCCGCCTCCGAACGGCTGATGGTTTTTTATGAGAAGCTTTTGATTTCCATGTCAGAAATACACTCGGAGGGGTTGACATTTCCTGCCGAGGGGCGACCGCAATTAGAAAATTTATTCAAATTTTTAATTTAAATTAATTTTCTATAACTTTGTGGAAGTTAGTTTGACACCAGGATTTGAACCTGAGCATTCCGAATGGAAGTACGCAATTCTAACCACTCAGCTACCGCGGCAGCGACCATGGTGGATTATCCCACGATGATTGGCGCAAATTACGGGGTTCTCCTTAGGAGTGTGTTGGCGTGTAGTTAAGCCACTGGGTATAGAGTTGTAGACGCAGAGCTATGCTCAGTTCCTACTGGCGTACGCTAAAACGTGAGCAACCCGTGTTCAAGATTCAGTAACCGAGCCAGGTGGAGCCTTAGTTCATGGCTGTTACAGAAGAAGGGTTCGCTTAATTGCAATGACTGTTCATCAGGAAATCAGGGGGTCTGTCTTGCAGCAAATGGCTCTCTATATAAATGTACCTAAAATCTAAATAGAGTTATATTGAGATTTTCTAACTTTGGTAGCCAAGTTCTAAATCAAGGAAAACTATAAGGCTGCATCTAGATATTTTTTAAGTTTTCAACTTCCCCGATGGGTATAGCAGTATCCACAGTTTTCACATTTCTCCCCATAAATATGTACTCACCGAGGACATTTTCCTTTATCACCATGCGTTGGAAAGACTTCACACTTTGGGAGGTTGATGATAAGTCATTATTTTCGATTTTTTTTTATTTCATTGAAATTATTAAACAGCCGTACATATATATGTCAAATTAAACTCAATTTCGATTTTATTGTGTTTTAATTGCTCGCTGCGGTTAATTTAATTACATTATGAACCCACTTTCACCAATTCTTCTTCTACTTCCACTTACACAAGTTTGTGGTGCAATAAAATCTGCCATGAACACTTACACACCTACATACACGTATATACATAGTTTTAAGCATATACTCTTATGTATGTACTTCTTAGTATTAGCCATACATTATTTATGCATGACATATAATACAATACTATATAACGGCAATTGAATGAATTTTTCCTTTCACCATGATTGGTTAGCCGTCTCCGGCTCCTCTGGCTCTGGCTCTTGCTTAAACTCACGAAATCTCAATAATTGTATGCCAATAACAATTACAAAAGTTTTCTCATTACATTTATGACGACGATGATGCCAGCTGCGTCACACACATATACATATGTGTGTACGTACATACATATATATATAATACCATATATTGCTGTATTTACGATATTGTATAGAAAACTTCTTAAAATGAAATTAATCCCATTCGTGGAATTTCGTTGAAAAAGTTTCTGTATAAAAAAGCTTATGCATGTGTATTGGTATGTTTTGCATTTGTCTGAGTATGGAGATCCTTTTAAGTATTTTCAGATAATCGTAGTTATGGCAGGGATTTTAGTCATATGTGACGACATAAAGAAAAGTTTGAATTATATTTATCTCACAGCCTCCCTATATCTGTATACGAAAGCTTTGAAGTGTTTGTGTGTGAGCGTAATGAAAAGAAGACCTAGTAATGTCCTTTGTCTTTGGTAAAGACGAGTAATGAGAAGATGACCAAAGCAGAATACCAACAGGCTGAATTGCTCTTAATTGCCTCTTTGGGTCTGTTTAATAAGCTTATATTGTAGCATAGTTTGTCTTCCAAAAGCGGTTAGCAGAGTATACGTTTCTTTAAAGGAACTTCAAAATTCCGTAGTAGTCCGAAACCAAGTAGCTGAGGAAGTAAATCAAGCCTATCCCTTTCGGTCGAACTTCATCTTCGGTTTGTGTGGTGCGTCTTGCTTTCTTTCCAACAAATGGAGGGACCCCATAGTTTATTCCAAACTCCGTCCGAACGGCTGATGAGTTCTTGTGAGAAGCTTTTCTTTATTTCATATCATAAATACACTATAAGGGCTTAACATTTCCGAAAGCGTACAAAATACAGCTTGTGCAAGAACAAAAGCTGCTCGACCTTCCCAAGCGACATTCTATGGGCTCTTGAAAAGTTCAAAGAGATCCGACGTTTTCGAGTTAAATTTGGTTCAGCGATCAGGACAATTTCTGGCTCAATGGGTATGTAAACATACAAAATTTCCGCCTTGGGATGAAGAGCAACCTGAAGAGATTCAAGTGATGCCAGCATTTCATCCAGAAAAAACAACGGTTTAGTGCAGTCCATATTTCTTCAAAAATGATGCCGGTGCAAACGTAAGCGTCTATGGCGACCGTTATCGGTAAGTGATAATTTCATGTTTTGGGCAGGTCGATTGGCCACCAATATCGGGTGATATCCCACCATTAGAATTTTTCCTTTAGGCATATGTAGGTAGAGTTTAAAGTCTATGCGGACAACCCCGTTTCGATTCAGGCCTTAGAGCAAAACATCACGAAAATTTGAATCAAAGGATAGACCTTCTGGGACGTAACCGCGGCCAACATTTGAAACAGACAATCTTCAAAAAATAAATTCCAAAGAATGTTCTTTCAAATGATAATAAACATTCCCCTTTAATTAGAACTTTCTGGGTTTTTTCTTTAAAAAAAAAGTAGGAAACCTCGGAAAGGATCACTTATCTTAAAAGTATGAGTGGCAGAGTAGGCGTTGACAGCAATACCACATGGCACCGTGAGCTGTTATCGCTTGGGTTGAAGGATGCCTTCAAACTTGTGATCTTAAAGGAAAGGAAGTAGGTACCGTACAAAATAAGAGATAGGTGGGGAGCTTCAAATGTCGTTGCAAAGTTTCTTAAAATCGAGTTGTCGATGAGTACTTGCAAAGAGCAGGAGCGCAAGTTGAGTAGAAAACTGCTTCGCTGTCTGTTGTAGGTTCTTCGGTACACGGTCGAACATTCCCTGTGTTTTTTCACGCTCGCTCTTTACTGCATATAGGCGAATGCCTTTCATTGCCCAATTCGGTGTCGCAAACACGTTCTTCCCGTTCCTTCTTATGGTCGCCGTAAAAAAACGTATAAGGATCTATACTCCTTCGCTTTTGTACCGTTCCTCGCATTTCCTGGTTGACAATGATATCAGCCCTATTCTTTAAGACGACATCAACCAGCTACGCAGCGGCACTTTCCCAATGCCGTCAAATCATAGGCTTTAATACCTTTTTAGTGGTCTTCATAAAAATTGAAAGCCCTCATTTCCCATTGTATATGGTTTCTACGTGGTGGGTCACAAACTCAGCAACCAATTTCTTCGGGAGATGTTTGCTTCAAGACCTACGCAGGCTCTGCAATAAAACTTCAACGAACCCTTATATCGTATAAGTCGAACTTCTCCGCTAAGGCTTCTTCCCTTTTAACCTAGACCCAAGGGTCCACCGTAACTTGCACAAGACTGCTCATGTTTCTAGAGTTCGCAACGTTGGTGTAAGGAATAAAGTAAAGCTTTGCAACTGTATCTGGATGGTACCAAGCGAACCAGACTCAGAGTGTATCTGCTCGATCACCTTTCTTTCTCAATGCTACAATGGAGCCTTTTTGAGAGAAATGAAAAGACAATCTTTTAAAGAACTCAAAGCGAATTGCGTTAGAGTTAATCAGATCTCTCTAAGTTCAAGTGATCTCCCTATCTCCAGGTTGGAAATAATCATTTAAGAATGGCGGCTGGGGCTGAAATGTCTTTTAAAACTCCTCTTACCAACCTTATAGAGAAAAAGAAAGGACGGTGGTTTAGACACAGCTGTGCGAGAATGGAGGCAGCAGCTTCTATTTCTTTTAGTCATAAAAACTTGACCACGTGAGCTACCCGAACTTTAGAACGGGACTCTTGGCATCATTTACATATACTGAATAACAGAATACACCCGCATTTTTCTTCTTGCTGTTCTGACGGCTCCGAGGATTAAATGTAGTCTATGTCGTGAAGATGATCTAACGGGAAGTCCAGGAAACAAACTAGTTCAACGGCTTCGGAACAGCGTGAGAAGGGTGTTAGACGATTGAGTTTTAATGGGTATGCAAAAAGGTGTTTAGTGACGTGACACATTGTATTCAAAACATATTTTTGTTTAGAATACCCTTTTTTGTTTTTGTAAGGAAGGTTTCAAAGCAACTCCGAAGAATTTGCGAGCGATATAAAGCAACTCAAATTTGATATTCTTCAGTTCTTCGAAATAATGTGCTCATCTCAAACTATTCAGAAAATATGTATGTAAGTATATACACATTCCTTCTAACATCGCTTTTCCCCCAGCTGTCTTTAGTCGCACTCAAGTGTCGTCAATACTCCGACGATGCAACTCTTCACAGTAAGTGGGAAGAATCACGTTCGTTCACAACGTAAATTGGAGCAAATGCGTGAGTGCGCGTGCCAGCACTGTGAAGTGCATCATATCCTCAAGCGACAGGATACTACAACAATAATTCAACTGCAATATGCGAAGACTCGAATACTCGGTCTGACGATGGTACGAGTATGAGCCGCTGCTTGAAGATTAATAAGTATGCGACAGATGCCGTAAATGCCTGTATAGATTATTGTTGTATGGCATGTGACATGCTTGCTCTCCCGCTCACTCGCAACCTCGCCTCGATTTGGCTGGTTGGTTTAACTGGCTCATGGTTTGGTTGCTTGTTCGGTAGTTTTGCTTGAAGTTATATCACTTTTGTTACCCACCTACTCATTGTGCCATTGTTGTTGCTGCTGCTGTCGCCGCCAATAGCTTTTACAGATTTCACACAGCATTTAACGTGCTTCTTCAAAGTAAATGACAATGCACGCCAAAGGACTCACAGGATGCAGTATAATGTCTGACAAAGGATTATGACAAGCGATAGCACAGTCATGCAGTGGTCGTCGGGGGTGGGGATACTGCATATTCCTGCTTTCAGTGAGTGTATGGTATATTTAGTACTTAATAAGAGTATAATAACTTTCGTAAAGTATTTTGAATAGGAAGCCAATCAATCCTAATTTGAGTAAATTAAAATGAAACGATGAGTAAGACTGGGAAGGATATTCAGGGAAAATAAAAAAAATTTTCTCTACTTCATTAACTGAAATTTAAATAAACATTTAAATTTTTTGTTTAAAATTTTTTTAATTTTCTGATCTGCCTGAAGCGGAGGATGAACGCGAGTGGATTGGAATTGGTCAATAAACTAAGCAGCCGGCTGTTCTCTATATAAAAAGATATGCCAGAGCCTTGGAATCCCATTGTCGAGCTCGTAAAGATTTGGTACTCTAAGTTCTTCCCGACATTCCGATTATTAGGGAATCGGATACTGCTAGACTGATGCTAAGTCGATATTGTTGTTTGACTATGGAGTTGAAGACTTGTATCGTAACCGCCGCTTTTTTAGTGCTGGGAGCCCTTTATGAAATACATTGAAGTCTCCTTTTACAGTAGAAGAAATAGATGCGCACCTGCAGTCGATATCAAGTGAGATGAAATCAAAATTCCGCAATTTTGAGCAGTTACTAAAGCATCCAGTTTTAACCTATGTAAGACCACTGCACCGTTTTTCTTTAACGACAACTATCTAACCGCTAAGAGCCGGAACAAAACTCTCAAATTACGAATCATTTCTCAGTTACAGGATAAGGCATACTAAACTTACCTTTGTTCACTTAGTCTTTTTGAGGACTGTTCTTTTAGACGATGAAGTCGAGGGACCTTGAGAAACCCAGCCAGTCCTCTCATCATTTTTACTTTTCTGACCCACTGTTGCCACCATCGGCTATTTTGGACTGAGTAGGTAAAAACTTAAGGTCACTCTCAAACTCTACAAGGTGCTCATCAACCGACGTCGATAACCGATCAGTTGACACTAGGAGCTTTCGAGAGAAAGGTTGTGCCAAAGATTTTTAGGCTTTCGCAAACTAGTAAGATGGAGCTATGAACGGCAACGCCAACTGTGTGCTCTCTACGTGGATGAAAGTAGTCCCGGTTCAAACAGAGAAATGAACACGTGTCTTACCTCAGGCACTCCCTACCATAATATTTCATAGCAGCGAGTTCTACAGCTCACTCCAATTTAGGAATACTTAACCAAGTTTTTATAAACTCTCTCTTGTTGAATGACATTAGAAAAGTCCAAGTTTCATACATTTCGAAACACATCCGGTAGTGCCCACCAGAGGCCTACCATTTCTGTTAATTTTCTCCTTAAATCTATTCAGCTAACTGGCGTAGACACCGCTTAGGCGATTATAGCAGTGTTATTTCTTACAATGTAAAATTAAAGAGAGACAATCGGTCTCGACTACCTTATAAACCTATCTTAGCAGCTTCTGAATACTGTGGCGGGTATATCGTTAAAGTCGTAGTTAGACCATGGTTTTCTGGATACTTTGTCTTATGGATTATTACCTGTACACATGCGCAATAGCAAAATCCTTCCGGCGCAAAGTAAACTGCGGAAGGTCAGGGCCTACTTCCCCTTCAAAGATTCCGAATTGTGCACAAATTTACAGTTTTTAATGTACCTATATCATTCCTTGGGAAACCATATGGTAAGAATTGACATTTAGTCAGAGCCACGTTCTCGCGGTTGGCTTGAAGAGCAGATGATATCACTTCCTCAATCTCTGAAGATCACGTCCGTCTTCAAAGTTGGAATGGTCAACATGTGTGCTCATTCTGTTCAGGTTTGATACCAGTACCCAGCTATTAGGGGTGTGACTTTCTTCACTGTCACTGTTTTTTGATCAACTTTCCAGCTATCCCAAAATGCTCTTCGTGCATGTTCAGTGACTTTCGTATTTCTTGTATAGGTTCGGTCGCCAGATGGAAGATACTTCTAATAATATCATCAATGCCATTTTGGGCTGAGACCAGTAGATGTGCAGTGGCTTCTCTGCTGCCACCTCATCCACTGCATTTCTGCTTCAGACATAATACGATGGGATATTTTTTATTTAATTGCCAACTATCAGCGTCTTTGTTGATTTTTTATGAGCGTTGTTATCTTGCACAACAACTTACCTTACCATGAAGACCTGCGCCTAAAAAATTCTCCAATAATCTGGAAGCTTTAAGGGTTGCCTTAGATCTAGATCAGCGCAATAGATTCCGTAAGTGGGCGCCGGAAACTTCAACAATTTATATTAAAATTTCCGGAAACTCCAAAAAATGAAGATTTCATATTTCCCTTCACCTATTAAACCAGAGTTCTCACCGCTTTAATTGCACAACTCACATGAGTAAAATTAAAACTTAGTTAATTAGTTAATCAAAAAGTTTTTTTTTCATTTTATTACAAAAAAGCATTTAGTAAGGCTTCCCTCAAATTTTGGTCACAAATTTCCAGTGGTAAAATAATTAATTTCGCTTAGTTTTGACAGTAAAGTATTACATAAACTAATATAATAATCTGTGCTTTGTTCCAAACTCTCCTACTGCGCACATACTCAAACGAATTACCCAGTAAGGAAAATTGATTCGTCTGCTCAGAAGAACTGATGTTAACATGACTTCCTTGGAGTGAATGGTATTACACCAGCGTTTAGTGGAAACTTTCAAAATTCATCGGTTTCGAATGTAGAAGAGGCTTAAATAATGTCCAAAATGCTTTCCATTTCGTAGGGAAGTGCGAACGCTTGTTTAAATCATTTATGAAACGCTCCTTTATTACACGGCTCTCAAATTGGTTTTGCTGGGTGAACAGACACACCAAGAGCGACATAGTTTGCACATGTAAACCGAAAATTGTTTGATGAATAATTTTTGGTCACTTCACTTTGTTGCTCAACTTTGACCGGGCGCTTTAGTTGAACGTGCAACAGAGGCTTATGTAAATACATATATTGCGCATGCATGTGAGTGCGTGTGGCTGGAAACTCAACAAAATCATGACCAAAATTTAATTAAGTCATAATGACTACCACCAATGAAAGTACGGAGAGAATGGGAAGCCACTCAAAAGAATATAAAAAATTATAAATACGTAAAAGTTGCTCAAATCGGTCAGCGTCAGCAACTAAGGTTTAAATGTGATAGTTATATATGTATATACGTACACGTATATACTGCAATGTCCAAAAATATTACACTTCGACCCAGATCTTAATACCGCCTCCAACATTCGTCCACAGAGCGAACGATGCAATCTGGGTGATATTTCCCCGAAGTTAGTTTCATGGAGCTACAGCTGAAAAATGTTGGTACTGAAAAGTCAATTCCAAATACCAATTGCTGTTTTTCTCTGCAATCCTCGGCTCGCTTTGAGCTTTGCAAACCTTAAAGTCAGTTTTTAGGAGCCTTCGATCACTTACACAAAGCCAATTTTTTTCAGAAGAAGATTTAATGCAATCCCTAGGACGTAACTGGGATATCGTCACGTTCATTTTTCATTCGCTTCTTTTCACTTTTTGCTCTACTATACTCGGATTTTGTCTCCGCAAACCGTTTGTTAGGACTTTGGACTACGCACTGCGAACCCCATGACTGATTTGTGAATCTCAACATGAGATAAGGAAGGTTATTTATTTTAGTAACTTCGAAAAATTTTATTACAACTTCGACCTCGCGTTTGTCTCTTTAACTCTTTAAACTTATTACTATAGTATATCTTTATCAGCACACAAAGTCAGGGTGGTCATGGCCTAAGGACATGATGCAGCACGCGTGTGTTCACAAAACAAGCGGCCAGAATTAATGTAAATCTTTGCAGGAAGGAACTTGTTTGCTCCGCTTAGAAGTATAAAACGAAAAAGCGAATTAAAAAGAGTTAAGTTAGCTTAATGCTAAATGTCCTCCGGAGAGGCATTGAAGGCAAGTCTATTGTTTAGGGTTTCGCTCTGGACAAAAGGTGAACTTGTGACACTTCGATGTTCTCGACTTTATTCCTAGATGGAAGGACCACTATGTCTCTCAACAGGCGTAGTTGATCCTATCTTAAAATCTCTTCACTGGAGAATTAATAAGCACAAGTCCACTGAAGAAAAGAAACACTAAATTTCATTACAAATACATTGAAGCTTGAGCGAATGGCCTGAATGGAGTTGTTTCTGAAGAATTATCCACCAATTCTAGATTTAGCCCCCAACTCTATTGAGAACGCGCTGGACTCCCTATTTCCGGTGATCCATTTATTCCCTGGCGCTGGTTCACTTTAAATATAAATAAGCTTCTGGACAAGTTGACCATAACTCCGCTGACAAAGGACTAGTCTAGCATCATTTGTGGTGAATCGTTACTGGGCGCTTTTCAGAGGAAGTTTCTGAGGAATTTTCATGATAAAGGCGATGGAACGAAAGAAGACATACGACTTCTGTTTTCAATATTTCGACATACGATGCCGTAATGATTTCACAACCTCTCTGTCAATGCGTAATTAAGATTTAAAGCCAACGCACGCAGAAAGTTTCGGTGAAGTGAGAGTATCAAATTAAATCGAATGATACCGAAAACGCAAATGAAAATGAAGCAGAATAAGCGGAAAACGGAAATTGTGGGAAAGAAAAAATGGAGAAAATATTGCTCTGCGAATCGGACGCACTCGTATAGATATCTCCAAATGACAAACATCGCATGAAATGTGGAGACGCCAGTGCAACAGCGGATTACGCAGACAAGCGAAGTTAAAGCAATGACTTTGCGAATTTTTATAAAAAATCACCGCAAAATTCCATGGCAGCTGCTGTTGTTGTTTATTTGTTGTTGCAAAAAAGGATGAAAAGAGTAAATCAGCTATGCAAATTCTTGTATCATGACGACCCTACTCGTCGCTTGCGGTGCCGACGACATCCATCCGCGCCGCTTGCCGCATTTCTGTGACAGTCGTGCTGTCTGACAGATTTTCTTTCTTTCTTCTGCACTTTTTGCACTCTTTTCCACACGTTTTCTCGCAGTTTATCATATTTAGTTGTTATCTTTTCGATCGTTGTAAGTGAAAGTATGAAAAAACTTTGTTGTAAGCAGACACCAATAAGCTGGAAAGGATGATGCACATTGCAAAGACCGCAAACGACAGAAGAATATTCCTACGGAGTTTGGAAAAATGCAAGAACTTCAGATGTGAGCAATTTAAATGCCACGGAAAATTTATACCACTGAAGTAAATAATATTCGAAGGTATAAAATATGTAATATTAATTAATTTTGTTGGGTTTAAGTACACAGCTTTAAATATTTTTAACCCCAAGACTTTTCATGGCTTCCGAAAGTTCGATTCACTAACCTGTGGCTACCGCGTTAGCCGAGTGGTTAGCATGGCGTACTGAAATTCGGAAAGCCCATCCAAAAGTTATAAAAAATTAATTTAAATAAAAAAAAATATGTTACATTTTCTAAGTGTGGTCGCCCCTCGGCAGGGAATGTCAACCCCTCCCCATAAAAAAACCATCAGCCGTTCGGAGGCGGCTTAGTATAAACAGAAGGTCCCTCCATTTGTTGGAAAAACATCACGACGCAAAAACAAAAAATTGTAGGAAGAGCTCGGTCGAAAATCGCTTCAGCGGTTACAAACGCCAATTATATATTATACGAGTATATTAGAATTACTTCAAGATACTCGATCGAGTTAGAGGGTACTATGATATATCCTCTTAAGGGTGGTGGGTTGAATTAGTGAATTTTTGTCTTTGAGACTCGTGCCTCTCAGTTTGATAAGTTCGCTTTCAAGTGCACGCGATAGATTAGCATATGCGTATCAAACTTTCTCCTTTGAAAGAAGTTGATTTTTCAAGATCACCCATAGTAGCAGAACCAGATGCATGTTGTCTGTATTACAATCGCTGGATGTCAAAATTCTCAGTTTATAGGACTTCCGCACGGGGTGAAGCCCTTTTTAGTTAATTTTCAGGATAAAACTACCAACGAGAAATCGTTTCGTTTCGGCAGATTGTCATCGAAATAAATTAAAATCTTAACGTTAATTTCAAAATGGTTGCCTGCTATTATTTAACAGCACACTTCAATTTTAGCGTTTAACATTCTCTGCCAACGATTCAACATTAACGCCAGCTTTTCGCTTCGGGTAAAAATGAAAAGGAATCTATTTTGGTAACTGCTTCAACGTTAATATTTCCAAAAGTTTCAATCGAAACTATAGAAATTTATCGTTACGATGCAGGATTGATATATGTATATTAGAGCTAAAGATTTTGTTCGAGCATTTATTAGCTGTTCGAGCATTTGGGCAACGAGTACTCGCACACTCGTTTATTGATCATTGCTCGAAAATTTTCGAGCTTGAGCTCGAGCAATTCGAACTTTTTCGAGCATTTTTGAGCATTTTAAATCAAAAATTTGACTTTCTTCCCAGAACTGCTTTCTATAGTTTAAATTTTATTTATGCAGTGTAAAACTCATTAGAATACTGAAGAAATTTTGACAAACAAAATGGAAATTTGAAAAATTTCAAAATATAATTTGAGCAGTTTTATCGGTCATGTTGCGAACCGTATAGTCTTAATAATAATAACTCTTCTATTGTTAACGGGGATTCAACAAGAATAGCGTCGAGACATGGTGTAAGTTTCAGATAATTTTCGCGGGTTATTTAGGTGTATTACTACATTCCAGCACAAAAATATACTTCAAGCTACTTGGCTGTCCCCTGATCGAAAAACAGAAAACTAGATCGATCATGTTGTGATAGACGAAAGACATGTTTCCAGTGTTCTTGACGTGGGTACACTCCGAGGACCCAACATAGACTCGGACCCCTACTTTGTTGCAGCGAAGTTACACACGCGCCTCTGTGTATCAAAAAACGCCCGTCAACAAACACAAGGAAAGTTCGACGTCGAAAAGCAATCAAAACAGACTGCCGAACGGTTTCCAACTCGACTTGCACTCCGGATCTACGAGAGAAAAAAGAGACTGCCTACCTCGCAACGTTGGGATCGATCACTACACGTGCGGGATACCGAGAATTGAAGAGGGAAGCGAGGCGCATCTGCGGACAAAAAAGAAAAAGGCCCAGTTGCGCGAGTATGAAGAGCCTGAGAAGCTGGCCGACAAGACTCCTGTAAGACACAAAGAGGTGATCTAGCCACTGATGCCCAGAACATATTGAATTTATGGAGAGAACGCTTCACCAGCCTGATGAATGGTAGCGAAAATGGAGCATCCCCACAGCCTGCGTCAAATATCGTGGCATAAGCCTCCTTAATACCGCATATAAGGTCCTGTCGACCGCATTGTGTGAAAGACTGAAGCCCACCGTCAACACATTTATTGCACCTTATCAGTGGGGATTTGTACCTGATAGATCAACCATTAACCAAATATTCACCGTGAGCCAAATTTTGGAAAAGACCTAGTAAAAGAGGATTGACACCCAGCACCTCTTTGTCGATTTTAAAGCCGCCTATGACAGCACGAAAAGGAGCTCCGCTATGTCTGAATTTGGTATCCCCGCAAAACTTTTACGGCTAAGTAAACTGACGTTAAGCAACACTAAAAACTCCGTCAGGATCGGGAAGGACCTTCGGAGCCGTTCGATACCAAACGAGGTTTCAGACAAGGTGACTTTTTTAATTTAATTCTGGAGAAAATAATACGAGCTGCAGAGCTGAATAGAGAAGGTACAATCTTCTATAAGAGTGTACAGCTGCTGGCGTACGCCGATGATATCAACATTATTTGCCCCAACAACTGCGCCGTGAGTTCTGCTTTCTCCAGACTGGATAAAGAAACGAAGCGATTGGGTCTGGTAGTGAATGAGGGCAAGACGAAATATCTCCTGTCCTCAAACAAGCCGTCATCGCATTCGCGACTTGGATCCCACGTCACTGTTGACAGTCATAACTTCGAAGTCGAAGATAATTTCGTCTATCTAGGAATCAGCATCAACACCAACAACAATGCTACTTTGGACTGAGTAAGATTTACGGTCCTCTACGAGTTGGTAACGGCGAATACCGTTCATTACATCGGCTAATGATGAGCTGTATGATGATATTGACGTAGTTCAGCGAATAGAGAAACAGCGGCTACGCTGGTTGAGATAAGAATACTCCAGCTCCGAAAGTTTTCGATGCAGTACCTGCCGGTGGAAGCAGAGGAAAAGGAAGACCTCCACTCCGTTGGAAAGGCCGGGTAGAGAAGGACCTGGCTCTGTTAGGTATCTAAAATTGGCGTCAAGCAGAGGAAAAAAAGGAATGAATGGCGCGATGTTATAAATTCGGCTAAAATTGCGTAAGCGGTGTCTACGCCAGTAAAGTAAGTAGGTAAGGATTTGGCTTGAGAGTGTAATAAAGTTAGCATGAAAATTCGAGTTATGAGAAATATTTGACCATGTTGACGCAAAACTTTATGCAATTTCTTGGGGATCATAAATCGGACCTTGCGAGGGGTAAACCAAATCTATTTCATTATGCTTATAAATATGTATACGTCACACCATATTTTTTTGAGACTAGAAGTGGGATTTATGTTTGCGGTGAGCTTTTGGAAAACTTGGTGTTTAGCATATTTTAGTTCTCTTCTGAAGATTGCAGTTGCTTTTGTAAACTTCATTAAGTTCTCTATAGACCTGTTACGTATATATGACGCCCTTAACGTTTCTAGGATCTTTGACCAATACGGAAGTTTGGAATTGAATTTTCTTTTATTGGTCCGATGTGTGGAAATATGAGCGGAGAAGCGTTTGATTCTCTTTATTTTAGCTGCCTCCGCGTTTGTTTTATTTGAAATTTCGTTCGAGTTAGATAGGTTACAGATAAGGGCGCAGTAATTAGGCCAGTTGGCTTTAACTGTTGAAAACTTTGATCTCGGTTTAACGGTGTACTAGGGTTGTTGTAATTGGAAAGTGGTCACTATTGCGAAGGTTATCTAGTGTGAATGATGTAAGCTTGAGGGCAGTGGATGCAGAACTAATGACAATATCTACGTTGGTAAGGGAATGATGTGAAGAGAAGTGGGTGGGGGCGCCATCGTTCTTGTCAAATTTGTCACAAAAGTCCTAAAAGCCGCTCCAGAAGGATGACTAAAGTGACCTTATCTAGAATAATAACTTGCAAGCGTTGTTCATTTGAAAATCGATCTATGGGTCAAGCTAAACTTGTTTGACAGTGACATAAGGAAAGAGACCCGGGAGAACTCTCAAAAATTGTGTTCCCGAAAAGAAAGTAGCTAAAAAAGTTGCTAAGAAAGTAATTAAAAAATATATATATACAGCCTTGGCCAAAAGTATTAGGCACCCCACTAATTACTGATTTTTTTTTTTTATTTAAGAAGTGAAGTAATGAAGTTTTATTAGTAAAACAGTGAAAATACAATGAATTAGTGATAATAACATTAATATTTAGTAGGTCCACCCTTCGATTTAATAACGACAGCAATTCTCTTAGGCATGCTGCGTACAAGCTTTGCACATTCGTCCGCATACTCGTTAATTAAGGCATTCTTTTTAGGCAGTTTTTGATGTTGTACTGTGTTCCTTAATCTTGCCTTTTAAAATAGCCCACATGTGCTCACAGGTATTAAGATCTGGAGACTGTGCAGGCCAATCTAACAAAACAATCTTGCAATCTCTAAACCAACGCATCGTAGTCGCTGATTTGTGACAAGGAGCATTGTCTTGCTGAAACTGAACCCCGAACACCGTCTAAATTAGTATAGCCGAAAGTGCGCGTTAACGAAGGCAGAGGAACAGCTTCTAATACATTTATGTACTTTTGACTGTTCATGCGACCCTCGCAAACGAACATTTCGCCGACACCATCAGCAACCATGCAGCCCCAGATCATAATGCTGGCTCCTCCACGCTTAACAGTGGGTACCACACAATCTGAATAGGATTCTTCCCCAACCCGTCGCCTCACGAACGTCACACCAGGTGTTCCAAATATCTGTAGAAGAGAAACAATATTGTTTTCATAAGATTTGTGATATGTCGTCAAAATTGCTCTAGGGTAAGAAGCTATAGCTGTTAAAACTTTAAGACGATCTTAAGTAAGCTTATCTCGAAGTTTGATTCATCAGAACACAGAACATTAGATCAATCTTCTTTCGTGAAATGTTGGTATCGGCGAGCCCATTCCAAAAGATTTTTCCTATTCTTTTCTGAAAGCCACGGCTTGTTTTGAGCTTTACATACTTTTAAACCTGCATCCAGAAGTCTTCTTCTAGCTGTTTGAGCACTAACTGGTTTACTAAATTCATCCGAAAGGGCAGCTTGAGAGACTCGCGTATAAGTATTCGGTCTTCTCGTTTACTGGTTAGACGCTTTCTTCCACTTCTTGATTTATTATTGTGGGATTTCCTCTCCATAAATCACCTGATAGCACATTGGACCGAGCACCGCGAACATCGCACCAAATTGGCAATCTCAACCTGAGACTTACCTTCTTCACTTAGAACTTGAATTCTAACTCTATCATCGTAACTAATTTCACTTTTTTAGGCATTTCGGTAAATATGAACTGTTTTTATAAGATTGGTAACTTTCCCCAAATGTAATTTACACTTTCACTTTCAAATTTTAAATGCGAGAATATTTTATGAATTTCTTCAAAATGACAATTTTTAGGTTTAGCTTACCCAGAGTGCTATGACTTTTAATAATACACAATTTATTAGTATAGTCAACAGTTAAACAACCCATGCAAGACATTTACAAAAATTAGTGGTAACTTTGATAGCCACATTTGAGAATACTTGTATTTTAGTGAGGTGCCTAAAACTTTTGACCAAGGCTGTACATATTTTGCATGATTTTTCCATTTCCTCTTCCTTCATAGATATCAGTTACCCTCCGACATATATGCTGGTGCTATATACTAGTATATACACGTATATACGTATATGTACGTATAACTATATAAAATGTATGTATCTACGAATACTGAGTGCTAATTACGCCTTTATAACTTTCATCAAACTCATTTGCACCTCATTTAGCCATACTATTTATTCACTTTATGCCAAACCTACCTAGGCATTGTTGCATGTCCTTTGAAGGACTAAAGACGAGTACTTACGCTTCTTCATTACGTTTCTCTGCTTCAACACTTTCGTTAAACAACCTCATTGTTGTTCATAGCGAATTTTTAACTTCTTATCCACTTCATTTGCATTCCACTTACTCTATCGCTTTTCGCTTATTTCCTCATCTCCCTTTTGAACTCCTTAATCATATTTCATATTTAATTGCCTGCGAAGCGAAAATATTGCTGTAATATTTTCTTTTCTTACTATTTACATACCGATGTCTCTTTACCAGCCAACGTGTATTGGCTGCTCCACGAAATTCGTTAACTCACTTGCTGCCCCAAATTGTGCACAGCTGCCGCTGCATTACGTGCGAGTGCTTCGAGGAGAGGACGTTATTGCTATTGTTTGGTGCTGACGAAATAAATTGTTGGCATTAATAAAATTAGCTTAAATATTTACAAGTGTTTCAGGCAGGTGTGTACTTGTGTTCTTTCCTCCACAGCGTGACTTGGATGGAAGAACAAGTCCAAGGCGAACAGGGAAGAATCCATCTTAAGCTCAAACATACGCGGTGTCGCACTTCCCCTTTACTGTAGGAGGAAAGTATGAAGATCCCAGAAATGTAATGAGTAATTAAATTTTTTTGTTCCCTGAATTAAATTTTGCCCCATAATGGAAGTTTACCACCATACGTGAACGTTCTCCGGATTCAAAGTAGCCTACGTTCATTGACTCTGTTAATTTTACGTGTAGAAGAAAATTTAAACAATATTTTACTATCGAAAGGAGAATATGGCAGTAGTAGGATCTCTCCGCAGTATCTTCTCTAAGTCAGGAATACTTTCTTAGTGACATAGATAGGTATACATATATTGCTAAACCGGATTTAGTCGAATCCTTAGTCTTTTAAATATTTTAAAGTTGGGAAAGCCCCTGGATATCGATGGAATGCCCCAGAAGCTAGCTGTTGCGAGAGTTTCTGACCGAAGGAAAAGGACTAGATGTGTCTGTTAAGTTTATATATAGAGACATATGAAGTATCACATTGGTAGAAGCTCTTTGCTTAATTACGTTGGGCATAACGTAGTCATGTTTGGATAGGTAGAAGCTTAGATTGCTGCAATATCTAGACTGTAATCGCGAAGTGTTGCCTGGTTCTCGCAGAGATCTTCGTTCGCATTAGGTGATGGTCGTGTTCCGATGACGTAATTCACTAGGAAAAATTGAAGATGTTGGTTGACCTCCTCTGAAGGTTGGTCGATTACTCTCAGAAAACTTTGCATCCTGCAGTTTTCAGTATTTTGTATTGAGTCAATTTAAACAACTACTTCCCTTCTGATATACTTTAGGAGTACCTGTTTCCATTAGGTATCTGCAGCCGTTATCTCTGTACAAAATATTCCAGCATATTCTTAACCGAAGAAGTCTGACAAGTCTGTAATTTCTTCATTGCATCTCAGTAGTCCGCGAACATCAATCATACCGTTTGCCATATAAGTTGCTAGCATGTTTCGCTAAATTAATTCCAAGTGTTGACAGCTAGTGACTAGGGAATTTTCTAGTGGATCTGTACCTTTGCTGCAATAGCCGTCGAATGAGGAGTAAAGATAGGCAGCCTGTTCAGAACCACCCGCATCAGCTTTTGGCTGTTGATGGTCGCAAGTTCCTGGTCTAACGACAGATCAAGCCGTCAGTAAGGAGACTCCCTCTGGTGGTGAAGGGAATCATTAACACTGCGGCCTTGTTAATTCTACTTAGTTTTGAAATTTTACATGCTACCGAGTATTATTATGGAAAACTCAGATAATCCACAGTCAATCTCTGTAAACCTGGTAGCAATCTATGATAGTAGAAAAGAATAGCTATCTGCGTGAAAACCTTTTGTAAGATTCAAAGCTGCCAAGACAGTTCGCTTACAGGGCTAGTCTTGGATAAGAGATTTGACGATGACGCAGAACATAATGGTATCGAAGAAAAAATCGGCATCCGTTGTACGATTACAAGTTTTTATAACCTTAACAATTCATCGATAGAAACTGACGAAAACTCAAAATTAATGTAAAACCAATGCCAACCGATTGAAGGTGGCTTAAAACTTTAATTTACTTAACGACCACTAGATTACTCAACAGTGGACCCAAAGCAGTATTTACTAGCAAAAGCTACCCCCAAAAGCATACCCCGCAATCCACGTCTTTGTTTTATTACAAAAGTCCCGGTATAATTCCATGATATTTTGTATAATTCACAATTCCTCAATTACTCATTTTATCAATTATTTTCATTTCTCCACAAATGCATTTTGTGTTTTCATTTTCCAATCACGTTTTAACCGTCAATTAAATATTTGTTGTAAAACAAATAAAAGGAAGAAGAATAAATACCTAAATAAATGTCATAGAATTCATCAGCACTTTCTCTCCCAAGCAAAATATTTTAATTATTTATTTTTACCCATATATTAGTGCAAATACCACCCGCACCCTGTTTGGTTTAAAGGTTGCTGTCGATTCATGTCAACATCAAGGGATATGCTATGCTTTTATAGCTGTTGTTGTTGTTGTTGTTGTTGTTGTTAACATACATATGTATGTACGAGCAAACATAAAATAGTAATGCGTAGAAATAATTCATATAAAAGTCAAATAAAGCAAATAAGTTTGATTAACCTGACGGTTAGAGGGCGGTCGGAGAAAAAAGGAAAGACAGGATTAAAGCGTGGCGCCGGTGGTGATGTTTTTGACGTCGAATCTAATGAAAAAAGGCTGCACATAATTAAGGCATAAAGTGAAAAATACAAACACTATTGATGATACATATACAATACATCACTACACACATACATATGTACATTTGTATCTGCCACAATAATAATGTGAACATCAAAAGCTGTAAGCGAAAGGTAAAGCACAAAAAAATCACACTCTCACTCCTCCATTAACAAAGTCAGTCGTGCGTGTATGGCCCGCTCAAACAAAATGAACACCAAATTCACTTTCTATTTTGACGATTTATGCAGATAAAATAACTAAAAATCACTTTTAAAATATCAATACTTGCTATATCAAAATGCCTTTCCACATCACTGAGCTCCAAAGCTATTAAATAAAGTTATACAAAATAAAAAAATGAAGTCAAATTAAACTAAAACATTTCAAAATAAGAAAAGCAACATAACATAACGTAAACTAAAATAAACGAAACAATATTACAAAAAGCCAAAAAAAAGCTAAGAAACAAAATTAAATTAAATTAAAGAAAAAACTAAATAATAAAAAAAGGGAAACATATAAATTAACTAAATAAAAGAATAAAAATCAAATTAAGAAAAATAATGTAAAATGAAATAAAAATTCATAAAATAATTATTTGGTATTATTTAAAAATTTAAAAATCAAATAAAATAAGTTAATTAAGTTAGATACATTAAATAAATAAAGTTAAAATTTAATCAAATAAGATTAAAATATAATTAAATAAAGTAATATAACATAAAATAAAATATTTATTTATTTATTTAAAAGAGAAACAATTATTAAAAATTATTCCACTTATAAAATAAAATAAAACCCAAAAAAAAAAATAAAAAAAAAATTAAAAATGAATTTAGTAAATCAATATAAATAAAATTAAAAAAAAATAATTAAAAATAAAAATTAAAATTAAATAATATGAAATAAAATAAAATAAAAAATAAGGAAAACAAAAAAAATAAAATATGATAAATTAAACTAAAATAAAATAAAATAACAAAAGTTAAAAGTTAAGGAAAAACATATATAGAAATTAAAATAAAACAGAATGAAAAAATTAAAATAAACAAAAAATTAAAATACAATACGAAATAAAAAATAACATATGACAGAATAATTCATATTGATTCTTTGTAGCCGCTGAAGCGATTTTCGGCCGACCTTCTCCTCCAATTTGTGGTGTGCGTGTTGATGGTTTTCCAACAAATGGAAGGACCTACAATTTATGCTAAGCCCCCTCCGAACGGCCGATCAATTTCTATGAGGAGTCTTTATTTCATGTCATAAATAGACTGGGAGGGACTCGAACCCTGACAGGATAACTTGGAATAAATTAAAATAAAGAAATGAAAAAAAAATTAATACAATAAAAGGAATGCAATAAAGTAAATTAATAAGGAAAAAGAAGGTAAAAAAGTTAACATTAGTAAAAATAAAATTGAAAAAGTAAAATGAAATAAATTTAAATCTAAGAAAATATAAAAAGAAAAAATAAAACAAGTAAACCGTTTTTCTGTTACTTTATATATGTTTAATTTTATCTTATATAATTTTTCTTTTTATGATAAACTATCTGTACCCTGCAATGCTTCGCTGTCACACATACTCATTGAATGCATGAAAAAATAATAATGAGATTACTTTTTATTATACTTGTGGGAATACAACATTTTTGGGTTTACCACTGACATTAGCCCTCTTCTCAGATAGAGAAATAGTCCGACTTTTTGTATAGGCCAGTCCCTGGCTCACTTTTCGGAGGGAAGTGTAGGCTTACAAAGCAAAAAGCCACCTATGTATCGAATTTCAAGTAACTCAAACCACAACTAAAATTTTTTCGAATAGGTCAATCTCTGGTCCACTTCCGGAAATTTTTTTTCGTAAGAGCCTATCCACGAACCACAGAACCAATCTGACAAAATTTTAAGTCAAAATTTTTTTCAGATTTTTGGAGATTAATGGATTTTTCCAAGCGGACATAAAATTTTTCTATTTATACTATTAAATAATTTAAAATAGATATTTTGATACAACATATGAAATAAAATGAAACAAAATATAATAATACACCATAAAATACAAAAAAGTAAATTGAAAATTTAAGTGTTTTAAATCAAATAATAATAAACAAATAATAAAAATAAATTAGAATAAAATTAAATTGAATAAAATAAAATGAAAATATACAATAAGGAAACATACAACATTTGAGAATACAACTAAACTAATTATATTCTATAAAATAAATAAATATAAATGTTTTTCACTCTTATGTTCTTTATTGAATTTTTAATATTCCTAACCGTTCGTTGTTGCTCTCCCAGACTTACACTGTAATTCTTGCCATTAAAATTTATGTTCTCTACTCGTACTTTGCCACGCTTCCCTCTTCCGCACACACTTGCACCTTTGCTTGATTTTAATTATTTCTGTTGCTGTTTTAGTGCTGCCATGCTTTGTTACAAAACTTCAAAAACACAATCGAAATGTAATTATGCGATAAAACACAGCAGGTGGTCGATGTTTGCTAAATTATCAAGTGTTTTGTTGCATACTTTCAGGCGATGTAATGGTTTTCGGCACTCGAAGCGTTGGTGTCTTTTGTCTCTGTCGAGTTTCGCATACTCTACGTGTGCACGTGTATACTCGTACATATGTATATGGGTGTGGGTATAGTTGTAATTATGCATAGATTTGAGCTTACTTTGTTGTAGGTAAATTCATTTTGGCATTAATTAAAAATAATTTGATTAAACGCAGATTTGCATTTAGCAATCGTGGAAATTGTATTTTGAAAGTCGCTTTAGAGTTAAAAGTAAATCGTTTTACGTTGTCTGGCTTCTTACTTAAAGCTAAGTAGACTTGAAAATATTTTTATTTGAATAATTTTACCATCTCTCATCCCAAGAAATATGTACATATATCTTATAATATACGTATTGCCACAGATGCTCAGAGTGGTGTTTTCCTTTTCCACCTTAAGGAAAGTCGAGAAAGAAAGCATTGCAATGACCTCGATCTCTATATGGGATAGCCAAACCAAAGGTGTTTTGCTTGCGCTTGTAGCTATAAAGACCCGATGGAAATAGGCTTTTGGCCCATTCAAATAGCTTCTGAAAGAACTAATATACCTATACTCCTAGATCCCGTGCATAGCCGACGACCATCCGGTGTCCGTCATAAATAGAGGTGTACATTCTAAACTTGCCCATATCAGAGCGTAGGAGGAAATGATATTTCTAACTTGCTTCATATGGATGACTTTGGGAGTAAGTTATTGCGACATGTACTAATATTGACGCTTTTTAACCGCTGGAGTGACATTCGGCCGAGCACTACCCACAAGAAATGGAGGGACCTAAAATTTTTTCTAGCCCTCCAAACGACTGAAGGAGTTTTGCGAAAATTATTTTATTCTCCTGCCGAGACGCACCCAAAAGATGAAAAATTTACTTACAACTAAATATCTATAGTTTTAGATGTTCGTCTGGGTAGGTTTCGAGGGTATGTAAATTTTTGTAAGGAGCTGTTCGTGATCAACACATATGCACAAAATATTCTTCTTCTCCTCCTTCTTCTTCTCCTTAACATCTGTGCCACAGATTTCTTTGGCAACTTTTTGCCGATGTGTTAACCGCCTGCACTTCCGGTTTGTTGCCTGCGGGTTTTTGTGCGCTTAATTTTTGTTACTTTCCACAACACAAACGCACAATAAAATAGCAAGCAAAACGAAAAAAAGAATATGCCTACATTTTAACCACCAACTCATCCTGTACCAGCCCAACAACAACTCACTCATCCATTTTCACGTACGAATTAATTATAGCGTATGTACGTGCTTGGCATATTTTTAGGCGCTAACACACATTTAGGGTTAGGCACACACAAATACATGCATATATACTTACGCTAAGAAATATACAAATAAATAACACAACACACTTTTTTCGCAGTTTTTTTTTCGTTTACATCTTTTGAAGCGCAAGAAAAACTTGCAAAATACTAAAGTTTTCAAAGTTTTTCTTTTCTAAATCATCGTGTGTTTGTGTGTATTGTGTTGGTTGTGCTGAAGTTTTCAAAAATTGACAGCTTGTTCATGTTTAACTCAAAGCTTCTTCATATGTTTCTTTTGTTTCAAACATTTGTTGCACATTTGCGCTCGTTTTTCTTAACTTTTGTCACATGAAAAAGTTAGCTCTTGAATTGGTCTAAATGACTCGTGTGTCGGCTTTTCGGTGTTAAAGGTGATGAAGAGCCCGCGTGTAATTATTGCTTTTTTGTTGTTTTTTTTTTTTTTTTTTTGTATTTCATGCACAGAGAAAAACTATTTATTGCGTCGAGAATTTTTTTTTCTTTTTTAGCTTGTGAAGCCTTATATGAGACTAGATTTTAGCGCGCTTCTTGCGCTGGGATCTTCGATGCAGTTTAATAAATTCTCTTTATGTTTTCTTACGTTATTTGCTTTATTATACCATCTAAACGATTATTATAATGTTAATGCATAATTATTCTTTGCCTCTTCGTGTGACTTGGATGCTTGAAAAATGGTGATTTCAGCTTCGAGGACAAAGACCAATACAAGACCAGTACAAAAAGTTCGGAGATCAGGAAAGTTGCTAAAACCAGGCGAATACATTTATGCAAAACGTTATCGACTACAAAGTGATCTTGCAAACTGGCAAAGTTCAGCTCCACGTTACTGTAAAAATTTGCCATATTCTCCAGATCTTGCTCCTTCCTACTAGTAGTTTTTTCGACCAATGCAAAACGGGGGTTACCGGTTCGAGTGTTTCGAAGAATTCAAAGAATGGCTCAATGATTGGATCGAGAACAGAGGCAACTTATTTCTTAGAAAAGATATGCGAAAGTAACCAGCGAGTTGGGAAAAAAGTAGTCACTTCTGATGGAAAATACTTTAAATGATGTTTTTTAAATTTTTTTTTAATAAAAAAATCTTTTTTTACACAAAATAAAAAAAATTGTAATCCAAATATCACATAAACCGACCAAAAGCAAAGAAAGCAAGAATGATATATATATTCCTCGATAGCCGAGTGGTTATCATTGCGTACTTCCGTTCGGTAAGCCATGGTTCAAGTCCTGGTACGATCAACATCCGAAAGTAAACGAAAATTAATTTAAGTTAAAAATTAAGTTAAATTTTCTAATTACGGTCGCGACTCGGCAGGAATAAGTCATAAGAACCGTATCGTCATAGGACTCAGTTCATTGTTGTCTGTGGAACCATATTGCCTAGGGTTTCTACAATAAGTATGCTGTCTATCGAGCGTCCACGCCGCTTGGCACTTGCCCGATGAGACCCATTTCAATTTCGCGTTTTTCAGAACAGAAATTATTCGATCTAGATAAAATATCATTGCATGACCAAAAAGTGACTGCTAGGGCCACTCCTTTCCTCAAAACTATTATTCGTTCATCCTTTTTCGAAAACAAATTAATAGTTGATGAAAATTCATATCGATGGATGTTGGTCATTATGTCTGCCCGAGAGGCGCGTCTAAGAGATAATCGAAAAATCCAACCGAAAACCAGTGATAGTCCGGACTGCCTTGAACCCGAAACTGAGCGCGGCAGGGCGTGGTTACACTTGCCTCTTATACTACACAGCTACAAATTTGTTCATCAGCTGTTATAAATTTAGATGGGAAAAAGTAGAATTTACTTAATTATTTAAAGCACTCTGTAAGTAGGTTTTGATACAAAAAAACGAGTCAAAGGAATCATGCTGGCAGAAAGAGTATTATAACGTTGCACAATCATCTAAAAGGGTTGTCTTGGGACGAATATCGTCTCAGAAACAAAAACATGCTCATTTGGGTGCAAGTGAGAAGGCGTGTTGTGCTTGAGACACACAACTTAAAAAATCCGCTTCAATGAGAAATTAAGTTAAACCTTGATTTGTATTTAATTTGGTATACCGTAAGCTTAAGTATTGAAATTTTATGAATATAGTTCCTTTTGCCCTATAAGCTACTATTATCCCTTGAAACTTATAAGGAATCTAGACTAATTGGTTTACGTAGGCTGCTATATATAGGTCTGGCTTAGGCAACACTAAGTGTTGTCAGGTGCAATCTGACATTTCCATTGGAAAGCATAACATTACTCAGAACGTTTTGTCATTTAATCGTGAATTGTTTTATTTTCAGGGAATTAAAAATTCATCTCGGCCATAAAATGGAATTAACTCGTGAACATTTCTGTGCGATCATTTTTCACAACTTTCGACGTGAATTATCACGACAAGAGCGCAGTGATGAACTAAAATCTTTGTATGGCTATGAAGCACCATCCTATAGCACTGTGAAAAACTGGTACAACGAATTCAATCGGGGCCGATGCTCGCTCAATAACGAATTCCGTGAAGGTCGTTCAAAAACAGCCGTTGTGCCAGAAAACATCGGTGCCGTACGTGTACTGATAATGCAAGACCGTCATGTATCATACCTTCAGATAGAAGAATGCCTATGCATTTCTCCCACCAGCATACATTCGATATTGCATGAACACCTGGCCGTAAGAAAGGTTTTTTCTCTTTGGATCCCGCACAATTTGACAATCGCTCAAAAAAAGGCTCGTGTGGATTGGTGTAAAGAAATGCTGAAAAAATACGATCGCGGTGCTTCAAAAGACGTTTATAAGATCGTCACAGGTGGCGAATCATGGATCTATGCGTATGAGCCCGAAACAAAACAGCAATCGACCGTGTGGGTCTTCCAAGACGACTCAAATCCCAAAAAAAAAGCAGTTTCGTTGATAAATATTCGTAGTTTCATTATTAGGCCAGAAATATATATAGCAACCCACGTAAGGTTACTTTTTATCAATATTTTTTATATTTTTATTGTAAATATTGCGAAATTATTATTATTGGAAATCACTTATTCCGAAATATGTTTCAACGAATCTTTAACTAAGACTTATTATTAGGCGTATTTTCAAGCCAGATTTGGATTTAATAGTCGGCTTCGATTATTTAAGGCAACTTGGTTTGAAAAAATCAACTTTTTTCGAAAGCACAATATATTAAGAATGCACTGTACAAATTTTAGAACGTAACTCGAAATATGGAGCCACAAGTTTCCTGATACTTTAAACGCGTTTTTCTCGAAAAAAGTTCTTACGATCAGTCCGATCCAACCGATTGAGTTGACATAGAATATATTATTTTACTCATTAAAAGCTATCGCTATTTTATCACTAACTTTGCATTTTACTCCCCGATTTCTACTTTAAAAAATTTCACATTTTTCCAGATTCAATAATTTTTTTTATTTTTCAACGAAATCTTTTAATCCTAGTTTAAACCAAAACTCACAGAACAATAATCTTTTTGATTTTTTTATTTCAGATATCCTCAAGTGACCAAATAACTACCACCATTTTCATTTTTTTGATACGCTCATACTGCAACGACCCAAAATCGTAGCGACTCACCTGTGACAACTTATCTTATAAGAGCGCCATGAAAATGAAAAATTATCACCATTGTACAGGTTACAAATGTGGAAAGCGCCATTTTGTTTGTTTAAATTGGAAAACAGCTGAGATCACCTGATTTCTAAATCTTGTTCTTTATTTCCTTTTCTTCGATACTTCGTATCTAAATTTCCCTCATTCCATCATGATACGCAATATTCTTCACTCTCCTTTTTGGTACAACATTTTCTTATTCGTTGATCATTTCATTGCCTGCCTATTTATTCTACAAATCGATCATTCCAACGATGTCGGCATTATCCAGTTTGCTTGTCAACCACGCCACAGCTACTATGATTTTACATCCCGAGATTTACAAGCCAATGCGAGTTAATAGATTTCTACAAATTTCACAAGATTCCTTATTTGTAAAACTCTACAATGGTTATCACCGCTTGTCGATGTCGTTGTTATTGACATTTGTCGCGCAGGAACCAGCGGTGATTTGATTTTTCCCGTAAACAGACTCAGCTGATTGCTCGCTTTTTTACAAGGTTGCCAGTATTGACTTTTATATACGAATTTTAAATGAACTAAGAGAATGCACAGTTCTTTTCAAAAAAAACGAATACTGATTTAGTAATTAATTATATAGTTCATGCATATTTGATTTATATTCGAGCATATAAATTTGTAAACGTCAATAACTTGTGCATGCATATCTATCTTCCGGTCGGGTGGTATGGCTGGGAGGTATGTTAAACGGTTCAGTGCTACGGAACAACAAATTCCGAAAAAAGGCCAAAAATAATTTTATATAATAATATATAACATTACTAAAACTGATTAAATTTTGTATTTGATATTTTATTTTTAAATTAAAAATATTCCCAAAAAAAGCATTAAAAAGAGTACAAGTTACCAGAATATTACCTTAATGATCCAGTAAAATTTCGTAAAAATACAATAGTAAACAAAATTTGTTTTTTTTTTTCAAGTGTATTTAATTATAATTGCTCGTACATTCACAAGCCGCAGCTGTACAAAGAAGTTCTACAACATTTTGCGCCTAAAAATTTGCAATGCAACAGCTGTCTGTTTTTATGTCGTACTTTGAGATTCATAAATTCCCTATATGTGCATCACATGAGAAAATTCTTACATAAAAATAAGAATAATAAAATAGGTAAAAATTCAAAAGAGAAAATCTTACTTACAGGAATTAGATTTGTGGCAGATTTACACAAAATACACGTATGCGAATGTAAATTGTTTTATTGCTTTTGCGGTTTGTATTGTAAATTTTTGAAATCGGCATGCGTGGTTCCATCTGTGTTATAACCTACCCGAAACTAGTGGCACTTGCTGTCAATCCTCTTATTTAAATGGCCCTTGATTCAGTTCACTAGTTGTGACATTAGATTTTGAAAATATTTCTTTATAATGGTAGTTAGTTAGGCGGACGTGGTGGATGAATTGCGACACACTTAGGTCAAAATTGGTCCTTCGTGATACCACAAAAGTTCTTCTAGTACAACTTCTATCCCATTCACTTGAACTCCCGCTTCTCTTAACGCAGTCTGCCTGAAAATGACTTCCTTTATTTGCACTTTGCATGAGGTTAGAGATATATCCATACTTTCTTAATGCGGATTATGTGTGGTCGTTCCTAACTTAGTAAGTTCGCCTGCTATGCAGTTCCCTTAAATGTGCCTTTTAACATGGAAATACGAAAAGTGGCAGATTCAGTTTTATTCGGTAATCTCCTGAAAAGTTCTGCGACATTCCACCAATATTTTAGAGTTTGTCGTGATCGAGCCTAGAGCTTTTATTGCTGTCTAACTGTTACTTAATACAAAGAAACTTCTTGCTGAATATTCGTTGCAATGAGTTTTACAGCTTTCATTGTAGCGAAGTTTTTGGCCTGGAATACAATGCTATGATTTGGCAGCTCGGGTTTCAATTAAGGGTTCCGAAAGAATCCATCTTTTTCTATTTTATCATCGAGTTTTGAACTAACTGTGTACATTTCAATGCTCTCAAATAGATAAAAATATTTCCTGACTCATTCTTCTTCACTCCTGATCAGTGTCATAAAGTTGGAGCGCGCTCAAAAGTGGATACGCAGCGGTCTGTGCTGCTTGGTAGAAAAGTAAAATATTTAGTTCTTTTTTGAATAAACATACGATTTTTTTAAAGGGTAGGACAGCAGTAGTATGTGGCACTTGCGGGTCACCCTCCCCTAGGGAACCGTCGCCCATGCTGGAACCATTTTCGCATTACTTCTCGTCATGAGACTTATATCCTATAGTTTTCTATGCAATTAATTCTTCATGTTATTATAGTATTTTTTATTTGGAAGCATGACAGTTGTAATGACGTCAGCATTTAGTTGCCCGATCAATGTGTGCAGCCTTTTCATTCTATTTGCAAGCGTAAACATTTGAATAACGTGTATTCAGCATCGCATTGTTGCATATACAAGACGGTTCCTCCGCTTTTCCTATTTTATGAAAATAATTCCTGATATATCCGTACCAGGATAATATCTGCGTAATATAGTAATCCACCATGCCATGCTTCCTGCTAGACCATTCTTTTATCTGCTTGATTAGCCTAGCCGTGAATCTATCATCGTATCGATGATTAGTTCTTAAAGATTCTGCTAATAACTTTGCTCCATAGAACAGGACGTTCAGTGATGTTAACAATAAAAATTTCCGCTTTTCCTGTGTCGGGCGTCAATCTGCTCAGTTGGATGCCTGCGCCCCGTAGGTAACCCTGGAGTTTAGTCTTACACCCAAGTAGTTGACAACGTTTCGTATTCTTAGAGTCTCCATTGTGGTCCTCATGTCTAGTTCGATAGGAATATGCTTCTTTGTTAGCAATACCAGCTCGGTTTTTTCAGTAGTATGTTTAAGAATTCGCGCGTCAAGCCACATTTGTGCTCTTATCCTCACTTGGTTACCTGGGTTCATCTGGGCAGCTCCTGACGTCACTACCACTGAATGATTTTGTCCCTTTAGTAACTGCTCACCATTAAACTGAGATATGTAGGTATTTTAAAACTTTTTTCTAATAGTTCGATCATGTTTTGCTAAGAACCTACCTGTTACCGAGATGACAGACGAACTGTAATTTTCCACTTTCGATCGCGAAAGTGATTGGATATGCCACACTTTAGCCGTAAGTTCATTATGAAACAGTTATTCATTGCAGTTATTAGATTAAGAGGGAAGAGTCTTATTTCTTTGCAATGTGACCGGGGAAATGTGACCGGCGTGTTTTTATAGAAAGTCGGAAGGAATTATTCTGTTAAAAAGAAAAGAGATTTCGAGAACTATAGGTACCCCTTCAAGACAACATCCTTAGGGCAGGCCCACCGATTCTAATTATTGTAAGTGTTCCAAAGTTACGAAGAAGATTATGAAACACATAGCCGTTTCACTGAGAATGGAGGAGATACTTGAATAAAATGGAGAGAGCGGCGATTGCTCAAATTCACCAATTACTCCTTAGGTCCTATTCTTCTTTTTCTTTCAACTAGTTAAAGACCAAAATCATTATTTTTCTTTTGACCTTAAATCTTTGTGAAAAATTTGGCTGCCGCAACACAATTGTCAAATGCAGACAAGCTCTCACTGAACTCCCCTCTCTTCAGCCACGGACAAGTCCACAGACAATACAATACACACGACACATAAAGTGAAAACAAATTGATAGGGCTGCTTTTGAATTTAACCCCGAAAATTATCTGGTCATAACCCATACCACGAACGTCACCGGCAACCAAAAGCAGCAGACAACTACAATAAATACGTATATATGTGAGCGCAGGTTGTGACAAAGCCGCACTAACGAACAAACACAAACAGACAGACACTACATCATACGGACTTTAAAGAGTTGCTTGGAAGGCGAATACCACCCAAAGTACCACAACCATCGCCTGTCTGGCTGTCAAGATTCATGCAAACACAAATGCGCGTTGGGTGTGAGCAGGTAACGGAGCGAGCTCCACGTGGCGAGGCTGTATCGATGAAGATGTTGACGAAACACAGGGAGGACGAACGAAAGGGGGGTGGAAAGGTGAAATTGGTACCAGTAACTTAGTGAAGTATTAACTCCATTTCCTTGCATGGCCTCCAATTCAGATGGTAGCCTGATTTCCTCATCATTTCTATTGGGTTGCCTCAAAAGAAACCGGCGATTTTTCATTCAGATGTCGCTGAAAATTTTTTTGAACAGCTTGTGATTATTTACTTGAATTTTTTCTTTTGAAAAATTGAAAAGCTGTCACTTTTAGCTTGCTTTAGAAAAACAGTACGAGTAATTTTGTTTATATTTCCTTGTTTGGCATCAAATATAATATGGAGACCACAAAAGAACATTTTCGCAATATTTTACTTTATTACATCCTTAAAGGAAAAAGTACAGCGCAGGTTGTTAAAAAGTTGCACAACTTGTGTGGTGTTAAGGCCTTAAAAGAAATACAGTTGTCGAAGTTGGTTTGTCAAATTCTGTTCGGTAGATTTTTCACTCAAAGATAAGCCACGTTCAGGTCGGGCAAGTGAAGTTGATGATGACGTTATAAAGGCTTCAATCGAATCATGTAACTGAGCGTGAGATGGGAGAGAAGTTAAGTATACCAAAATCAACCGCTCACAATCACACACAACGCCGTAGACTTGATATTTGGGTACCACATGAATGGAAAGAAATTCATTTAGCATCTTAAACGCAATGAATATTTTGAAAGCAAATCATAACTGGAGATAAAAAATAGGGTCAATCGAAAAGATCATGGTCCAATCATGTTGAAGCTCCACAAACCACTTCCAAGGCAGATATTCACCAAAAGAAGATTATGCTGTCAGTTTGGAGGGATTGGAAGGATGTGGTATATTTTGAGCTGCTTCGAATGTCTACTAAGAATAACTGGACAAATTGAATACATCCATCAACGAGAAGCGGTCAAAATTGGTCAATTGTAAAGGTGTTATATTTCACCAGGACAATATTAGACTGCATACATCTGTCGTCACTCGCCAAAAACTGAGAAAGCTTGGCTCGGTACTGATGTTGAACCGTCAGACTACTATTTGCCTCGATCTTTGCAGAACTCATTAAATGATAAAACTTAGGAAAATGACGAGGCTATAAAATCGCATCAAATCCTGGTACGAAAACATCCAAAAATAATAGAAAATTAATTTAAATAAAAAATTAAGTTTAATTTTCTAATTGTGGTCGCGCCTCGGCAGGGAGTGTTAACCCCTCCGAGTGTTCGGACATGAAATAAAAAGCTCCTCTTAAAAAAACCATCAGCCGTTCGGAGGCGGCTTAGTATAAACTGTAGGTCCCTCCATTTGAGTACGGAATAATGATGTTGCCGGAAAGATGGCGAAAGGTCATCCAACAAAATAGAAATTACATAATTTATTAAAGTTCATTATAAAATTAAAAAAAAAAATGTATTTATTTTATTTTAAAAAATCGCCGGTTTCTTTTGGGGCAACCCCACATGTTTGTATGTTGTTATGTGTGTTTTTCGACAGCAAAATCACCGTCACAACTTTTCCTACTTTAGTTGGTTGCAAATGTCAGAAGATTGTTTGGAATTCAGAGCCCACCACGACGCCTCCGACCAGCCATCATCCAGCGCCCACAACTCACAATCAGCTCTTCGCCCCCTACAAAGAAATCCAACGAAGCAGAAGAATCTCTCTCTACACAATGCAGACAGAAACAAAATAATTCATTGAGTCAAATTTTATTTTGACTTTCTGAGTACAACTTTAATAAAACTAGCAATTTTCTATAGTGAAAGCAAGCAATAACAACAACAAACAACAAGCAACAACAAATAACAAATATAGAGCGTGACGTGTTTTTCTATTGGGTAGCAGGCGGAGTGGTAGTGGAAAGTAAAGCACAAAAGTGAAAGGTAAAGAAAAATCAGCTCAAATTGCCATAGATCTGCCGAGTTGACGAAGCAGTTGCGGAGGATGTGGAGCAGGAGGAGAAGGAGGAAGAGCAGTGGCAGGTGAAAGTAAAGTTAAAGCTAGAACATCGTCAACTCAGCCGTTTCTTCATTTGCTGACGGGTTAGGGTGATGAAGCTACACACACACACACACACACACACACACACACACACACAGACACACCGAGAGACGGATGTAAACATGTCAACTTTGAAAAGTTTATGTGCCGTAGACAAAATGGCAAAGCAGCAACTTAGCACAATAAATGAACTTAAAAAGCGCAACCTTTGGTTGGTGGGTTGGTGTGTGGAAAGTACTAACAAAGTAGTAGATACTTTTCTTAAACTTAAATAAATAAAGTTATCAAGTTATCGAGACACTTTTATGGTAGTCAAGTCAGTAAAAAAAAAACTGAGAGAGCAAAATAAATTGAGTTTGAATGTTTGAATGCGTCAAAATTATTTAAATTCTCATAAAGAGATGGATAAATATCTGAGGAACATATATCTTTTGCGAAAATTTCCACTCTTAAGTTTCTAGTGCCAGCTCATCGAACGGATAGACATGATAAATTAGTTTTCGTTTGGATTTTCTTCCTTAAGGGAGGACTTTCCTTTTCCATTGTTGACTTTTATTCCGAGGTGGCTGGTTTTGCCAGAAGATAATCTGTGCTGTATTTACAGGCTAACGGTAAATGAAATCCATTGTAACGGCTCAGACCAATTCTCAAGTTATGCTGGAAAGTTACCTTATCTAAAACTTTATTTGGGGTAAAAGTTATGGATTTAATGATATTCATTAGAGAATCGAGATGGTTGTATAGCGAAGTTTAATGATCAGGCATTTGTGACATCACAAAGGGTCTTATTCAGACCTAGGAGTAAATGATGTGATTTTTCTGTAGCAGCCACAATTGAACTTAAGCTAATTGACATTAAGTGCCCAGATATGCTTTTGGGGATAAAGATTTGTGAGAAAGTACAAGCAAAGGAACTGGAAGATCCTCCGTGTTCTCAGCTCGTTGCAGAAGGAATGTTTTGGTGATCTATGACGATAATTATATAATATATATGATCTTTTGTAACCGCTGAAACAATTTTCAGCCAAGCTCCTTTCAATTTGTAGTTTTGCGTCTTCATGTTTTTCCAACAAAAGCAGAAATCTACAGTTTATTGTCAGTGCCTTCCGAACGGCGGATGGATTTGTATGAGGAACATTTGCTTCATGTCAAAAATACACTCGGAGGCGTTAACATTCCTTGCCGAGGGGCAACCGCACTTAAAAAATTGATCTTCTATAATTTTGGAAGTTGGTCGAATTAGTACTCGAACTCTGGCCTTCGGAATGGCATTGCGCAATAGTAACCATTCGGTTGTCGTTGCCATTACGGCCATTCGAAACACCACGTTAAGTAACTTGCTGTCAGTGACTAAGGAGTTGTGGTGGTGGTGGCAGCCCTGGAGTCTCATCTCCAAAAAAGACAATGAAATTATACCCACATTTAAATAATTCAAAGCTGTCTCTGTTGTCCTTCAATATTTACCAATCCCCACTATATTTTCCAACGATGATTGTGTTCGTAAACATGCATAAATTGCTTACAAATGTCTAACGGTAATAAGTGTTTGAATGAATAATTGAAATGAATGAATTATTACGATGAATAAAACCAGTGGATGACAACGGCCATTGATGATTGAGAGCAAATTGTGAGTTATAATGGAAAATAATAAAAAAAAAAAACGTCAACATTGTTGGCAAAATAGGATTACAAGCAGAAGGACTTTCATAGGTGAGCGTGTGTGTTTATATGTGTAAGGATACTCAACGTATGGAGTATATCAGACTAATAAATGTCAAAATTGAAATTGACAACCAGTGACAAGTGCATAACGGCGAAACCACAATAACAACAACAAAATGAAAAGAGGCATTTGAAAGTTGGTGGTCCGTTTTGTTCACCGGCTAGCCACACACAGTAAATATGGTCACCGGATTCATATATGGTGTATGTACATACTCTTACATGTATATTTTGTTATTTTTTATTTTATTTTTTGATGAATTGAAGTATAAATATAAGTCTGCATCGTTCCCTGTAGGAAAAGCTAACCGTTTCAACTAAAATGCGATTAGTCCAAATTTGTATACCAACTAGTTCATGTTACCCATACTAATTTCTGAAAATCTATAATTAAACGAAATATTGTCTCCAAAATGGCAGCGTCAGATCAAGGATCAGCATTACACTAGTAAAATCATAGTTTATTTAAGATTGTCGAAATACCAAATTACGAAAAATCGCCTATAGCGATAATTGGAGGTGAATTTCTAGTATCTCACAGGACGTTTTATACCTCTAACCACTCGACAAACTGGATCAACCAGTGGTGTGTTGGAAAAAATTCAAAATTTTACTGGTGGAATGGCAGTAGCTGGTTTTATGTCCAACTTATAGTTAGCTGGTATTATTTTACACATGAAATACCAGTTCAGAACTAATATTTTCACATCCTTGTTCCACTTTCGCCCACAAGATTTCTTCCCTTTACCCTTTGTACATATGTTTGAGGTAATAAAAAATTCACAGACAACAAAAGCCTTCAGACTCATTGATTTTTGGTTTTTATATTTGGTATGCTTTACCTCCACCATCCCCCCAACTCAGATTGGTATGCAGCAGACCACATGCGTCGGTTTTATTATTATTTTTCGTTTTTTCATTTGTGTTGCGCATATTTTTGGTGGCATTGTGGTTAAATTAGTTACGTACGTGATGTCATTATGGAACATCAGTCAGGCAGCAGACAGTCAGTCAGTTGAAATGGCTACACGGCTGGACAGTTTTGATAGACAGTACAATTCATTTGTTTGGTTGACTTGACGGGTGGCAGCGTATATGAATTTGTTTATCTCTGTGGGGTTTCGTGAAATATAATAAATATTGGGTGTTTTGACGGCATGAATTCCGGGCGAGATTTTAACAGAGAGATATCTTGAGTTAACATTTTAAATTCAATACTTTTAATGTTTCGATGCTGTAAGTATTGAAGGTGCTCGTTTCTTGAAAGCGACAATGAAGCCGGAACCTTACATCAGCTCGGTTTTTAGCCATCCCACAGCTTCTCATAATATACAATGCCAGTACTCTAGTTTTATCAAAAGTTGAGACTGTTGAAGAAGAATCGACTTTTCATCTACGAATGAATGCGGTCTAGAAAGTTTTTTGTTGGTTGCCTCCTAGATAAAGGCTGCCAAATTAAATTTCTGAACTGCTGCATCTCAAAACAGCTTCGTGAACTTTCTGCTTTTAACACGATGTTTGCCCTAGTCCAATATTCACATTAAACGGTAAGAAATCAAGCTTCTTTCCCATCCTAGCTAGTGTAATTTATATCATGTTCGTTTTAAGGCTGAGTAGGCCTTACTCAATTTCGGGTTCTTTCCACACAAATAACTGGGGCTATATTTATAGCCTCAGAGTCCTTGCCACGAAGGAACACATAGCAAGTTGGGTGTAAATAATTTAACCACATTAAGATATGTATGTCGTAAAAGACGACTAAAATCCAATAGTTCCCGAAACAGTCGAGTCTTTACGCCGGAACGACTTCGATTTTGGAAGACTGTCATTTCCACGCAGAAGGCTGGAAAGGGGCTGGCTTTTTACTATAATGACCTGTGTGAAAATGGCACCCTTTCTCATCAAGGAATATTATTCCTGAACTTCTGGACCACAGTAGTTGAGTAGCTGGAAGCTGCTGGTCGAATGATCATCAAGTCTTTGACAGACTAAAATCTAAAAAATAATAATAATGAAACATAAATTTTTTTCCAAAAATTTATATATTTTTTTTAATGATCGAACAGACCTTCAACGTCACTAACCGCATAAAATTACATATATTTCTCACGAATAATAATAACATTTTCGCTAATCGTTGTTAAAAAAGCAGAAATCATTTGACAATTCACCACATTTTAACCTCAAAATTCCATTTTGTCACACTTATTTATGTACAGCCGCAAAATTTAGCAACGTTAATGTAACGTCTCGTATAAACATACGTGTACATATATTCACAACACACTAGAACACATACACACACAGCGCACGATTTTCTAGGAATTGAAATCCAATGTTCATTGCATTAAAGCGGACGCGGCGCGTCCCAGCGTGCTCCGTATGTGTCCACATAAGTATGTATGAATATGTTGGGAGCTACACATATAATTATTTCCTGTTCAATGAGCAATTACAACTACACCGATAATCGAAACTCCACCATGGCACTAACAATAAACTCACGCCCCAACTGATTTTGTGCGCGTTTTCCTTTTTTCCAGGTGGAGATATCATGGAATTCATTTGAGCCGAGTTGACAATATATTTACAAATATGTATATACGTGTATACATATTATGTGTATGAGAGCAATATTTACCCAATAGGAATAGACTATTCAGCTCTAACTTTAAAAAATAAAAACTTATAAATTTTATTATATTTCATTTTGTTAAACTCATTTTTTTATATAATTTTAGTATTATTTTCTAATTTGAATAACTCCTCCAATTTTTTATTTTAATTCAGTTAATTTTAATTGATATTATTTCATTTTACTTGATATTATTTTATTTGATTTTATTTCATTTAATTTTTTTTAATATATTCTACTTTTTCTTATTACATTTTTCATTTATTTTTTTTATTCTTTTTTATTTTACATTATTTTATTTTAATTTATTTTATTTCTTATTATTTGTTTGAAGTTTTTTCAATTTATTTTATTAACGTTTATTTATTTATTTAATTTATTTTATTTTTATTTTTTTAGTTTTTTTTTTTAATTTTATTTCATTTCATTTCATTTTCTTTTCTTTTCTTTTATATTATTTTATTTCTTTTCATATCTTTTCTTTTTTTAATTTATTTTATAATAATTTATTTGATTTTATTTTTTTCGTTTTATTTTATATTATTTTATTTTAATTTATTATATTTATTTTTTTATTTTTATTTTTTTTATGTTATTTTATTTTATTTTTATTTTATTTAAATTAATTTCAGTTTATTTTCTTTAGCAATTCTTTTCAGCAGGGCCGACTCATATGTGGCTTTTGGCAAGTATACATATTATTGCGCACAGAAATGTTTATAACACAAGTCCATTGCAGCCAGTTATTGTAATAAATCAGCGGGTCATGGAGTCTGTCTGGCCATCATTCTCTAGCAATCTTCATGATGACTTCATCAAGCTCAGATATTATTTACTTGAATAGCAAATTACGATGTATAAAATTCACTTTGACAAAAATTGATGCTCCACTACAAAACAAAATTAAATGCAAACAGAAAACAATTGTCTTAAGTTTTTACTTTACTCCAAAGAAATAAATAAAATGTATAGTTGATGAACTAACGTAGATTTTTTTGTGAAGAGTTTCTTGTGCTATTATGTCACACTTCTAGGCTTGAGCCTCGACAATGAACTAGTTCACATCCGCTTATGTCAGTGCCTGCTTTTAAGTTTTTTTTAAATGTGATCCAATTTTACTTCGTTACTGATAGAAAGCTTACTGAGAGAATAAAATCGAGTTCTGTAGAAGATAACATATTCAGAATTAATTTCTTAACTGGTCTATTGCAGTAATTATATTAACCTGGGGATGTTTGGCATCAGGCAATGTATGGATATTGACTCTTATGTTTTTTGTGACAGATGTGGTTGCTCTATAACGAAGGAAACACTATGCTTAAAGATAGCATGTGAAAGACTCTGTTGCTAGTAGCAGTTTAGAAATGTGATATTTTAACATATTTCATCACAAAAAAATTAGCTTTTAGTTTTATGACTACTCAACCTCTTTTTTTTAATTTGAGAGCCAGCCAAGAGCAATTTTCTAGTACATTTCCCTGACGGCCTCCCTTAAATATTCTGAAATTTCAGGCTTTGTATTGTATTCTCCGGTTAATCAATAGCCACGAACACTATTCCCCAAACATCTAAAATAATACTGTCATTAATTTTTCAAAGACTCTAGGGTGATGAGACTTTTCTTACATCATTATATATTCTCCTGTTTAGTACTTTTAATCTGAGCACATCTTTCATCTCAAGCGACAGTCCTTTCCAAACATGCCCCAAAAATATGCAGTTTTATTTCCTTAGATATCCAGATAATTAAAAATAAATTAATTCTTGCTCGGATGTGCCTTTCTTCTTTACTCTATTCACGAGTATGTAGGTTTCTGGTTTCCCTTGCGAAGGTCAGAGATACAGACGGGAGCAGGAGACTTTATTTGGGGCATCCGAAAAACTCTACCATATTTTTATGTCTGAATTAAATATTGAAACCTATTATAGTTGGAAAAACTCTTTTATAATAATATTCATTTCTTCTTTCTCTAATGGCTTGTGGCTAGTAAGATTCCTCTAGCTAAATTAATCGCAATTTAAATATGAAAATGAATAAAACAATTAGAAATAACAACATAAAATATTAGAATAAAAACTAAGATAAGAGAAATTTTACACTATTTTCGAATTCAAATGCACTTTTCATACATTTAATCCTTAACCTGGCAATTGAAAATTTATTTCAACCGACAATTTTCATTTTAGAAGAATTTGAATTGAAATTCCTTGGAAAAACAAAATATCTCTTTCTGCAAATACGCATACACTTATTCAATACTTTTCATACAAATTTAAGGTGTTGTTGTTTTTTACTCAGAAACACTTTCCGTTGTTGCTGTTGTTTTACCATACTGATGTTTCACAAAGTGTTAAGCATTTCTTAACGAAATTTCTCACGTTCCATATATGTAATTACGAAAAACGAACGTGACATGTGTGAAAAGTGAATGGGAGAATGAACGAACGAACGAAAGAGTGGGAGAGGAAGTTCTTGCTTACATTACATTTAGTAACTTGAACATGCAAAGTTCGTCAAATGCCTATTTGTTAATATTTGTACTAGAAATAAATAAACATATAAGTAAATAAAGAAAAATGTGTACAGATGTATTTTGGCGAGAGTAGGAAATTTAAGCCAATAATGGCTTAGCAGAGGAAGAGGGCTGCCATTGCCATAAGTTGGAGTGAAATACCATCGATGAACTAATCCTTAAAAGCAGACTCTTCCTTGCGTGATCAAAACCTGTAGTCTAATTTCCAGAGAAAAGCTTATTATTTACTTAAGAGAAAGAAAGAGAGAGAGAGAGAAATGTTTGTTGGCTCATAGTCAGAGAGGAAAAGTTGAAGTAGAAAATTTCTAATAGAATGGTGAGCTCCTCGTGAATGAACAGTAACGGAGTTATCTTCGAACTAAATGACTACAACTCCATCTTGGAAGCAGATTGTGAGTATTACTGAGAGAACTAAACGGCGGCACGCAGCACTCAGTGTATAAAATAGAATCTGCAACCAAATAAAAAAAAAATTGTCTATCTACACGAGAATAGCTAGAGAATGACGTACGGATTTTAAAAAGTATTGATTTTTGTGATATTTGGAAGCATTTGAGAAAAAACTCATCTTTCGGTCAAAAAAACGGCACTTAATTGTTTATAACAATTGCTTAAATTAGGTTATCGAAAATCACCTACGTCATTTTCTTAAATTTTGTGGGTTATCAGAGCGACCCCGTGCGCTAAGTAAAATGTATCGAAATTTAAATGAAATCGACGTCGGGCACGTATAAGACCTGTACCTGTACCTTATTCTAGAAGGTTCAAGGTTATGGAGGAACACTTACAGTCATAGAACACTTCTAACTTACGTCATACCCCTAAAACATTATGAGATGATTGTAGACAAACCAAACTAATGCTTCTTGCATTGAGCAAACGAGAAGCTCAGTATCCTGCTAAGTGCACTGACGGGATATCTTACCCTTAGATATCAACTCCACAATCTACATAGGTTAAATTGAGTCGGTTATATATTTCACATTGCACCCAGTTCCAACTTAACGGAGATGAACATGCTCGAGTTGAAATAGACTTCAAACTACTCCTTCAAAGTGCGGGGCATGTTCTTTATCCTCTCTATGTGGCGTTTTCTCTGAAAGGCTTGGATAAAGGTATAATTTTACATAAAACAATGTAAGTGATCTTTATTGGGCAAAGCTCTTTTCCTTAGTAGTTTAGGTTGTAGCAACGGCATTGTTCTCGTTTGCTTGATGATGAGCAAAAGATCGAAACGTAATATGTCTTTTCCATTTGGATGCTCAATTCTCTTTCAGCTTGGGAATAGTAATTCTTAAACGATTATAAAAACAATTTGATAACGGGACTCTTTCTATCCATATGTTAGTACTTGCTTCTAAAAAATGGTTGTCCAGATGCCTGAATGAGAAGTCAATCAAGCAACCAGTCGAAAAACAATTGAGTTTAATTGAGTCTTTCAATATTCTACAACTGGGGTTATGACTGACGTCAAACTTTTCTTGATAGAGAAGGTTGCTGACTTACCTTCGCACTGCAATCGGAAGAAGAGAATGAAACCGAGAAGCGTATATCTTGTGTGCTTCCACTTATGTGTGCCTAATAATAATAATTCATTTTTCTAATTTCTATGAAATTATATAATCTCCTCCTTCAACATTTACTTATATTTTAATGCATTTACCAAACTCTCGTGGGATCAACCAACTTTCGATACAAGCTCGCGCTAATTTTACTGTAACAAGTATTGCAGCAATCAAACTGTCAATCAATTCGCGTTTCAATCGAGACATTTCGTTTTCGTAATTTTTCTTATCTTACCCTTCAAAAAAGAAGAAAGCAACAACTACTCAAATAAGCTCATACATCCGACTTGCCTTCGTTCCTCTGTACCTTTCGTTAGCTTCACTAATTCCCTTCGGCCTGCCACTTATACTCGTCGAACAAGCTTACTCAACTGCAATTTTACTTATCTTGCTGCTCTGCAAAATGCTCCTTTAAGTAGCCGTGGGATGATGATTGCCCGAGTAATTCGCTTTTATTGCGCTCGATTTTTACCTTAACCATCGACATACTAGATGTACTCGTACTTATGTGTGCTTATTGTGTATTTCCAGGCATTAAAATGTAATGCGATTCGAACATGCATATAAATATTTTGTATGTGTGTAAGATTGTGTTCAGGGAAAATGAGCAGAACAAAATTAAATTAAGCTTGTCTAATGCGTTTTTATAGTTGAGATATCTGAGAGTAAGGGAAAATCATTCATCACAGAGTGGATATATTTACAGATTAATTATTACATTGAATAAGGGAATAAAGAGATTTAATTGGTTTAAAATTAGTTCTGGAAATGATAAAAAACATTGCTCAAATTCAATACTTTTTATTTATTTTATTAAATTTTGTCATTTTATTTAATAAAAATATCCCAACGAATACCCTCCACCCGACCAACCGACACGAGAGGCGCCATTCGCATAATCTACGGAATATGCCGAGTCATAATTGGCAAGCGTTTGTTAAATGTTCAGAATTAAAACTGTTAAGCTACAGAAAAAAAATATTCAACGGCTGAAATTTAGTAATTAAAGAATTTTCCAATTTAATTATTGAGAGAAGCAAGAATAGTTTTGTTGATGCTAAAAAGTGAGTCTGAGAGATCGAAGGTGCTGGAATGAGAATTAAAATTGTGACAAATTCGGTGAAAGGTTCATTCAGTTCATAATTTGTTTTAAATGACTTTGAAGACATAAACTGCCATGAACTACGAATTGATCCGTTAAGAAGTTTCACTACGAATAATGTATCTATGACTTGCGAGAGTAGGTAGATAGAAGAAGATAAAAGTTGTAACTGGTATAGGGAGAACGATTTATCATAGAGTTCCATCGGAAATGCCTTAATGCAAAGAATAAACTTTTAATTTAACTTTTTTTATTAAAATTTTTTGAACATTCTTGTATCAAATTTGAATATCAATGGTTTTGACGACCTTCCTTTTTTCTTTAAATTAAATTTATTTGCGGGCTCATACATAGGTATAGCAATACAATTGACCGCTGAAGCGATTTTCGGTCATGATCCTCCTCCAATTTGTGGTATGCGTCTTGATGTTTCTCCAACAAATGGGGTTGGTTTTTTATGAGAAGCCTTTGTTTCATGTCAGAAATACACACGGAGGGGTTGACATTTCCTCTCGACCGGCGACCGCAATTCGAAAATTTAATATCATTTTTTATTTAAATTTATTTTCTATAATTTTGAACGACATCTTCAATAGAACAAAGATGGAAGATACCTACATGCAATGGTAATGACATTGACTTATAGGCTACAGGGCGGTCTTTGAACAATGTGTTCACTGCCGAAACCGAGAACTTCCGTTTTAATGACTTCTGATTTGAAGCCTTTTTGAGGCTCTAGGTTTCTTAACTGGAAAGATACCGCTGTACAAATGATTGAAACTCTCATCTCTCATCATCTCCCATCCAGGAGATAATATCGATGGGATGGGAACGGGAAGGACGAGCATATCACCGCGATCCTAATTAAGATTAAACTTTCACTGATTGGCGTTCACGCTACTACAGTCATAAAATTCACTTCCCTGGATGAAATCTCACTAAATGGATGGATCCTGATCGACTTTGCTGTAGACAGAGAGATGGTATTCTAGAATACCACAACACTCGGAAATGATTAATCCGAATTCCAATCGATGATGAAAAAAAATATGTTCCAATACTCCATTTTGGCTGATTTTGAAAGCATACCCCAAGATTGAATTCTTTCTGCGCAATACACAACAATGAGGACACCGCAATCTTTCTTAATTATCGCGGGAAAAGCCTAATGTAGCATCTTAAGTCTTGTAGCGTACTGTGTTAAGATTAAAGGCTTTAGACCTGGTCAATCTAACATTGGTCAGATATTCAGCATGTGCGAAATGTCCCTAAGAAGGTTCACAAGTACAACAGTGGAGAGAAAACAAACTACAGCAGATCTACCTTCCAACCTTCCGATCGACCACAACACGTGCGGAGTGGGATAGATACCGAGAAGTGAAGAGGGAAGCAAGACGCATTTGCAAACAAAAAGAGAGAGACACCAAAATGCGTGAGTACGAGAGCTTGATAAGCTGGCCGACAAGCTCGAAAATTCAACAAAAAACCCAATCGATGACGATAGAAAAATGGAGCGACTATGTCGAGGTTCAAATAGGGATTTCTCGATTAAAGAATAAAAAGGCTGGCGGCCTACCGGCAGAGCTATTCAAACCAGCAGACAAGGTGCATTCATAAAGTTTTTTTGAAAAATATGGCCTCCTTAATATCGCATATAAAGTATTATCGAGCACTTCTTGTGAATGACTAAATCTCACCGTCCACAAACTGATTGGACCTTAACAGTCTGGCTTTAGACTTGGTAGCTCAACCATTGACCAGATATTCACCATCTGCCATATCTGGTCCACCCTCACTTTTTTGTCGATTTTAAAGCAACCATCGACAGCACGAAAAGGAGCAATCCGCGCAATACTTATTCGGCTATACAAACTGACGCTGGACAACACCACAAGCGCGGTCAGAAATGGGGAGAACATCTTCAAGACGATCGGTACCAAAAAAGATTTTAGACTCTTTATTGTGTGCTTTCTTCAATTTAGTGTTGGATGAAATAATAAGATCTGCAGAGCTGAATAGAGAAGATACAATCTTTTACAAGAGTATGTGCCGATGATCATTTTATTTTATTTTATTTCTTTATTGTACTCCTTTTTGGGTTACATATCACATATCGGTTGTTTACAAGAAGATATATAAAACTATTGTTAAATTATTTACAGAAATTTACATTTCAATATTCAAAAACGAACGAACAATTGATGTTGTTGATAATATTACAGATTTTTGTATACTCAAAAACTTTTCACTTAGTTGGAGCTGCTCCAGCATCTTCAGCAATGTTTTGGGATCCAATCCTGTCGACGAGATGATAATCGATACAACTATGACTTTTTCCAAGTGCCACATCTGCTTTTCTTCTGCTGCCAGTTGTTGATATTTCTTGCTCTTTTCGCTATAGCATTCTTGAAGATTATTCGAGTTAGGTATGCCGACATCAATAAGAAGAGCTCGTTTTTCCTTTTTCTCGACAAGAATAACATCTGACCTGTTATGCTGGACACTCCTATCTGTCAGAATCGTGCGGTCCCATTATATTTTATGTTCTTTGTTCTCTAGGACTGCAGCAGGCTTATATTTGTAGCAGGGCATCTCTTCTCTTAACAATTTAGTACGCAAGACTCTGATGAATAATTTTAGCCACGTTGTTATGCCGTGTCAAGTATTCAGTAGCCGCTAACATACTCGTAATACACGCCCCTGTGATGTGCTGCATAGTTCCTGTTTGTTGTTGGCACTTTCTACATCTGTCATTGTCGATTTGTTTGCGAGCAATGTATTTTAAATAGTTTTTTGTTGCAATTACTTGGTCTTGAATTGCAAACATTAGTGCTTCTGTTTCTAAGAAGATGCCCGCATGTTGCCACCATAGGTTTGAAGCACAAGTGTCGATCTCAGGTTGGCTCAATATATGTGGATGCCTACCATGTACTGTTTTAATCTTCCAGTCATTTAGCAATTTTTCTGTTTGCATCGCGTCTGTTATTTCGTCAAGTTGCGAGTTTCTGAGATTCAAAGGTGTATATCTCTCGTCCGCTTTGCATATTGCTATGTGGAGGGGCGTGTTCTGTTGTAGAAAGTATCGGCGCAAATTAGAGACTTGTTTTTTGCAGAGATGCATGACATCAATAAGTCCACGTCCGCCTGAGCTTCTAGGCAAGTTATTATTTATTTAAGCATTTCGTTAGCAGTGTTCATGTTGCTCTTTTCACGTTTTCTAGTTCCGTATCGAACCATTTTACTATACCAAAACTATACGTTAGTATAGGCGCCACGAATGTGTTAATGGCTTTAAAAAGATTTTTACCGTTAAGACAAGATTTTAGCAGTCTTTTGGTTTTGTGCATATAACAATCAGTAATTCATCGTATCATAACATTATGATGAATTCTTCTAGTTTGCACGATACCTAGATATTTGTAGGTATCGTCAGTGTCCAACGCTTCTATATATTCGCTGTCTGTTAGTGCGAAATTTCGTGATACCACTTCACCACTTTCCACACTGAGTGTTTTGCACATGTCTAGCCCAAAGGACATGCAAATATCTTTGGAAAATTCTTCCGTTATTTGCAATAGCTCATAAATGTTGCGTTCAGATCCTACGTAGTTTTATATCGTCCATATAGAGAAGGTGCGAGAGCTTAAAGGGCATTTCGTCCGTGTTTTTTATTTTGAACCCAGCTTTGGATGAATTAAGAGCAGAGGAAAGCGGATTAAGTGCTTGTTTTAATATTGAGCGCTATCTCCCAACTATTCATTAAATATTTGGCAACATTTATTATATGTGGGGCTATTTTATATATGTGTAACACTTTTAAAAGCCATGAATGAGGTACCTAGGTATCATAAGCTTCCCTGTGAGTTTTTTACACAACTTTTTTGCTCCATAGCCAAAAATTTTTTCAGCCGCCAAGTGGTGGTTAAGTTTATTTGCTACACAGTCAGTTAGTAGTATATAAAAAAGTGCATAAACATGTAATACACGTAGGTCGATATTTCGCCGGATTTTCAGTATTATTTTTGTCTTTCGGCAAGAGGTATGTTTGTCCTTTAGTTAAAAACCTTGGTATTTTTGCGGTGTCCTATAGAAAAGATGTATAAAGTTGGGCGATGTATACGTGAATGCAGGTAAATTTCTTAATACAGAAATTATCAACATTATCGGGGCCTGTTGCCTTCCAATTATGCGGTTGCTTAACGGCGTTGCTTATATCCTTTTCTAATATAGTGATATTGTCCATTTCTTTAATTCGTTCAGCGTTTTCGTATTCTTTTCTTATCCATATTGACCAGAAATTTTCAAAGTGACTGATCTCAGGTACTTCATTAGAGGTTGTTGTATCGTCTTCTTTAATACGTCTATAGAAAAATTTTTCGTTTCTTTGAAAAGTTGAATTTGCTTCCTTGCGCTTTTCCGATAATGTATATCTGCGCAGATGATTTGCTTTTAGCGCAAGTTTTTGCCGCAGTGTATACCGCAGGAGTTTAGCTGTGCTATTTAATGCGTCGTGTTCTGAATGGACTTTGTGAGTTTCCATAATTTTTTCAAAAGACTTTAATAATTTTGCACTTGTGTTTCCCTTTATGTACTGAGTTACACGACCAAGTTGCATTCGTAGGTCTTCAACTTGACGTACAAGACGATGTTTCCAAGCTGGGATAGACTTTTTATTTGCAGAATTAAAATTATTCCTTGGTTTGATTTTTCCACCAAGTGAACGCACAATTGCGACAGCTGCAGCATAAGCCGTGGCTTGTAACTCATTAAATGTACCAGGTGTAGTTGAAATTTGCCGGTTTTTTCGATAAAGAAAACACTTAATTTTTAGAGGAATCTCAAAATTTTTTTATTCAAAGTATCGACCATTGGTTTCTACATATTTCGCCCATCTCTCAGGCAAATTATGGGTACCATTCCAAAAAAACTTTTTCTTTTTCGAGGCAAACCATTCAACGACCCATTTTTCGACTTCTTCAAAATTAGCGAAGCACTGCTCTGCAAGGGAGTGTCCCATCGATGCAAAAAGGTGATAGTCGGCAGGGGCAAGGTCTGGAGAGTATGGCGGGTGCGATAATATTTCCCAATTAAGGGGCACACCCAGTGTGAAATTTCAAAAAAATCGATTTTTTTTTTCATATTTTGGTAGATTACACCTTTAAAAATAATATATTAAAATTTCAAATCGATATCTCAAATATTTTTTGAGTTATAGCAATTTAAAGAGCAGCCGCTCGGCAGCTAGAGAATCTAATCAGCTACGAGACGTACCTGAAACGCGTTTTTCTCGAAACAGCATTTTCCGAATTTGCTGCAGTGATTACTCAAAAACAAATGATCCGATCACTATCGAATTTTTTTTCCAAGTTTTATATATAGTTCTCCGTACAATGACCTATCGATTTTCCATTTGATCAAAAAATCGAATTTTGGCGGGCCAAAATCGACCAAAATTTTGGGTAAAATTCGACAATTTTTTTTAAAACGCCGCCATATTGTCAATTTTTTATTATTTTTTTTATCTTAAATCATTGTACAGACAATATTATCTAGTTTAACGAGAATTTTTTTTTTTAGATTCCATCCACGGAGAAGGCCGGAATCACTGCAGCAGTGAAGGACCTTTTTTTTTCGCGACGTTGGAGATCGACTATAACTTAAAAAATATTTAATTTTTTTCTTCAAAAATTTTACTGTATATTCTTGAAACATGTATAAATATATTCTTAAAATTTTGAAATAATTGATAAAGTATTTTTTTAAATAAAAATTCCCAAAAATCACCTTTTTTCTAGGCTATTACACTGGGTGTGGCCCTTAAGTGTTTTTAATGTGTCTTTCACCAGTTTAGCGGTATGAGACGGCGCGTTGTCATGTTGCAAAATAACTTTGCCATGTCTTCGGGCCCATTCCGACCGTTTTTCGATCAACGCATGATTTAAATTGATCATTTGTTGTCGGTAGCGATCCGTTATTTGTTAATAGCTACGTATAATAAACTCGTTCATTTCTACTGTCCACTTTTTGCGTTGCGAGAGGGACACAGCTCTGGTGGTTATTGGTTCAACCAATAAAGCGCTCGGGGCTGCTTGAGCGTTTGCCGGTGTAGTTGCAGTTTCGTTAATCAGTTGATCAGGCTGTAGTGTCCCACGCCGTCCCTGATGGTTACGGCGCTCGTCCAAGGCTTCCTTTGATACATTAGGAACCAATGTGCTTAGCCCTTCGTGAGGTTCAGCGTGATTCGCGTGCTTGCTACGCACGTAAAGTGTTACCACTTCCCACTGAGATTCTCCAGTTTTGGTCCGCGGATGGTATTTTATTTCCCATCTACCCTGTACATCTGCCGGGCCTACCCCTATCCGCCACCTGGGGACGCGGCCGATGGATGACTGGAAAAACTCCGCACAGATGGAAGACTGGAAAATCTTATGTTATTTTATTTAATTTTATTTTAATTTTGTATTTTTTTTTTATATTTTATTCAATTTTTTTATATTTTATTTAATTTTTTTATTATTTTTTGTTTTTTTTTTATTTATTTATTGGGGCGGTGATGTGGTGATCTCCGTAACAGCTGTAGCTTCTACTATTTTTCTTTGTTGTATAACAAAAAATATTCAATTCATACAAACAAACAAGGCCTTTCGCTCACTAAAGAACTTATAACAAAAATTTAATTTATTTATTTTATTTTATTTTGTTTTAGTTTAGTTTATTTAGTATAATAAATATTTTTTATTTTATTTCAATTTATTTTATTAATTAATTTAATTTTAAATAATTTTGTCTTGATTTATTTAGATTTTATTAGATTTTTCAAACCTGGATTCCTGGATATTTGAAAATTAGAACTGTTTTGTGCATTTGTTGAATGAAATATATTTTCATTTTAGGAATTAAATTATAAATTCGAGAGTGAAGTAATAATTCCACATTAACTAAAAACGACTAGTTTTTTGTTTAAAAATCGTGCGAGATGTGACGCGATTAGAAATATAATTATAAAATGTGTTAAGCTTTGTTAAATAATTAAATTCAAATCTGTATGACGCATCATTTGTAATTATCAGCCTTGGTTTAGAAAATTCCCAATCTACGTGTATTTCGCGCTTTCCTCAATTTAGAAGCAAAGAAGAAGTAAGGCAACAAGATCAATTCATTTGTGTTCTCTTTCTTAATATTTCAGCTCTTGCTATTTATGTATTACAGAATAAAATTAAGACACAGCTCTACAAATGCTTTCTTAGCGATTTTCTGCTTAATTCAGTTTAGAATGTAAAGTTTAAGCTGTCATTGCCCTCGAATCTGGGTCCTACATAGCTTTCTTCTTACACATGTTCGCTTTAAATAAGCTAACGAAAGGCTTTACTATCCTTCTTCATGTCTTCTAAACATTTTTGGAATATTGAGCACCACAAAACTAGGTGTGATGAAGCTATCCAGCCAATTCAAAGGTGCTGTATTTTGTAAATCAATAAATTTTACATTTTTTAATAATCAGACTGCAGTAGAAACCGCTGGCATCGGTAAATATGGTTTAGCAGTTCCCTCTGAACTTTGTACTCTTATGTGTGACGGATGATAGTAAAGAGTTTTGGAAACACCGCTCCCCTCTTTTTTCGTAGTAGTAGTAGATTAAATTTTGTCAAGAAACAAAATTTTTAGAGACCAGCTTTGGGTGCTCAAGACTTTGCTAAAGATAGATCTCGCTTAAGAATCTATGTGTAGAAGCTTAGTAATTGATTTAAATTACATTGGGTTAGAGCGGTTATCGATGGCAGCCAGAGTAAACCTTCACTGATATCACTATGTTTAACTATCACTAAGCTACATTATCTATCAACTTCGATTTCTTTATAAATTTCACTAATTAATTTACCTTTATGTCTACTATTTTAGACAATTCATCGAGGAAATCAGATCAGCTTCTACGACATCTCCTTGGAATCTGCTTATGTGACCCTGTGATCTGTAACCCGAAGAAAAGACAATCTGTTCTCTTATGCAGATTGGAGAGAGCTTAGCATAATTTTTGAAATTATTGCAAGTCAACCAATCGATTTTAACGTTGACTGACTATCGCTGAAAATAATCTTTATATTATTGGCAAGTTCGGTTCTAATGTAATTTGCTGTCTACATAGTGGCTGAAATATCAGCTTGAAATGTAATGATCGCTTGGACAGAAAGAGAGCTCTATCGGGTTTCGATCTGTCCGTATATATTATTGTACAATACTGTGGTGTAAAGTTATTGATCCATTCTTCCGTCAAGCGTTACAATCATTGACAATTTCAGCAAAGGGGTTAAATTTTCTTAGGCGAAGAGCGGCTTGTGCTGCAGTCTGATAACCCATTAAAATCAGTGGCGAAATATAGAGAACCACATTTAAGACTTTATTTAACTTTAAATTTTGCTTTAGAAGTTAATATTTGTCACTTTGTTTAATTCAGGGCACCATACAGCCACAAGTCTTAAGACTTAAGGCCCAATTCTTACCAATATTTTGAATATAGCGCGTTGGACGCCTTCTAATACAAATCTACTTACAATGTTAGCTGTTCCCTTAGTATCTTGTCCGGGACTACGTCGAGGTCTGCACCATACAAAGTTAACAGGCTCAAGTCGATATATCTTAGTGAATAGATCATTTTTTTTTTTGAGTTGACGCAGTGTCCACAATGGTGGCGCTTTGTAACGGCCGAGCTCTTACTCTAATTTGTGGTTTGTGTCTTGATTTTTTTTCCAAAAAATGAAGGGATCTACATTTCATACTAATCCGCCTCTGAACGGCTGACGGTTTTTTATGAGGAGATTTTATTACCTGTTAGAAATCCTGTGTATGCAGCCCTGTCAAAAACCCTTTGCCGACAATTTCCCCGTAAACTACCAACTACCCAGCAATTAATTCAAACCATCCTCATTTTGAATACGTACAGGACTAATTTCCTTACGAGTAGCTGTGGATTTTTCTCTTTCGGATCTCACCAATTCGGTTTTTTCACTAATTTCTCTTCCTATGATTGTTTATCATTCGGCAGACTATTAATACCGCGGCTTATTCAATTCCGATAAGTTTACATTAGTGTTGCCACTTAATACCACTATTTTGTTGAACAAACACTCGATGGCAATATTTTACTCGTTTTCGATGGCAAATGTGCTGCCTTCAAATCCGACGGAGGCAACAATTGTTGTGTAATTCTTCAGGAAATGACAAAAAAAAAAACCATAAATGGATAAAATAATCAGAGAAGGAAATGAAACAAAAAAAAATCAACGATAGTTACTGAGCGAGACACAAATCGAGGGAAAACGGACAACTACGTGATTTAACGAAGTCCTGCAGCATTACAACAACTTTACGCTAAGCTTACGAGCGAAAAAAGAGCAGACGAGTGAACACAAAGGTATGCAGTGGACGGTAGAAAAGGACACAAATTAAATGCGAAATATTCACTTAACGAGCAAAGGAATGTATAAAAAATATGGAAGAAAGAAATAAAAGGGAAAATCATTACATAAATTGTATTGAAAGCGATGTCGCCAGGCAGCGGTAAATTGCAACATTTGTGGTTGCTCTTCTGCTTTTTATTTAAGTTTACACAATGTATATATTATTGGAAATTCGTGCCTCACGAATTGCTAACTAAGGAGCGTAAAACATGCAAAATCGGCGTGCCAGGGCGCTCCTCAAATTGGGCCTAAGTTGTTAAATATTTTTAGTTATTCGTCGATTTAGATTTATACAACTTGAGAACTTAGAAGGAAAGCAAAATCGGTGCGAGAAAGAGAAAAAGATTATAGAAACTTTGTAATACAAAGATTTACTTCTGCCTGAAGCTACATCTACCAGCGCTAAATTAAGTGGTAAACTCGCCAAAAAGCATTTATTCAAGTATAACATTTTGAAGGATGTAATCTGACTTACTGGCATATGGCCAAATGAGGCAGAAAAGTCTAGCAACTTTAGAAAAAGTAGCAAGTACGATCCAGAAACCAAACAGCAGTCCATGGTATGGAGTATAACAGCAGTAAAATCTAAGCAACAAAAACAGCAACAAAAGTATTGATGTCACTTTACTTCACCCGATCTAAAATCGTAGCTGTTATTCCACTAGAAAAAGGACAGAATGCAAAATTGTACATCGAAGAGTGCTTACCAAAAGTTTCAAAAATTTGTTGGAAAACAGGAAGAAAGAGGATTTGCGGCGCTACAACGGCCATCCCATACTTCTGAAATAAACAGTAACTTTATTGCGATTTTATTATTTTATTGTTATTTCCAAAAATTAAAAGGTAAGGTCTTTAATAGCAACGAGGAGATAATTAATTAACCGCATTCACTGAACTTGAAAATTTTGAACACTGTTTGCAAAAGCGGATCTATAGGCCTGAGAAATGCATTGATATCAATGCCGAGAATGTAGAAAAGATAAACTACTCCGCCTTGTGCTTCCCCTATTTTCGAACGCTACGAGACGTCCTTACTGATGCGAACATATCCCCGAGACTATCTGTCGGATCATCTTCAGATTTTCGGAAAATATTCTCAAATATATGTATGTTCATTAAAATATTAAAAAAAAAGGTGTTTTGAAAATTACAAGTGGATAGGACCCCTTAAAGGCCGATGTATTTGTACTGCATGAGATAACATAAGGTCACAAGAGTTTAACGAGCTAAAAAGAAATGAGATATCTACATTATGGGTCTTTCCGCGATATAAAAAAAAACGGAAAAAAGTCCTTAGTTAGTTAGCTGTTGAAAGCTTGTTGATCACGGAACCCTGATCAAGCGCAGCTGAGGCTGCCTATGGTGGGTCATGTAGAACGTTTCATAAAACGCAAACGATTTTTGACACTTGCTGTAGCAAGTTCTACAAGGCAGCGTAATTAAAAATTGCCGAAGAAACGATTTTGGCCATGCTGAGGGCTAAGCAGTTGAGTGTGTATCTTCTGTGACAGAAGTCATTTTTTTTTTTGCTTAAAGAGGTCCTGTTTGGAAGTAGCAGATTTTTCTCTTCCATTAATGGCCAGACCTTACTTACTTACTTTACTGGCGTAGACACCGCTTATGCGATTTTAGCCGAGTTAACAGCATTGCGCCATTTGCTTCTTCTTTTTGCTGTGTGGCGCCAGTTTAAAATACCAAGTACAGCCACCTGTTGGCAAGAGTGATTCTGCGCTGGATTTCAAGGCTGACATTATTATTGGTGCTGATGCTGGTTCCTAGATAGGCGAAATTATCTACGACCTCGAAGTTATGACTGTCAACAGTGACGTTGGAGCCGAGTCGCGAATTGGATGACTGTTTGTGTGACGACAGGAGATATTTCGTCTTGCCCTCGTTCACTACCAGACCCATATCCTTCGCTTCCTTATCCAATCTGGAGAAATAAGAACTCACGGCGCGGTTGTTGAGGCCAATAATGTCGATATCATCGGCGTACGCCAGCAGCTGTACACTCTTATAGACGATTGTACCTTCTCTATTCAGCTCTGCAGCTCGTATTATTTTCTCCAGAATTAAATTAAAAAAGTCACACGATAAAGAGTCACCTTGTCTGAAACCTCGTTTGGTATCGAACGGCTCGGAGAGGTCCTTCCCGATCCTGACGGAGTTTTTAATGTTGCTTAACGTCAGTTTACTTAGCCGTATAAGTTTTGCGGGGATTCCAAATTCAGACATAGCGGTGGGTGGTGGTGGGTGTCGATTCTCTTTTCACGGGTCTTTTCCATGATTTGGCGCATGGTGAATATCTGGTCTAAAGCCACACTGATAAGGTCCAATCAGTTTGTTGACGGTGGGCTTTAGTCTTTCACACAATACATAAATACATATTTAATAAAGTCCATATGAAATTGATACTAGATTTGTGGCAAGGACGCCGCATTATTGTCTCGCATTTAAGCGAGATTTCTCAACATATCGCTTATTTGGTTGCTAATCCTGGTTAAACGCTGTTTCGACTATTTTTGGCTAACTCTCACTGATCCATATTTTAGATATTTATCGTCATCTTGCCGTTTCAATTAGAAGTTTTTAAAAATTCTTTTTTATTCTTGGCTTCGGTCTTCTACTAAACCATTTCTTTATCAATCATGTGAAGGCAACTTTTATCGTTAGTGTTTCTAAAAAGATAGACTGCTTCCAATACTAGGGTTTCCCTCACCTGGTTGGGAACTATTAATTTTGGAACCAGTTCGATGCTGCCTTGGTAGCAATCATTTAACATTACACCTAATCTTCATGCATTTGTATTCAAGTAATTAAATAAATTCAGAGAAATATATTTTCATAATATTCTTTTTAATTGCATTTAATTTTTTATAATTTTCCAAAGAAGGATTCATCCTCATAAACAACTGCGCTTAACGTCCTACAAGCGGTAGACCACCAGCCAGACCACCGGCAGTACCAAGAACTCCCGATACTGCCGCACCACCAGGTAAACCAGAGGCCAAGCCTCCGACAGCTCCCAATAAGGGATCAGGTCGACATTCACAGCCATTTAGTAAAACTGTAAAGAATTAACAATAGTAGAAATGTTGAAGAAATCGTAGAAATGAAAAGTACCTACCTGTGACTAGCAGTAGAGCGGAAACTATTTGACGTAGAAAGAACATGACTTCAGAATGATATAAGTGTAAGGCGAAACTAACTTAGCTTTTAAGCTGGTGCCAGTGATATTTATACTTCTTTTAGACAACAGTTATACTATTTAATATTTTTAATTAGGGGCACGTTTAGAAATCGTGTTTGCAATTTTCTTTTTACAAAATTTCAATAAAGGAAATCAATAAAATTTGTTTATTATATGTTAGACGCTTTTTCGCTGACATTCTAAGTATAACAAAAAAAAAATATATACAATTCATACAAATTCGCTCACTAAAAAACTTATAATAAAACAAAAAAAAAAGAAAACTCTTTTCCATCTGTTTGCTCTGTGCGTTTGGTAAGAAAATCTATGATTTATTTATTTGGAATTTTCTAAATTACACTTTTCTCCTTCAACCAAGTGGAAGCCGACAGTGATACAACGGAATTGACTACTGCGTCCACTTCTTCTGCTGAATCGTCAGGTGATAGCGATGTACCAACCACTTTTTTGTACACCTTCAGTTCCTTATTGGGTTAAATACAATACTAATATACGTCTATTTTATATAAATGCAATAGAAATATATTTGCTCATGCCCTTTGAAGGTAAGGCAAAAACGCCGGCTGGGTCGCGGGAGGCCCATCTTGACAGGCTCGCAAAGGGCAAAGAAAAAGAGGGAATAGGGTCCAGCGTAAAATCCTTTTCGGGTAAGGCGACGAGCTTCAACCCTCTGAGATCCGCTCAACCGCCTGAAGCAACAAGGGCAAGTGACCCAGATCAACATATTTGCTGCTCCAACACCATCAAGCCCTCCCGTCCGTCGCCCTCCCACCGGGACAGGAAAGTGCACCCAATATAGTGGATAAGCTTAGCTCCCTCTCGGCCGATAAACTGACGGGGGTGCAGGAAGCCAGCCTTAAATGGACAATACGAAATCTCATTGCCAGTGAGAAGCGGACTGTAGGTTCAGGCAGCGGGAAACCCCCCTCTACAACAACAAGGCTTTGGTCTCAGGAAAACACCTCGAGTGTATCCAAGAGGCCCAGCACTAAATCAAAAGCCAACCGCCCAAACTGGAAGACCCTTTAGCGATGTTGCCAAAGAGCTTCTCACTCTAGGGGTCGTAGACAGGACGGATACATTTCTTCAGACATCTGGAAATCTGTGCTGATTGGTCTGTGTAGGTTGTAGAAAGGGATATTGCAAAGATATTCTGGCCCTGCATCCCCAGCGGCTATCGCTGAGGCCAGTGAGCTCTGGCCTGGGGCAGACTAGGTGGCTATGCATAGGCCTGAGCCTTCCGATCCAAAAGGTATTCTGGAACTGATCCAATTTGGCAATGATTGGAGGACAGCCCAAGTTAGCGGGATTAATGAAAAGCAACGCTTTGTGAGATTTGTCATAGCGATGCTTCACTCCCAGCTCTTGCGGACTGTGGGGGAGTTATAAGGTACGGCTTCTACTCCATTATGCTAAAAGTCCGAAAGAACAGTGAGAGAACGCCGCGAGCGGGTCTGCTAACCCTATAGTTCACTAGGAGGTGGTTCCCAATGACCCGGACATTGCCTTGAGCGATTCTGGGGATTAAATCGCCTCAAGGGAGGGAAAGGACGAGTTGCGCTTACCGAAAACACCATGCGTGGACCGGGGGTATCTGGTGACCCGGAGGAGGAAATCCGTGCCGAATCGAATGCTGAAAGCGAAATGCTCTCGGTATCCTAATTCGTCGGGACGGCTTTCACCAGATGGGAAAAAATGGAGGAGGACCAGCTTCTGTAATCCGGTACCGAAAGAGACGATATCGACACTGCTGTCATAAACCTCCCCGTGGCGTCTTGATCTCTCAGGATGGTGCAGATACTCAAAATTTATTTGCACCACTCTAAGGTACCGTCAGGTGGCCTCATTATGCGCCTCTGCGAGAAAGCGGAGGACTTATTTGAAGGTATGCATCAGAAATTTCTGTTCCTTAAGTGGGAAGGTGCTGTTGCCCAGCTGGTTAGTGTCCTCGACTAAAAACTCCGTCGTCACTAGCAAAAAAACTATTGAAATCTAAAACAGCGGTCATATAAAGAAGCGCCAATATAGTGTTGGATTTGTAGTGGAGACACCTCATCGCAGATTCCTGGCATTCACCATGGTGGATGAAACCCCCATTAAAGCGGAATTATTCAGCATATCGCCGATGGCAGAGCAGGACGTTGGGATCAAAGATATTTCTATGAACATTACTAGAACCTACCTTTGAGCAGTGCATCACCCACAATGCCAAAATCATGCTCGGCTTAACATTAAAAAAAAATTCTACATCCATGACAAAGCATCCCCATACGGCCTGAGGCTGATCGACTTCCCAATTGTTAATAATAGAAAATACGTTCTCATACTGGAAGTCCAAATGGCGTTTAAGCGCCTAAAAATAATGAAGCCATCGAAAAAATGTGGCAAAGAAATTGCAAGGGGCATGCATCAACTTCTCTGGAGAATATGGTCGGACGAGGGCATACCCGACGATTGAAACCAAAAAGTCGAACCTTCTTTGGACTGTGGTTTTTTAACACACAGAGACAGGTGCGTATTTTTGATGCGACAAGACTGTGATCCGAGTTGATGCTAGGTCCTCGGAACGAACGCATATCTAAAACACTGTACGAGTATAGGTATATGTCTTCCGTCAATCACGAATTATGGTTGGATGTATGATACAATAATTTAAAGGTATGTAGTTTCATTCTCTCTTCGCAGTCTTCTTCATTGCTATCTGACATTAAACGTGTTTCGGCTTTTTCGTGCTACCCTCTTCTCATAAAAAAAATCTAACACCTATATAATATATAACAATCTTATGTCCACATAGAAAAATCCAGTAATTTCCAAAAGTCTCCAAAAGTTATCGACTTGAAATTACATCAGACTGTTTCTATGATAACCTTGAAAAGTGGAAGTGGACCGGGGACTGACCTATTCATAAAAAACTCTTATGTCGCCGCGGAACGGGTGTTCTCCAAAAGTTAAAGGACGATTGACTTGAAATTTCGTCAGATTGCTTCTATGATACCTGGAAAGGGGTTAACGAAAAAAAATTTCGGGAAGTGGACCAGAGCTTGACCTATTCGAAAAAATCTTATTTATAGTTCGATTTGCTTGAAATTCGGTACGTAGTTTGCCCTGTACTTTAATTATTCTCTTCACAAAGTGTACCAGGGGCTGAAGTATTCAAAGAAATCTTATTTATGGCTTGATTTATCTGAAATTTGGTGCATAGATGGCTTCTTGCTTAGGTTAACAGGAAGATTACACTTCTCTCCGGGAAGTGGACCAGGAAACGACCTATTAAAAAAAGTCGAACTACTCTGCTCTCCGGGGAGTGAACCAAGTGTCAATGGTTAAACCAAAAATGTTGTATTCCCACAAGTATTGAGTGAATAAAGTTATGATAAAAAGATATCCCGTGATTAATTTTTCATACCTTCAATGAGTATGTGCGACAACGAAACGTTGCAGGGTACAGTTACTTTTTAAATAAAAAATATGTGAAAAATTTTCATAGTTTTTCAAATGTCACGTATTATATTGTATATTCCAAACCCTGATAGTGGACTTCATTGGGTGTATATCTTTCATGATTGTTGTGTTACAATTTGGGTAAATTGTAAGAAAGTATCAGAATTCAAGAAGATGAAAAGCTGGCTAGATTTGCTATATCTACGTTTGAATGCAAATTAGTATCACAGTTTTAGAGATGTTTTAAGGAAATTTTTAAAGCAAACAGGATATTATTTTAACTGTCGGTTTTTAAGAGCAGTGCAAATCTATATATAAAAATGAATTGCTGTTCGTTAGTCTCGCTAAAACTCGAGAACGGCTGAACGGATTTATCTTATCTTGGTCTTTAATTATTCGTGGAGGTCTAGGGAAGGTTTAAAAGGTGAGAAAAATTCGAATAATTGCCGGGAAGATCCTCAAAACAGCATTTTTCTATTTCCCATACAAACGTTTTCTAAATAAAATGGAGAGTCAATTTGTAATCCGCTGCATAAAGTTCAAATTTGCGTGCGCGTTGGAGGATCTAATACCGCGTTCCGATAGTCAACAAAAGTGAAAGTGAATCGCGAACGCGACAAAATTGCATAGTCACAAAATACAATACATAGTACATAAATAGTGGTCGGCTTCGAGAAACTTAATTTTAGCTAACTTCAGTTGTTAATCTGTCCGATTATTTTTTTAATAAGACTATATAGAAATCGAAAGATAAATCTTAAGTTTTGTCACAAATTAAATTATAAATCTTAAGTTAAATTTCTGAACGCAATCATAATATTTGACATTAGATTTGACAACCAAATAATGTGTCAATCCATCCTGTCGCATTTCAGAGCACGGAAAAAAGTATTACGACATTATATTGTGTTACGAGTTACGATATCTATGAGTGCATCCTTCTATCTTTGTGGCTATGTGCGCGAGAACTTTCTTAACTTTGGTGATCCTTTGTGATAGTGATATTCCAAGAAATGTGCTCTTTTTGTGATAGTGACACTTTACTGCTAAATGAGCGGGAAATTTTCTCATTTTGATTAATTGCAATTTACGATGCCGAGGAGAAGACGACCTGACTTAGGTCGTCGTAGTCAATCAAATGTGCGAAGAGCTACCGCACTGATGACCAGAGACAAACAGATCAAGAAAATAGTCGTATTGCTATGTCAGAATTGCGTTCTTTAGTGAGTGATAATGTAGGAGATAGGCTTAGAATGCAACGAGTTCGTGCACATCAAATACAACAACAGCAAGCTAGACATAATGAAATTGAGCGAATCCGCAGACGCAGTGCTCCTGTGATTCTTGAACGAGCTGCATTCCACTATGATCCGGCAATTGATTATTGTGCCGACAAATTGGTAACAATTGGGGAAATGAAAACAATTTGTAAATATTGTAAGGCGTTAAAATACACTGGTGAATTACTGGATTATGTTGTGCTGAAGGCAAATCCACCGTCGACAACATTAACAAGTTTCTTCACTGTCTGTCAAACTGATGATTTTGCTCGCACTTTGCTGTATGCTCACATGCCACGCTATTACACATGGAACGCATCATCGAAATCGTTTCAGCGTCGAAAACAAGGAACACCAGTTGAAGGACATCTGAATGTATTTGCTTCAGATGCTCAGGGTCGCATCTACACAGTACATCTAAATAATGATGAATGTTATTATTTGCGGTTGTTGTTGGTGAATGTTCGTGGTCCGACATCGTTTAAACAACTGAGAACAGTTAATGGACAGCTGTGTGCGACTTACCGTGAGGCATGTCAACTATTACATTTACTTGAGAATGATTCGCTCAAGGATTCCGTAATATCTTCATCGCCGCATCAAATTCGTACATTGTTTGCGATTATCATATCGACATGTTTCCCCTCGAATCCAAAAGATTTGTGAGTTAAGTATAGAGATGACATGTCTGAGGATGTTTTGCATCGTGTGCGCCGTCAAACTTTGAATCCTACACTAAAAATGACTGAAGAAATTTACAATGACACATTGATCATGATAGAAGATATGTGTTTATTGATGGCAAATAAAGTATTGTCGTGTTTGGGAATGACAGCACCCAATCGTCATATGCACGATGCATTAAACCACGAGTTGCAAAGAGAACATCAGTACGACATTGAAGCATTGGCCGAAACAGTTCGTACAAATGTTCCACAATTAAATCAACAACAAAGAATTGCGTACGACCCTTTGATAGAAGCTGTGAACAGTGGATCTGGTGGAATTTATTTTCTTGATGCTCCCGGAGGAACCGGAAAAACGTTTTTAATTTCATTGCTTTTGGCGAGGATCAGATCGCGAAATGATGTTGCTCTAGCGTTGGCTTCATCTGGAATAGCTGCGACTCTGCTAGAAGGGGGGCGAACTGCACATTCTGCCTTGAAATTACCACTAAACATGCAAATCAGCGAAACACCAATTTGGAACATCGCCAAAAATAGCGCAATGGCCAAGATCCTATAGGTATGCATATTGATTGTTTGGGATGAATGCACAATGGCCCATAAGAGGTCACTGGAGGCACTGGACAGAACGTTGAAAGATCTTCGTGACAACCAAAGTATTCATAGCCCCATGATTCTGTTGTCAGGTGATTTTCGTCAGACTCTTCCAGTATTCCCCGATCAACTGTTGCTGATGAACTAAAAGCATGCCTAAAATCATCAAATTTGTGGCAGTACGTAAAGACACTCCACTTAACAACTAACATGCGAGTATTTTTGCAACAAGATGAAACTGCAAATGTGTTTGCGAAACAGTTGTTAGACATTGGAAATAATAAAGTTGCAGTGGACACCTCGACCGGATTCATCACATTACCTAAAGATTTCTGTCACATCACAGACTCAAAAGTGGAGCTTATTCAGCGAGTTTTCCCAGATATAGCGCAAAAGTTCAATAACCATAATTGGCTGGGTGAACGAGCAATATTAGCAGCGAAAAATAAAGATGTCGAGGATCTTAATGCGACCATTCAGAATTTTCTTCCAGGACAGTTGGTTTCCTTCAAATCAGTCGACACTGTAATGAACCAGGATGACGTAGTCAACTATCCCACTGAGTTTTTAAATTCACTGGAATTGCCTGGGTTACCACCTCACAATTTGCAGTTAGAAGTAGGATCAGTTGTCATCATGCTACGTAACATTAATCAACCTCGACTATGCAATGGAACAAGACTGGCTGTGAAAAGACTGATGAATAACGTCATTGAGGCGACAATCATAAAAGGAAAATACAAAGGAGAGGATGTCTTGATCCCGAATCATACCGATGATTCCAACGGACTTACCATTCGATTTTAAACGCTTGCAATTTCCAGTACGTCTGGCCTTTGCGATGACCATAAATAAATCGCAAGGACAGTCGTTAGAAGTTTGTGGAATCAACTTGGAGTTTCCCTGTTTCGCGCATGGACAATTATATCAAATTTAAACCTTATAAATAGCCAGTATTTCAGGAAAACTCTGTTTTGTAAGTAAGCAACATGATGTATCGAAAATAATAATAAAACTTCATGCATTATTCAATAAATGCTTTTTTATTAAATACGGATTCGATTTGTTTGTTTTAAAATCGTTTTATACAAAAGAGTAGGTCTTTTGTTCATGGATGAGGCAGTACGGAGTCTGCCGGGTCAGCTACTTCATTATAAAAATGTCATAATTACCCTTGAAGTCGATTAAACTTTCAAACACTTTTGAATTCAATCTAACCGCCAAATATTATATATTGATATTAGTCAGTTAGTTAGTTAAACAGCTTGTTCAATCACGGAACCCTGATCTCTCTTAATGATACCTATGTTGGTTCTGTGAAGAAGATTCCCCTCAACTTTCTAGATGTTCAAACCAATGGGTGTTCAAATTTCAAAGTTGGATGTCCTTCCTACGGAATGAATGCCACTAATCGGCGCCGGAGACTCTCTCCCAACAAAAAAAACGACACCAAATTTGCGCTCGTTTATGTACACTCCTTAGTATGTTTCATGAGGAGCCACCTTATACCATCCTTGTCCCGTCCGTGTTAGAAAACATATTGTGGACGTTACCGTACTTTTGACTCTCTGTCAAGAATGCGAATGACGTAGCGGCAACAATTTGATGTAATGATGGCAATTGCGCTTCCTTTACAGTGAGTGAGAATGAAGTTTATATGAAAAAGTCTTTTATGTGATTTTTTATATTTTTAATTACTTGCTCACTTTAAACATTCCGAACTTCTTGGCAAAATGTTTATTCTAAATGAAATTCATTTCTTCATCCGTTGAATGTGGTTTGGTGGAAAAATGTTCGGAATATGAAATGTATTCTTTGCACAAAGAAAGGAAATTTCGTAAGAAAAATTATAAATCAGATGCACCAGATATGTAGCCTAAGGCATTAGCTTTCTTGTGATACCAAATTCTTCTTCGGTGCGTTAACTATTAACTAACTTATCACCTATCTTCACCATTTTCGGTCAAGCTGTCGACAGAACCACAGCTTTTTAGTAAAACTGCAAAGAATTTACCATATAATTTCAAAATTGTTTGAAGAGGTTTCCTTTAAGAAATTGTGGAAGTGAATAGTATCTTTCTGCGACTAACAGTAGAGCGGAAACTATTTGGTGGAGAACGAACAACGGTATAAAATAATAATAAATTATATTTCTTCCAAAAGCAGTTAAATTTTATCTTTTTTTAGATTATTTGCGCACGTTCGAAAATCGTGTTTTACATTTTTTTAACAAACTTTCATTAAAGAAAATCAAAAATACTTTTTAAATATATTTTAGATGCTGTTTCGCTTTTTCTAAAAATTTGGCTTGCAACTTTTTCTTATAAATACAATTTGCTGCTGTATATTTTTAATTTAAGTTCAAAATGTTCCGAAAATTGTTATACGTTTTTGTGGTCTGCGCCTTTGGTGAGAAAATTATTATCGATTTTTTTCTTATTTTCTAAGTTACAATTTCCTCCTTACAGTATTTATGAGCTTCAACCCAGTGGAAGCCGGCAGTGATGATAGTTCCACTGCGGCTGCAGAAACTTCAACCTCTGCGGCATCGACTGCTTCGCCTTCTGCAGGCAGCTCCAGCTCTCAGAACAGTACCCAAAGTGGACTATTGGGAAATCTCGTTTCACCATTGATCGATGTACCAAGGAATGCAATGCATTCTCTTCTTCAATTGTTTGGTTAAAAACTAGTGCACATATGCTTTTTGAAACTTTCTTGATGTCGAAATATATTCGTAATTGCTTATAAATAATTCGTGTACTTGGTGTGAAATGGTAACACGTAAGAGTTTTGTGAACTAGAGTGGTAATTTTTCGATCCTTAATTTTTTCTGTGAAGTCAAGAGGGATCTAAAGCTTTTGCTAAACCGCTTCCATAGGGCCTTGAGATTGGGAGGGTCTTCAGAAATATACTAAATATAATTCGACTTCGGTAAAAACTAGAGCTGCTAGGGATAACCTTCCAACCGGAGAAGAGTTCTGAGAACATATGTATTTATGGTAGAAGTATTGTTTAGGGTAGTCGTAGGAGCCAAATAACCAGGGATAGTGGTGAAGACTATGCAAAATTAATTCTAGCACTAGATGTCAAGCGCGTTATTCGAGCTGATACTTTTCTATAGAAAAAGTCGCTTTTTCCTATCAGCACTGTTCAATACATGCAAACATAGCAGTATAACGACATGTCCAAGATATCAAAGGGACTGCATTTTCCCGATACTAAGTTTCAATAAATTACAGTCTTTGTTCTGAGATTTACAAACGGATTGACTACATCTCTAATGACTTCTAACGCAGCTGCAGAAACATTGACGAGATTAAGTCAACGGAACATTACTTCTGCTACTGTCTAGCCCTCAGTGTGGGTAGAGAAAAGTGAGAAGAGTCTCTAATTCTAGAGCCACTATGGGTATCTACCATATTGTAAAATAATATAAATTTGGCAACTATAATTATCACTCTTCTTCATTCCACTATTCCTTTGTAATACGTGCTTATTTTACACTGAATATATGCTTAATAAAGTCAGTCGTCATATTGAATTCAAACTGCGCGCATTTATCTTTGCTCAACAGGTTATGGGCTTATTTATGTTTGGAAAGTTCTAGAAGTTATATACCTATATATTATATTAAATGGTTAAGATGGCTACGGGGACGCTCAGTTTTCCTTTTGAAAAATTGCGAGGCAGCGAGGCTTTGATACCTGGAGGAGAAATGCCAAATCGTACTTGATATTAAAAAATTGCTGGAAGATTACCGAATAGGGAGTGTCTGAGAATTCTACAGAAAAGGATCGTGATGCAAATGAACGTGCATTGGCGGAGATTACGCTCATGGTGGAGCCAAGTAATTTCTCCCACAGCGAATGCTCAAAGTGCAAAAGACGCATGGGATTCGTTAATGACAGCATATGAAGATACTGGTTTAACTCGCAAGGTAGAGCTTTTAAATAAGCTGGTGCGGTTGAAACTGGAGCAGTTCCGGTCTGTACAAGATTAAGTCAATGAAGTGGTAATGACTTCAATTAAGCTGCAGAAAGCAGGTCTTAATATTGGCGAAAAAGTTGTTGCTCCATTATTGCTCGCTGGGTTGCCTAATAAATATCAAGCACTCGTTATGGCAGTGGAAAAATCCAAAGCAAAGTTAACGGTCGACAGCGTTAAAAGTTTGTTGTTGCAGGACGTCAAGTTTGACTGCAGCAAAGAGTCTACAGATAATGCTCTATATTCGAAGAGAGACAAAAATTTCAATGTTTTGGTTGCGGTAAAGAAGGGCATATGCGAAAAGATTGCCGCAAGATTATACAGTCCAAAGTAGGTACTGAGAGCGAATGTAAGAGTAAGACGGCAATGGTTTCCAACTCGTTGTCAGCAAATTCGTGTTTTCACTCTCAGAGTGGTAAATGTTTGTAGTACGTCGACTCAGGTGCAACGTCACATATGACGAATGATCAGCGCTTGCTTTCAAAAGATAGAGCGGCAGAGCATAGCGAAGTAATTTTGGCAAATAAGGAACGAGTGCATGTCAAAAGCGTTTGGTGACGTCAGCCTCATTCTAAATGTAAACCAAAGAAAAATAGCAACAAATGTTCGAAATGTGGAATATGTTAATATGTTCCTGGCCTTTGCGCTAATCTTTTATCTGTGCGACAAATAACAAAGCAAAACAAAAGAGTAGTTTTCGAAGGTAATTCGTGCAAGATATTTGATTCGAACGGCAATATAATTGCCACAGCGCATGCAGAGGACAACGATTTGTATAAATTAGACTGCGAATAAACTCCTGTAGGCAGAGCAATGACAACGATGGATAATTTTGAAGTTTGTCATCGTAGGTTGACGCATATATGGTATGTAAGCAAAGCATTCAGCAGGTGCAGAAAGCAACAGATGGGGTAACTTACAGTGGCGTAACCGATGAAGGATGTATTATATGCCATACCAATCGTGCAAAAATCGGATGTACTTGAGAAAACACAGTGTGGACGTAAAATTAAAATTTTTAGATCAGATAATGGCACAGAATATTGCAATGAGAAATTTACGAAATTTATGCGTGACTGCGGTTCATCAGAAGACTGCTCCATATACGCCCGAGCAAAATGGGGTGGCTGAGCAGATGAACCGAACATTAATTGAGCGTGTTAGGTGCATGATATTAGATTCTGGTTTGGGTAACATACATATTTTGGGCTGAAGCAGCGAATACAGCAGCCTACTTGGTTAATCGAATTCCGTGTAGAAGCAATGATCGATGCCCGGAAGAAATGTGGTCTGGTGTAAAACCGAATCTAAAGCACTTACGTATATTTGGTTGTACTGCGATGGTTCACATACCGAAACAGAAACGAATGAAACTTGATTCGAAATCAGATGAATGCATATTTGCAGGGTATTGCACTGTTTCCAAAGCACACAAACTGTATCAAAAATCTGATTATTAGAAAACACAAACAACTAAATAAAACGAGCGGAACCGAACTTGATTGTTGATATTGGTGATGTAAGGGAAGTTTATGACATTAACAATTCTGGGGAGGAAAGTGAAAGAGAATTGTTAGATGTCGACAAATCTTCCGACAGTGAGTTTGATACTCCTGATGAAAGCGAAGCAGCTGTTCAGCATACAGTGAATAAGAGCAACAACACCATATGTCCAGTTCGTTGGTCAAAGCGCATTGCAGACAAGGCCAAAGAAAATTTGTTAATGAGTGCGGTGTGTGATTTTGATGATCCTGTAAATGTTAAGGAGGCATTAAGTAGTGCTGAAGCGAGCGTTTGGAAAATCGTGATGGAAGAAGAGATCGATTCTCTGAAATCAAATAACACATGGCTGCTTACGAAATTGCCTGATGGTAAAAAGGCCATAAATTCAAAATGGGAATTCAAAGTTAAACGTAATGCTGATGGTGCGCTTGTTTGTCATAAGGCAAGGCTGGTTGTAAAGGGTTGTACGCAACAACAGGGAATTGACTATGTGGAAACTTTTTCACCAACACTACGTTTTCTGTTTGCAATGGCGGCGAAGTATGACTTGTCGGTGGGTCAGTTGGATAGCATTCCATATATGGAAGCAATTGGATGTCTTCTGTACGCAGCACAAAATACTCGTCCAGACATCAGTTTTGCAGTCAATTTGCTAAGTCGTTTTTAAACAAAACCCCGGCAAAGCTCATTGGATTGCAGTGAAGCGTGTGATGCGGTATTTGAAGGGTACTATCAGCAAAGGCATCATTTATTAGAAATCAGCTGAAGATCTTACTGGTTTTTGTGACCCTGACTGGGCAGGAGATATTGACGAAAGGCGATCTACGTCTGGTTACGTGTTTGTTATGCAGGGTGGAGCAATATCTTGGTCTACGCATAGGCAACGAACGATTGCATTGTCATCTATTGAAGCAGAGCTAATGTCAGTAGTAGGTGCTATGCAAGAAGTCATTTGGTTAAATCGGCTAGTATCTGAGTTGGTTCCAGGTAGTCCAAAGGCTACAACACTTTATTGTGACAATAAGTGCGCAATCCACATTGTGCGTAACAACAACTTTTCACCACGAACTAAACATATTGGCATAAAGATGAAATTCGTACGAGAGAAGCAGGATAATAAATCTTTAAAATTGATATACATATCTACGAGCGAGATGTTGGCAGATGGTTTAACGAAAGCTTTACCAGCAGTTAAGAATGAATTAATTAATGCCAAATTGGGGCTAAAGTAAAGATCTGTAAATTATAGCTGAATTTCTAAATGTCAATTATAAGTAATATTAATAGTCTTAAAACTTTATATACTTTTGTAAGTATGCCAGATGTTCTACAATATTAAAGGGAAGTATTGTAAAATAATATAAATCTGGCAACTATAATTATCACTTTTCTTCATTCCACTATTCCTTTGTAATACATGCTTATTTTGCACTGAATATACAGTGGCGGACTAAATTCTACATACGACCCCTTTTTTTGGAATCCCTACCGTCCCATAGTTTTTACAGGAAAAGTATTGATGTAGCCTTGCTTTGAATTTAATTGTAAGACAAAACCGAAAATTTCATATTTGTTCAACATTAACTTTCAATGTTATTAACAAAAAACTCAAAAAAGCCGATGACAAAAGTGAACATACGTTTCATTAATTTGTTTCGTTTATTACTTCAGCTATTTTTTTCGGTGGTCAAGTACCGTTTTTTTTTTCTTTTTACACTTTTCTTGGTATTTGGCTTTATCTTCATTGTTTTCCATCATTTGAAAAAAGAAATACAATCGCGAAAATGTCGCCAGTAACGGAAATCCCGGTGGCTGTGCAAAAATTGATTATAAAACACAGAAATGATAAGAAAACGTTCGGCAAAATAGCTAAATTGTTAAATTTAAGAAAAGCGACGGTGCAAACAATTTATAAAAACTTGCAGAATCGGGCTCGTTCGAGAGTAAGCCGTGAAGTGGCCGTCCAAAGAAGCTTACCCATAGGGACATCTCTTTCATCCGTAATAAAGTAAGCCAAAATTCCAAGGTACATGCTACCAATTTGGCCCAAAAGCTAGCGAAATGATCCCAAATTGTCGTGCACTTACGCACAATAACAAGAACTCTTAACAACGAAGGATTCTACAGCAGAACTCCTCGCAAGAAGCCTCTCATAAGCGAGAAAAACCGCGCACATCGGTTGGAGTTCGCTAAAAAGCATCTAAAGAAGGATCATGAGTTCTGGAAAAGCGTACTATTTACGGATGAGTCAAAATATAACATATTTGGATGCGATGGCAGAGCAAAAGTTTGGAGAAAACCCATTACTGCCATGGATCCCAGGCACCTTATTTCGACCTTAAAGCATGGTGGTGGGAGTGTCATGGATTGGAGAGCAGTTGCAGCGTCTGGGGTGGGTAAATTGGTCTTTATTGAAGGAAATATGGATCGCTTCGAGTATAAGACCATATTGGAAAACAATTTGAAGTTATCTGTGGACAAACTGTGCCTTGACTCGAGATGGATCTTTCTACAGGATAATGATCCTAAGCACACAGCGCAAATTGTAAAGGATTGGCTGCTGTATTATGCTCCGCGGCAGTTGCACTCATCACCACAAAGCCCGGAATTGAATATTACATAGCACGTATGGAAAATATTGGAGCGGAAAATTCGAAAACACCCTATAAGTAATGCATCAAAGCTCAGAGAGAAACTTCAAGAAGAGTGGCAAAACATTACAGGAGAAGAGCTGGAAAATTTGGTTTTTTTCAATGTTAGACGCTTGCAAGCGGTGATCGATGCGCATGGTGGCCCAACAAAATATTAACTTAGTTATTAAAATTAATATGATTACCTAGAATAGCTAAGCAAAAAAACGTATGTTCACTTTTGTCAGTGCCTTTTTTCCATTTTTTGTTAATAACTTTGAAAGTTAATGTTGAATAAATGAGAAATTTTAGTTTTTGTTATATACTTGAATTTAAAACAAAACTGCATCATTATTTTTTCTGTGAAAGCTATAGGACGGGTTGAATTCCCAAAAAATGGATCGTATGTAGACTTTAGTCCGCCACTGTATGATGAATAAAGTCAATCGTCATATTGAATTCAAACTGCGCGCAATTATCTTTGCTCAACAGTATCACAATCTGCCAGCAGATCAAATCCACTTTGACGAAGACCCGGATTCGACAAGGGAAAGTGCTATTCAAGCACCCAGTTTAATATGTACACAGGAAATGCTGAGTGTGCACTAGATGCAGTGAGGAAGATTCCTCTCAACTTTCTGGATTTTCAAACCAATTGGTGTATTTTATGAAGTTCAGGAGATTAATGATGCGCCCACGCCCCGACGGAAGATAAGGATGACTTGACCAAAGATGCCTTTTACGAGCGCCTCGAACACATTTATGAGCCCTGCCCCCGCCAGGACGTCAAAATTGTGCATGGCGACTTCAACGCTAGGGTTGGCAAAGAAGGTACCTTTAGTACGACTGTCGGAAAATTCGGCCTCCACAACGAAACATCTCCAAATAAGCTGAGGCTGATCGACTTCGCCGGGGCCCGAAATATGGTTGTCTGTAGCACTAGATTCCAACACAAAAAAATTCACCAAGCTACTTGGCTGTCTCCAGATCGGATAACTTCCAACCAGATCGATCATGTTGTGATAGATGGAAGCCATGTATCCAGTCCAACTCGTATCATTATCTTGTCGCAGCAAAGATACGCACGTGCCTCTGTGTATCGAAGAACACCCGTCAACAAACACATGGAAGGTTCGACGTTGAAAAGCTGCAATCACAGCAGACTGCCGAGCGGTTTTCTACTCGACTTGCACACCTGCTCTCTGAGAGCACTCATCAGCAACTCGGTATAAGGGAACTGTGGGACGGCATTGCAAACTCCCTGCCTACAGCTGCAAACGAAACCATTGGATTTCGGAAAGGTCGCAGTGGAGACAAAACAGACTGCCTACCTCGCAACCTTGCAATCGACCACAACACGTGCGGAGTGGGATAGGTACCGAGAACTGAAGAGGGAAGCAAGACGCGTCTGCAGACAAAAAAAGAAAGAGGCCGAGATGCGCGAGTACGAGGTGCTTGAGAAGTTGGCCGACAAGTGTAACGCTCGAAAGTTCTACGAAAAGATACGGCGACATACGGAAGGTTTCAAGACCGGAGCAAACTCTTGTAAGACCCAGGGAGGTGAGCTAGTGACAGATGCCCAGAGTATACTGAATCTATGGAGGGAGTACTTCTCCAGCCTGCTGAATGGCAGTGAAGGGGAAACACGCGGAGATGGTGAACCAAAACTCCAATTGACGACGATGGAAAAGTTGTTCCGATACCAGACTATGAAGAAGTCCGAATAGCAATCGTCCGCTTAAAAAACAACAAAGCGGCGAGGACCGATGGATTACCGGCCGAGCTATTCAAAAACGGAGGTGGAGAACTGTTCAGGTTCATGCATCAGCTTTCTTTCAAAATATGGTCGGATGAATGCATGCCCGACGATTGGAACCTAAGTGTGTTCTCCCAATCCACAAAAAAGGCGATCCCACAGTCTGCGTCAATTACCGTGGAATAAGCCTCCTTAACATCGCATATAAGGTCTTATCAAGCGCATTGTGTGAAAGACTAAAGCCACCGTCAACAAACTGATTGGACCTTATAAGTGTGGCTTTAGACCTGGTAAGTCAACCATTGACCAGATATTCACCATGCGCCAAATCTTGGCAATAGACCCGTGAAAAGAGAATCGACACCCACCACCTTTTCGTCGATTTTAAAGCAGCCTTCGACAGCACGAAAAGGAGCTGCCTTATACTAATAGCTCCGTCAGGATCGGGTAGAACCTCTCCGAGCCATTCGATACTAAACGGGGTTTCAGACAGGGTGATTCCTTATCGTGTGACTTTTTTAATTTAATTCTGGAGAAAATAATACTATAAGAGTGTACACCTGCTGGCGTACGCCGATGATATCGACATTATTGGCCTCAACAACCGCGCCGTAAGTTCTGCTTTCTCCAGAATGGATAAGGAGCGAAGCGAATGGGTCTGGTAGTGAATGAGGGCAAGACGAAATATCTCCTGTCATCAAACAAACAGTCATCGCATTCGCCACTCGGCTCCCGCACCAAGCAGCGAAAAGAAGAGAAGAATGGCGCTCTTACACGTATATGATTCGGCTATAATCGCGTAAGCGGTGCCAACGCCAATAAAGAAGAAGAAGAAGTTGAAAATTTTATTAGCGACAAGATCAAACATTTCTGAGCAAACACATTTAGTGTCTTGTCAATGTCAATGCCACTACTCGGCGCCGAATTCTCTCTCCCACCAAAAAAACCGACACCAAATTTGCGCACGTTTATGACCACACCGTACTATGTTTCACAAAGAGTCACCTTCTACCATCCCTGTCCTGTCCATCACACTTCTTGGGCGATGATTATGTCAGCCTTCGCAATAGAGATAATTAATAAAACTATTATTTTATGTTATTTTAGACGTTACCGTACTTTTGACTCTGTGTCAAGTGTACTAATGAGTGAGTGAGAATGAAGTTTATTTGAAAAAGTCTTCTATGTGATTTTTTATATTTCTAATTACTTACTCACTTCAAACATTCCGAACTTCTTGGCAAAATGTTTATCTTAAATGAAATTCATTTCTTCATCCGTTGAATATGGTTTGGTGGAAAATTGTTCGGAGTATGAAATGTATACTTTGCATAAAAAAAAGAAATTTCGTAAGAAAAATTATAAATCAGATGCATCAGATATGTAGCCTAAGGCATTAGCTTTCTTGTGATACCAAATTCTTCTTCGGTGCGTTAACTATTAACTAACTTAAGACCTATCTTCACCATTTTCACTGTTTTCCCATGCCCATAACTTCAAGCAAAACCAGGTAAAAATCGATCAAGCTTTCGACAGAACCACAGCTTTTTAGTAAAACTGCAAAGAATTTATAATTTCAAAATTGTTTGAAGAGGTTTCCTTTAAGAAATTGTGGAAGTGAATAATATCTTTCTGCGACTAACAGTAGAGCGGAAACTATTTGGTGGAGAACGAACAACGGTATAACATAATAATAAATTATATTTCTTCCAAAAGCAGTTAAATTTTATCTTTTTTTAGATTATTAGCGCACGTTCAAAAATCGTGTTTTACATTTTTTTAACAAACTTTCATTAAAGAAAATCAAAAATACTTTTTAAATATATTTTAGATGCTGTTTCGCTTTTTCTAAGAATTTGGCTTGCAACTTTTTCTTATAAATACAATTTCCTGCTGTACATTTTTAATTTCAGTTCAAAATGTTCCGAAAATTGTTATACGTTTTTGTGGTCTGCGCCCTTGGTGAGAAAGTTATTATCGATTTTTTACTTATTTTCTAAGTTACGATTTTCTCCTTACAGTATTTATGAGCTTCAACCCAGTGGAAGCCGGCAGTGATGATAGTTCCACTGCGGCTGCAGAAACTTCAACCTCTGCGGCATCGACTGCTTCGCATTCTGCAGGCAACTCCAGCTCTCAGGACCATATCCACGGTGGACTATTGAGAAAGCTCATTTCACCATTGATCGATGTACCAAGGAATGCTATACACTCTTTTCTTCATTTCCTTGGGTAAAAACTAGTGCACATCTGCTTTTTGAAAATTACTTGATGTCGAAATATATTCGTAATTGCTAATAAATAACTCGTGTACTTGGTGGGAAATGGTAACACGTAAGAGTTTTGTGAAACTAGAGGTCAGATGTGGTAATTTTTCAATCCTTAATTTTTTCTGTGAAGTCAAGAGGGACCTAAAGCTTTTGCTAAACCGCTTCCATAGGGTCTTGAGAGTGGGAGGGTCTTCAGAAATATAATAAATATAATTCGACTTCGGTAAAAAACTAGAGCTGCTAGGGTTAGCCTTCCAACCGGAGAAGAGTTCTGAGAACATATGTATTTATGGTAGAAGTATTGTTTAGGTTAGTCGTAAAAGCCAACAAACCAGGAATAGTGGAGAAGACTATGCAAAATTAATTCTAGCACTAGATGTCAAGTATTCGAGCTGATACTTTTCTATTGAAAAAGTCGCATTTTCCTATCAGCACTGTTCAATAGATAATAACACAGCAGTATAACGACATGTCCAAGATATCAAGGGGACTGCATTTTCCCTATCCTAAGTTTCAATAAATTACAGTCTTTGTTCTGAGATTTACAGAAGGATTGACTACATCTCTAATGACTTCTAACGCAGCTGCAGAAACATTGACGAGATTAAGTCAATGGAACATTACTTCTGCTACTGTCTAGCCCTCAGTGTGGGTCGAGAAAAGTGAGAAGAATCTCTAGTTATAGAGCCACTATGGGTATCACAATCTGCCAGTAGATCAAATCCACCTTGATGGATCGAAGACCCGGATTCGGCAAGGGAAAGTGCTATTCAAGCACCCAGTTTAATATGAGAGAGGACTTCACTTTTCAATTGCTTACTTTTCCAAAATAACAGATATTGGCAAGAGTGGTTCTGTGTTGGAATCTTAAAACATTTGCGGGGTCGTCATCAAAAGGGGGTCTCTCAGCCGTGGCATATTTCGATTTTTTATTGGAGTTTACTTTGCATGTGGTGGGTCCCAAACCCTACGTACAATACCCAATACTATGGTATTCGCCTTCTCACTTTAGCTCATCTCCAAAAAGAATTGTTTCTGGTCACTTCCAGGTGAATGTCAGTCAACAATTTTCCTGACTTGCGGGAGCTTCTACACATGGTTTAATTTTTTTTATATTTATTAATATTTAATGTTGGTCGGCCCAGAACTCAAACCCTGGCTTTCTGAATGGTATACACATAGCTAACACTCGGCTATTGCGGCCGCCAATGACTACTTTATTTTACATTAAATCGACACTCATCCTGTCGCAACAAAACACCAACAGGTCTATGTGTGACCTATCTTAAGCCGCATTTCTAGCATTGTAATTAGCAGCAAGTAAACCGGTGATAAACGCGTCTAATAATGTTTACTCTATGGCTCATAGCTTTCACGGTTTTACAGACATACACACGAGTACATGCCTACACGTACATATCTACACAATCAATAAAGCAACTTGACTCGTGGCGCAACAGCTGCGGCCGCACTCTTAGTTACATAAATCGTTTGCTGATGATAGCGATTAATTAAAGACAATCGATGGCAATCTTAAGCGTATACGTGTCAGTAATAATTACACATTTCCAGCAGATTGAAACGCGAGTTAAATGGGCACGCACCGCAAGCGTCAGGCCGACCATAAGCGTACATATTTACTGGTCTACGTTTACCAGAGATAAAGTGGGCGATCCGCGGCACGCATTCTGGACTGATAGAGATTAATTTGGCGAAAAAAGAAAACAAAAAATATGGGAAGTCAGCGCTGTGTAGCCCAAGAAAGATAACACAAGCAAGTGTAGAGCCCAGGTTGAGCATTGACCAGTCTATTGAATATTTCCATATGGCTCCAGCAATTAAACGCATTTCCAATTTCATCTGTGAGAGACGACAGTTAAAACACGCCTAACGAGCGCTATTTTGAAAATAAGATAATAAGGAGATCAACAACCAACAGTCGAGACAGGACCCATTCTCCTCCAGCATGGCTACAAATATGAAGTTCATTTCAAGGATAATTTTAGTTTGTGGTAAAAATTTTAGAAGAGTATTTAAAAATTATTTGTATTGACATCTTACCTCTTTTTTATAGTTGTTTGGCAGACCAGCTCTTCACAAGAGTCGATAGAAGAAACGCAAATGCACTTCCGCCTTTTGCTGAGAAAAAAAGCTTCATCGACAATAACTACAACTTCAACTTTGGTGGAGAACTCATTGTCCACACAAATAACTACACCCACACCATCTCAAGAGCCCTCTTTTTTCCTATTACCGCCAGACTCGACCACACAATCATCTGTTCTGCCAAATTCAAGTTTTCCATCAGACCAACGACCACTTTCGATGTCTACTTCACTTACGCCTGTGGCAGTCTCACCACTGATACCTACAACTCCCTTACTTCCACTTATCACTACAAAAGTGACACCAAGCACAATGCCGTTTGCTTCGGCAATCTCTGAAAAATCGAACAAAATTCGCGAATTTCCGAAGTATAAATTTAAAATAAAACGGCATCGTACTACAACAAAGAACCCGGAAGTCGCTTATACAGTAAGATCATCCTTGCCCCCCTCCATTCCACTCCTTTTGCTCCGGTCACAAAAGCTGCTTCCACTTCCAAGCCACTAGCAAACAATATCCTTCCAATCATGCCTTCTAGAGCTTAAACCGGGAATGGCTTCATCGGGTGGACACTTCTTTAATCACCTCATAAAAGCAATAGTGGATAAGCAATATTGAATTAGTTCCCATTCATTTTTAGACTATATCTTTTTATATTTCTTATTAATAAACATTTGAGGATGTAGATGTCTTTTGAATTTTTAGAATGCTTTGAAGATTTTTCTGAGAGGAATCTGATTAATTTGGTTAACCAAAGCATATTGGATGGAGACTTTTCGGTTTCAAAACTAGCTGTAAGTTGAGCCTTACCTATGAGCTCCCGCGGTTAAGAGGGTGTAAATTGGGGATTGCAGTAGAGGCCACGTTAGGGAGTCCAAGAAACGTACAGTTTGATTGGTGTTCAAACCTCCATGACAATATTCCTAGCAAGAGTCGGTAAGAAGGTTTTGATCGCCTCTCGATGATACTTTTTTTGCCCACATATCATCAACTTCTTCGAGGAGCAAGAGGACGAATTGCCTACGGTTGTGTTGAAAGTTTGTGGCAAAACAAAAATATTCTGACTGCAGAAAAATATCAGGAAGGACACCGTCGTCGGTGGCTACTTAAAAGAAGGAAATTCTTTCCGAAATCCAATAATTTGTAAAACGAGTGTTCCTGGTTTTCAATTAGAGGAAAATTAGGTTTACTCGGGATTGCATAATGAAAACTTCAACTCAAAAAATTAATATGTCACATTCAAAATCAAGCTTAGCTTCTCCAAAATTCAATAATTAGATCGCTCGTTCATTGACTAGCAGTGAGCACTAATGACGTTACTGTCAATATTGACATTGCAAATGCCACACCATCATTTTGGCGGCTGAGCAGAAATGAACGTATGCGACGAGACACACTTTGACGCAACACCGACGTCGAATAATCGAAATGGCCAATTAAGACAAGGAAAAATAAGAAAAATAAGGGAGGAAACACCTAATAAAATCAGCCAAGTGAGTTAAGCGTCAAAGTGAATGGACGGTTATTTGAATGGCACTCAAGGATTTGATATAATTTTTGCAACCATAAAAATGCAATTCGATTTTAGTAGAAAGAATTTTGTATACAGGGTGTGACATTCAGACCTAACAGAATCTTTCGGAAGATAGATACGTGGACTTGGAATTATTACTGGTCTAACAGAAATTCTAAACTCCTATACTTCGACACCCGCTTCGGAAACTTTGTATCTATTTTGCAAATATCTAAGACGGATTATAGACAACGCTCAGTACTGTTCAAGCATCAAAGCCATAACCGAGAAAGTCTCACTAAAACCTGGCGTCCCAAAAGTTTACTTGCTACTCACTAGAAATACATAGAAGGACTGAAAACAGGCAATAAATATTTAGACCAAGCTGGCAAACCTCTACTGATGTCGTTTGAAGTCAATATTTAGCTAATTATTTCAACTAAAACGCCACGTTTTACAAAAGAGACCTTTCATTGAACCGGTGCACTGCGCGAGAAAATATAGATAGATCTTCGTGTAGCAGATAGATACAGGGAATAAGCTCTGCGAGGTAGACATACAAAAACAGAGAGAGCAACTGAGCTACACGGTGGCAGATATATAGTGTGAAATATAGACAGAGAGCCCCGCAGAGATATGTACATAAGTATAGAGCATGAAATAAAGTTCCGCGAGAGAAATAGATAGATACATAATGCGAATATAAAGGGTGGTTAAATTGTAAGGGCCGATGTTGAATGTGAACCACACCTAAACGCCAAGTTTTTTTCCGAATTTAATTTGACATTTCTCTATTTCAGACTTACTCAATTTGAACCATGGAGAGATACACAATCCAACAACGTGTTAAAGTTATCCAGACTTATTATGAAAATTTTCGAAGAAAATCATCTTCAGTGATGAGGCACATTTTCACCTCAGTGGATTCGTCAATAAACAGAATTGCCGCATTTGGGCGAATGAGAATCCAAGAGTGATTGTCGAAAAACCAATGCACCCACAAAGAGTGACTGTTTGGTGCGGTTTATGGGCTGGCGGCATCATCGGGCCGTATTTTTTCCAAAATGAGGCCGGTCAGGCAGTTACTGTGAATGGTGTTCGCTATCGTGAGATGATAACGAATTTTTTATGGCCCCAATTGGAAGATATGGATGTGGACGATATGTGGTTTCAGCAGGACGGTGCCACTTGCCACACAGCTAACGAAACAATGGCTCTTTTGCGCAACAAATTCAATGGCCGTGTTATCTCTCGTAATGGCGATGTCAATTGGCCCCCAAGATCATGTGATTTGACACCGTTGGACTTTTTTCTCTGGGGTTATTTGAAAGAAAAGGTGTACGTCGATAAGCCAGCAACAATTCAAGAGCTAAAGGATGAGATAATTCGGCACATTAACGGCATAGAAACTCCATTATGCCTCAGCGTCATCGAAAATTTGGACCATCGTATGGAGGTGTGCCGCCGAGGTCGCGGCGCTCATTTGGCCGATATTTTGTTATATACATAATTGAGTAATACCAATATATCATAATAAAATAAAATTTCAATAATTTCCTAAATAGTTTGTGTTTTATTCAAAATCAACATCGGCCCTTGAAAATTTAACCACCCTTTAAATATAGAGATTGAGCTCCACAGGGGAAAACATAGAACAAAACTCCGCGAGTGAGATAGAAAAATTGAGGGCAGCGGAAAGATATGGAATAATAAATAGACACCATGACCTCGCCAGTGCAGCTGCTTTCGCAGAAGTCACACTATAAGAATCACCATGTCTGAAACCTCATTTCCGAATTCAGATATAGAGGTCTAGAGGCAGCTGTTTTTCATGTAGTCGAAGACTCCTTTTTTCACGGGTCTTTTCCAAAATTGGCTGATGCACGCACCTTATCAGTCCTTCACTGCAGTATTTGAATAGCTCCCCAGGTAACCCAGCGGCCTCCGCCGCTTGATTGTTTTTCAATCGGGCGATAGCTATTTGAACTTTTTCACAGTCGTTCAAACTAACATTTGTTCCATCGCCATCGATGGGGGAACCATCTCCTTCGTGACCTACAAGAGTCTGCTTCTTGTAAGTCGCTTCTCAAGCTGTTCACATTCACGCTTCTCGGCCTCTTTCCTTTTTGTCTTCACATGCGTCTTTCTAGAGACATAGAGCTTAATGAGGAATTTATATTGAAAGATTGAGCTACATAAAACTCCAAGAGGGAAATAGCCGGTGGTCATTAAGCTCCAGTAGAGTGAAATTAGATTTTTTCTTTGTATTAAAATAATTAAAAGAAAGATTAATAAAAAACAAGGGGGTAAATAAGGAAACTTTCCGCAGTTGTATTGATTTGAGCAAAATTATTTCTATTTACATATGTAGCTGTCACACCCTGTATATTAGTATGTAACATGCAATTGTTTCTCCCACTTTAACACCCCCAATTTGTTGCGCTTGCTAATGTTAAATTGTTATTGTACAATATGACGTTAATTTTTTGCTGAAACACAGTCAGACAAAGGAGGATTGTGGCGTTAGTTAGCAAGCCAAATTGAATTGCAAAGAGGAGGCGAAAGAAAGCGTCTGAAAGTAATTAAAATCACAGCAGCGACAATTTTTACGTCTATAGTTATTGGAAATATATATTTTTTTCATAAGAAAATACTATCTTAAGACACTGCGGTGAAATATTAAACTAGGCAAAAATAGTACCACTTTCCTACTGGTATCACAACGCACTAGTCAAAAGACATTGCAATTTATATCAATTAAAAATTTTAATTTAACCTCATTAAAAAAAAAAAATAAACCTCATATTTGGTTACAAATTGGACTGGTAACATTGTTGGCCATTTTGAACTAGTTTAAGGCTAGTACACTTCTGTAGGAAATCATTTTATTCTGATCTTCTTGATAAATATAATAGTTTTTTTTTCTTAATGACAAAAGGGCATTTTACCAATCGTTATGCTCTCCAGTTCCGTAATTGTTTTCAACTAGTAGTCCATTTGTTTGCAGAAAATATAGATGTTTTGTTAGTGTCCTTATTTTTGCAAATTTTTCTATTATCGCACATTTTCTTCTATGCCCATATATATTCGTAGATACATACATATGATTCTACATATATATATTATTTGTAAATAAGCTCGTAATGTCAACGGCGGCTGTTATTTGACAGTTCATTGACATTGCATTGGCACGCGTTGACGTGCATAATGACACAAATAATAATAACAAAATACAACAACTAAAACAATAAGAATAAAGGGCAAACTGTTGAATGAAAAACGTAAATATGTAATATATTATTGCATTGTTTGGTTTTGTAATACACTTTCTGTTACTATTTACCATTTCTTATTGTTGTTACATACATATATATATAATATATACATATGTACACATAAACATGGCAAAATTGTTTTTTGTTTTATTGACACTGCGCGTGTTTGTTCATTTTCTACACCGCTCGATTAAACTTTATTGTGTTCACATGTATGTATACATATATTATGTATGTATGTATATATTAATAACCTACTGTCGAATGAACTGGTTAAAATCACCTCGGAACTGGTAAGCAAAGCACACAAAAGTAAACGATTTGGCAAAATTTGGTTAAATTATATTGATTTTATCATATTTTATTTTATAATATTTTATTTCAATTATAAGTTTATAATTTATATTTTGTTAATTTATGTTGGTTTAGTTTACTTATTTTAATTTAATATAATTGGTTTTAATTCATTTCATTTTATTCATTTTCTTATTTTTTTAATTATATTTTTTATTTCACTTATATTTTTTATTTTATCTTATTTCATTTTATTTTATTTTGTCTTTCTTACTTTATTTCGCTTTGTCTTATTTTGTTTTGCTTTATTTTTTATATTATTTACTTGACCTTACGTTATCTTTTATTATATTTTAGGGAATAATATTGACATTTCATTTTATTTTGTGCTATATTAATTTATTTTAGCCGATGTTTTTTTTATTTCACTTTATTTAACTAATTTTGTTTTATATTAAATATGTACTTTTAATTAAATAAAATAATTAATAAAACAAAAGTTATGGAAAATTAATCTAAATAAGAAATTAAGTTAAATTTTCTAATTGCGGTCGCCCCTCGGCAGGGAATGTCAACCCCTCCTCATACAAAAACCAACAGCCGTTCGGAGGCGACTTAGTGTAAACAGAAGGTTCCTCCATTTGTTGGAAAAACATCAAGACGCAAAAACCACAAATTGGAGGAGGAGCTCGGCCGAAAATCGCTTCAACGGTTACAAAACGCCAACTATATATAGGTATATATGTTGTTGCATTTTAATTTGTTTTATTTTATATAATTTTACTCTAATTTACTTTATTGTTTTAACGTTATTTTATTTATTTTAATTTTGTTTTATATGATATATTTTAATATTTTTAATTTAATTTTTTATTGATTTTATTTTATTTTCCTTCATTCAATTTTAGTTTATTTTCTTTTGGTATATTTTAAGGTATTTTATGCTATGTTATTTTATTTATTTTTTATTTTATTTTACTTTATTATATTTTAATTTATTTCATTTAATTTTTTTATTTTATTTTATTCACTGTATTTAATTTTTTTTGTTTTGTTTAATTTTTTTATTTCATTTATAGTATTAATATTTATTTTATAATATCAAATTTCATTTTATTTTTCATTTAATTTAATATTATATTTTTTACTTTGTTTTATTTTAAATATTTTAATTTTTCTTATTTATTTAATATTATCTCATTTCATTTTATTTTAGTTTGTTAAATTTTATGTTAATTTATTTTTCTCTTTTTGGTTATTATTATTATTATTATTATCTAATTTACTTTATAGAATTTTATGTTACTACATTCGTAAAATTCTAATATTGAACTAGTACTCCTATCAGCACTACGGTACCTCAGTGCAGTGTAAAAATAATGTACCATATATATGTAAGTACGCAAATATTTGCTTTTAGTCAGATTTCACTTTTGCGTTTGTTCAGTTTTTTTTTTTTTTGTTTCCAGGTTTTATTCATTCTTTTAATGTTGTCTGTTTTTGTGCTTCGCATGCTTTTTTGCAAGCTTTGCATATTTGGTTACAATCGTACATACCTACATACGAGAATTGCATATGCATATTTTGCCATTGTTATCACAGCAGTTGTTGTCATGTTTTGTTTTAAGCATTCCACATGTTTTTTCTTCTTCTTTTTTGACTTCGCTTCACCGTTTTTTTTTTTACGAAAAATTAACTCAATATCAGTTTGGCGTACTGAATGGTTTGCTTTTAGGGTTGTTGTTGCTATTGAACTCGCAGTTGTGGTTTGGAATTACATGCTGTTTATTAAAGAAAACACATTTATTACAAACATGCAAACGTGGGCACTTAATTTTTTTTATCTCATTCATGTTTTAAAGAAATCAGTTATGATTAAAGAATTTACATATATTTTAGATATTTTTCGAAATTTTTTAAATTAAACGAAATAAAATTATTAATCGCTGGTGTTGAGAAATCGAGACATTCTTTTTTTATGACCTAAGCTGAGAAGGCTTTTTGAGGCTCTAGGTTTCTTAACTGGAAAAATACCGCCGAAAAGATCATCTAATTAAGGTTGAACTTTCCCTGATTGGCGTTCACGCTACGACAATCATAAAATTCGCTTCTCTCGATCCTGATCGACTTTGCTGTAGACCGAGAGATGGTGTTCTCGAGTACCATAGCAATCGAAGATGATTTATCCGAATTTCAATCGATGATGAAGGAAAAGGTGTTCCAAAACTCGATTTTGGTTTATTATGAAAGCATACCCGAAGATTGCATGTTCTCTGCCCAATACACAAAATGAGGACACCGCAATCTGTCTTAATTATCGCGGGAAAAGCCTAATATAGTATCAAAAGCCTTGTAGCGTACAGTGGGAAGATTAAAGGCCTTAGACCTAGTCAATCCACCATTAGTCAGATATTCAGCTTTTGGGAAATGTTCCTGAGAAGGACCGGAAGCGCAACAGTGAAGAGAAAACAGACTGCCTACCTCGCAACCTACACATCGACAAGGGTAATGCTACGAAAAGATACGGCGGCTTAGAATCCGATGCCCAGAGTATACTGAATTTATGGAGGGAATACTACTCCCCAATCGATGACGATGCAACAAATGTTTCGTTGCCCCACTATGACGAGATTCGAATAGCGATTATCCGTTTAAAGAACAACTAAGCGGCTGGAACTGGACGGACTACCGCCAGAACTATTGAAACATGCTGGTGTACAGCTGACACGATGCCTGCTTCAGCTTCTTTGCAGAATATGGTTGGACAAAAGCTTGTCCGACGACTAGATCGAATTTAAGGTAACATAAAGTGTATCGTGTGAAAGACTAAAGCCCGCCGCCAAGAAACTGATTGGACCTTATCAGTGTGGCTTTAGACCTGGTAAATCAACCGTTGACCAGATATTCACCATGCACCAAATCTTGGAAAAAATCTGCGAGAAAAGAATCGGTACACATCACCTTTTCATCGATTTTAAAGTAGCCTTCGAAAGAGCCTCTCAAAGTCAATCGGAACCAACCCAGGTTTCACACAGAGGACTATTTATCGTTTGATTTCTTCAATTTAATGTCGGAGAAAAGCATAATAGCTGCACTGCTAAGTCGACAAGTTACAACCTTTTAAAAGGATGTACGACTACTAGCATATGACGATGATATTTTTATCAGGGGTCTAACAGTGCAGTCTGGTAATGAACGAGGACAAGACGGAATATCAGCTGTCATCAAACAAAGAGTCATCGAATTCGCGACTTGACTCCCACGTCACTGTTTACAATCATAACTTTGAGGTCGTAGATAATTTCGCCTACATAGGGACCAACATTACATATATATAATTGGCGCTTTGTAACCGTAGAAGCGATTTTCGGCTCCAACTTGTGGTTCTGCGCCTTCTTGTTTTTCTACAGTTTATTCTAAGCCGCCTCAGAATGGCTGATAGTTTTTTATGAGGAGCCTTTATTTCATGTCAGAAAGACATTCGGAGGGGTTGACATTTCCTACCGAGGGGCGACCGCAGTTAGAACTTAATTTTTAACTTAAATTAATTTTCTACTTTTGAATGTTGGTCGTACGAGGATTTGAGCCCGGGTCTTCCGTATGGCAGTACGCAATGCTAACTACTCGGGACCAGCATTAACACCAACATTAATATTAAAAAAAAATTAAAATCCAGTGTTTCTTAACAGGTGCTACTTTGAATTGAGTAGACAATGGAGAGTCCTCTCTTGACGATCGGAGACCAAACTCCACAAGTTGCCTATCGTTCCTGTTCTACTATATGGTGCAGAGGCATTTACAATGTCAATATCTGGTGAGTCGGCTTTGGGAGTCTTCGGGAGGAAAGTTTTGCGTAAGATTTGTGGTCCTCTACTAGATGGGAACGGCAAATACTGCAGCCGATGAACAAAAAAAAAAGATGAGCTGTATGAGATGTACGGGGACATTGACATAGTTAATCTGCCCGAAATATACAGGAACCTATTGTTTGTTTAAAATAGGCTCTGAATAGCTCATGTATATTTAAGAGAAGCTTTTATTTAGTTTCCAAAATTGTCTCGGAGATCTTGACATTTAGATGTTAGACAAAATGTGACTCGAACCCAGAACTTTCCGTATGGTAATGCATACTTCGAATATGTCGGCTATTACGTGCAATAACATAGTTCAGCGAACTAAGAGACTAACTCGGGAATATTGTCTGTCTCCAGCTATCGATACTATACCCAGCAGTTGAAGCGGTGGAAGAACCAGTCTCCTCTATAGTGGAAAGTAGAATAAAAGGAAGTTTGTTTTTAGATGACGAGTCCGAAGTCTTTTTATGAGAAACATTTTATTTTTGGTCACAATCGGTGGGGTTGACATACCCTTCTGAGGCTAGCTTTAACTCAAGACTTTAGACCGCTTAGATATAATACTTGCTCCTACACCATCTTGTAACACATTCACACCATTAGTCGTACACAAAATTTATATTCTTGATCCCTTCAAGAACTACCCAAAACTAAATGAAACTTTTGTCATAAATACTTAAGAAAGTCTGCTTTTGGGCATTTCCAACAAATTTCCGCTCATTACAAAATTATTTTCGGTTGAAACCTGAAAAGTTTTCACTTTTACACTATGCACAAGCCGAGCGCAATTTACTCGACTAACACTTAATAAAACGCAGTTGGAAGCGGCGGTGTGTGGCGGTGTGGTTTGGGCGCCTAAAGGCAGACTACATGCATTAATATTCTTATCAAAATTGTGTAAAACCGACGAGCGGAAGAACAAATAAGCTCACACACACACACACAAATAACACATCATAGATGTATTTGTCGATGTGTTTTGGGATGGTTATGAAGATAACACAGCGTCGTTGAGTAATTAAAGCAGTAAACGGTTGCCACATTGCAGCCACCACTAACTACTTCCCACACTAGTTCCAGCTATTCCAACTTGGTATATATGAATATCTCTCACATTTGGTGTTCGGCAGTCAGTAGCTATGTGTATGAGCTTGATATATAAATAATCCCGTTGCGCACATTAAACTTGCAACAACCGCACCGCATGCCGCCAGCCGCCAACTACACACATCACCTCGCTCCCACGTATGCCACATTTCACTTTCGCACTTTTGCTGGCAAATGCAATGCAACGTGCTGCAAATAACCTTAAGCCACACATATGTATATGCACATGCACCATGGACACTTCCGCCGTTTTGTTTGTGTTTTTTTTTTTGTTTGTTTGTGTAGGTGTGGCGGTGTGTGCCAACCTTTGTTTGTTTGAGTTCTGCACGTCAGACTCAATTAAATGCCGCCTTATTTATGTTGTGGCACAACTCATGTGGCACCACCACCACCACCACCACCAACATCATCACACATCACATCACACCTCACCTTTCGCTTGACTTGCAAACATTTTTGTAATTTGTGTCTGACAAAATAAGCAGGAAAATTTTGCAAATTATACGGAAAAAGACTTCCGACGTGTGGAGAAAGTGTTGAGATGGATTTTCATTGGAAAAATTATTGCAACGAAAGACAAATAAATTTGCAACTCTGGGTAGCATTGAGAGCTGGAAGAATTCCTCTCGACAATGAAATATGAAAACTGACAACGGGAAGAAAAGTAAACGAATGAAAGTCCTCACCTGAAAAACGGGTTCGGTATCGAATTTTGTCGATTCTTTAGTATAGTTGAGATTAATCAAAAATTTAGATCAGGAGCTTCGTAACTCTATTAATATTTACTATCCTGCCACATTTTGAGACAATACAAGTATTTTAATATCTGACCCTGGCGAAATTCACAAACCATACTCCACACCATACGAGGAGAGTATTTCCCATTAAGGTCATTAATGATGGGAGAATTGGCTACCGACATTGTAAAGGTTACGTGATCATCCATCACGGCACGAACGGCTACCCAGCCAGGATGATTCATATCTTAGTAAGCTCTAGAGAATACGAAACTCTGACAAAGAAAAAGTTTAATTAGCCATGCTTCCTTTGATCATTGAACTGAGCATAATATAATGGTTTAGTTAAGCCCTCAGGAATACCGTGGTACCGTGGGACCGTGGTTGAAGCAAATCTATTTTGCACATAATCTTGGAAGGATTTTGAAATTTATTAGGTGTGGTAATAATTGCTTATATCTGCATCTGAATACCGGCTCGACTTAAATGTCAGAGTCATTGACGTCATAATTTGAACTGTAAACAACCCAAATTAAAGGGGATCGCATTCAACAGCTTGCACTCCTTCACTTCGCATACGGCTGCGATTGTCCCCAAAATACAGAGCGGTAATACAGTCTTTAAGTCGCTAGCTGGCTGCACCAGAAGAAAAATCAATCAACCAATCGGTCATAAACTACGTCACACCGATCTGTATACCGGTAAATCTGTGAGAGCAACATTCTGATGTCATTTATATGCTAGTTGTTAAGGAGCAAAATGATCTGTATTCAGTGTCATCAAGAAGGGAGTATTTTTACATTTCACAAAATCTTCGATGGAACGAGCTACCAAACGAGCAATGCGCAAAGAGTCTGCCAATAGTTTCATTAAATCACTTTCTGTGAATTGCGTAATCGGAATTCAATCGCGAGACCTGAAAGAAACCTATACACTTAAGGTTCGGCCAGTACCCAATTTCTACTTATCCAGTGTTAACCACGCCATTCGCTCGACATGACTTAATCCTCACTTTCTAAAAGTGACCCCTTTATGGTACATGCTTAGAGTGAAGACTTTTCCGGTTTCAGGTAAAGCTGTACTAAAGTATTAGATCTGGGTAGAATGATTCATTTACATCATACTTTATCTACTCCAAAGCCGCTTAGAGTTTTTCAAGTTATGAAGATTTCCAGGCGAAAGTTGAACCTTCAGTAGCCCTCGCTACAATTTTTATTTACTATGAATGGCGGCCGCGGTAGCCGAGTGGTTAGCTTTAAGTACTGACATTCGGAAGGCTCGGGTTCAAATACCGGTGCCATCAACATCCAAAAAATATGGAAAAATAACTTAAATAAAAAATTAAGTTAAATTTTTTAATTGCGGTCGGGAATGTCCACCCCTCCGAGTGTATTTCGGACATGAAATAAAGGCTCCTCGTAAAAAAACCATCAGCCGTTCGGAGGTAGCATAGTATAAACTGTAGGTCCCTCCATTTGTTGGAAAAACATCAAGACGCAAAACCACAAATTGGAGGAGGAGCTCGGCCGAAAATCGCTTCAGCGGTTACAAAGCGCCAATTATATATGTATGAATGGAAATTGTTCTACGGACCTATTTGTTTAGTCCAGAAATGTACTGAGATATTCATAGGCAGTTGACCACATGAGCTCCACCCGACTATCGATTGGTATTTGTGAAATATTGGTGACAAGAGTTTACCAAATAAGGATAATTAATTTGAGATCAAAAATAGAAATTAAATAAAAAAGTTAAGTTACTTAAAAAAATCTCAACTCAGATCGTTCCGTTTTATTTTATGTAAAGTAACGCACTTCATATTCATCATTATAACGGGAGCTTGTATAGGATGGCTGTGCAGGTCTAGCCGGTCTTACTGGTATCACTTTTCTAGATGAGTACGAATGCTCTTCGCTTGAGCAATGATCATAGTAACGAGCTGGTGCCGGCCTTGATGGCTTATAACTCGAGTAAGAGCTATGTGAAGAAGGCGCATGATATCTGGGAGCCGGTGTTGGACCTGAGTAATGGCCATACGCTGACGGATGATGGTCATACGCTGAAGGTCGGTGCTCATATGACGAGTAACGATGCGAATACACTGGTTGATGTGCATAGCCCGGCGCAGGGTGGTGGAGTGCGTGATAAGCTGGAGCTGATGCAGGAGCGGGTGTGTGATAAGCTGGTACTAGCGCTGATGCGGGCGTCGGATAATTTGAAGCTGGTGCTGGTGCTGGTGGCTGTGGGCGATATGAAGCAGATGAAGACGTTGCAGGTGCAGGTGAGGGACCGCCATGATAGTTTTCTGCCGGAGGCTGATGGGATGTCGCCGGTAGCTGATGAGATCCATAAGCAGGTGCGGGATGTGGAGCATATGCATCTGGTAGTTGGGGACCATAAACCGGCGCCGGTGTAGGTAAATGTTTATCTTTGATTAAATCCTTGAAATCAGTCTTTTTCTCAAACTTGTTCTGCTCCTTTTCTTTGATGGTGTCGAATAAATTCATTAATTTCTCATCGAATTTTTCCTTCTTCTCTTCCCACTTTTCTAATTTCCCCTGAATCAATTCTTCTAATCCCTCCTTTTTCTTCTCTAGCTTATTCTCAACTTTTTCTATTTTCTTATCAAAAAGGCTGAAGGGTTTGAGGAACTTGACTGTTGGAAATTTCCACCTCACATGCTCGTCACTCTCATCATCGATGCCATCATTTTCGACGGTGATTAGTTTTTTGAAAAGTCCTTCGGTGTATTGAAAGGCTGTAAAGTAGGACTAGATATTACCGCTTCTTTTATTTTTTGTATACCCTTCTACGGACTCACCAAAAATAGCCAAAAGTAAAATTGCCAACTGTTCTCGTCGCTTCAACATGCTCACGGTGGTTGGTGTCGTCTGGTTGTGCTTATTTTTTTTTACCACATGCCATATATATACATATATAACTGTATACAAATATCTAAGCACCTTCACCCACTCCTCCAAGCAAATTTAGTAAAAACTTCGCCAGATTTGTTGGAATTAGCCTCGAGGCACGTGCGCTTTCGGCCAACTGGCAAGCAGTATGTTTGGCTGTGGTGTGATAAGCGCCCGCACAGCTGTTAGACCACGCATTCTCTTTTAAATGGCTGTGATAAGCCTATCGAACTGCACTTCGGCGTGACTGAGTCGTTGGCACAGCTGGTGGGTCGTACGGTTAAATAGAGAAAGATACCTCGCTTGCTGAGTGGCTGACTTAACGCTTCTGAGGTATTTACTCTAAGTGGTCGTAAAGTCATTGCCTAATACACCTAAATGACGAGTTTTATAGAACTAGTTAGTTAGTTCAGCTACAAAAGCTTCAGTTACTTAAAATCTTTATTGGTTATTGTAGATATAATATCTCGAGGCTCACGCAAACTCTGGGCGCGGTGGCGGCTAATATTTCGTTTAAAATTTCAGCTTAGAAATTTATCAGAAAATATTAATATTAGGCTTTCGTGTTTATAGCCAAGTTTCTTCTTTTCGCTTTATAACGCCTATTATAAACTTTAAGTGAAGCCAGGTTCTTCTTTGATTACTCTCAAAGCTCGAAGTGCGTAGCTGATGTCTCTTAATTCGCTGAAGAATAAATGGCGTCCGAATGGTTGACAGTGCGTATAGTCATTCGGAAGGTCAGGGCTCAAGTCGTGGTCTGAGCAACATCCAAAATTATAGAAAATTTATTTAAAAAAAGCTAAGTTAATTTTTGTAATTACGGTTGCCACTAAGCAGGGAATGTCAAACCTACCAAATGCATTTCTGACTTGAAATAAAGGCTCCTCATTAGCCTCCTCAAGTAGCCGGAATTCGATCGGAAAATCGCTTCAGGGCAAAGTTTCAATTAAACGTAAAACCATTTTTCTTTGTCATTGCTTTGGGTTAAGTTTCGCTAATTCCGAATGTTTAATTTTGACTGCAATTAGGCAGGCTAGAAATTTGGATTACTCTTTGATTCATACATGGGTAAACTCCGGTATTGAAACCTTCTAAAAGACGCCACATTTTTTCATTTCTCATTTTTTTTGAACATAACCCCTGTTGGACAAGCTTTTCATACGCACGCAATTCGACCTCTCGTTTATTCTGCCTGTAAATGCGCCTCGCTTCCCTTTAAAACCCTCGGTAATTATACCACGTCGCAGGATACGCAGTAGGTTTTTCTCCTCTGCGGTGCTCCAAGTGTTTATGATAACACCGTCTCCGTCTATCAATCGATATGATTTCGACTCTTTGTATCTGATGGCAGGCAAATAGCCTAATGAAGTATTTTTGTAGAGAAATTTGCTACTGAATATAACCACATTTCGGATCCGGGTGAAGTTGTTCAGCTTCAGTCGATTAGGGGATGTTTCGTTCGCTAAATTTTCTTTTTGAACACATCTTCTTCCTCTTCCGTCGGGGTGTTGCGCGATACGACGAAGAACTTCGCTTTGAGACGAATTCTAGTGATACTGTTGTCTAACGGGGTGAGCGATAGTACTTTTTACCTGAAACCTTCTCTCTGTTTACAAATTCAATACTAAACTTCAGTCCAATGCTTATATGACCACTGTAATAAAGGTCACGGAGACCTACCATCTTCCGTCCTTTTCTTACACACCACACTTTTTGGACAGCGGTGATGTCAGCTTTTAGTCATGCGAGAGCGTCAACTTGCTTTGAAGCGGTACCTTCCTAATTAAAGAACCGGACATTCCAGGTGGATCCAGTCACATCATGATGCAGTGGTCTTTATCTAAGTTACAAGTTCTCGTCCGAGGTAATGTCAAGTTTTTCATTGGTGCTGGTTCGATAGCTTTTAGGCCCAAAATAAAACGCACAACCGGATAGATCGGAATAGTTCGAAGGTTTTATGTAGCGGTCCGCTTGCTATAAGGTCGACCAACGTTCGCATTTCTGGTGCACAGACACTGCAGTTAGACTGTCGTAGTGGTTTCACTGAAACTTCCTCTCTGTTAGACATGACCCAAGGCTTCACACCCGTTGCTTAGAGTAGGAAGATTTGATTTTAGTTTTTTTGAACTTCTCCGTGTTAAGAACAGGAAATATGAGGTTAAGCAGAAGTCTATTTTAATATACTAATACATACTGGGGCATATGTACATTTTAATAAGCATAACCCGTGAGTCTAGCATATCATCTGTCGTAACCTGTGTTTATATTATTAAATAATTTTATGCCATTGAGTTTATTTACATAAAGACAAATTTTATTTGCACTTGTCTAACAAAATTAAGACACCTGTATTCATAAAGATATATGTAAATGTAAATACAATATTTACATACATATGTAAGCACCTTGGAATATATAATATAATATATGCATATTTAATTTCCAACGCCAACAACAAGCACATTGCTTTGAACCTTTTTTGTGCTTGGGCATTTGTTGCCTTCGTTTGCAAGAGAAATGGCACTACGTTGCATATATATGTATGTATGTATACAAGTTTGTATATTTTTTGTTGGTGCACAAGAGCATATTTGCATATAAATTGAATTTGCCTGTAGTCAGCAGCAGTTATTTTTCATTATCCACAAACAAAATTTTCGTATGCATTGGAAGTAATAACCCCATGCAGGAATATATGTATGTATATACTAATATATGGTACATACATACATATATATATGTGACTATAGTATATTTTATCTAAGTATATGCGGCTTATGCGTAAAAAATGATGGCTCTATTTAATTATAAAACATTGCAGCAAAAGTGATCTGCGTCAAAATACTCTTATATCCCATTGCAATCAACGAATCGAGCCACGGTGAGCTCTGTCATCTCCCTCCTTCTCACACCAACATTCATACATACCTACATACGAGTATACCCCGCCATTGGGCGCGCCATCATCAAAATTGTCATCATCAATGTCAGCGTAATGACATATTGTGCGTATATTTGCATAAAGTGTGTTGGCTGCGTTTTTTTTTGTGGCCCTTCCAATGGCCCAACACCCCAGCACCCATTTGCCGAGCTCAGTCATGCATATTACAGGGTTACCAATTTTGCTGTTTGGAAAAAAGACGTAAATAAAACTCATATAAACTAAATTTTTTTCACGAAATTCATTATTTTTTTTTCAAAGTTTCAAGATTATACGAGTATATGAAACACCACATCGTTCAAATGATCGCCCCGCGAAACTTCGAACCGTTTAAAGTAATTTTCGAGCACTTTTTGGAACATATTAGGTGGTAACTCCGCCATAACATGACGAATGTTGGTTTCCAAGTGCTCCAGAGTTACAAGTTTATCCGCATAAATTCGAATTGCCTTTCGCGAAGCCCCACAAAAAAGTCCAACGGTATCAAATCACTCGATCTAGATGACCAATTGATATCGCCAAGAGAAGATATTACGTGGTCGGGAAAATTCTCTTGCATTAAAGCCATATTCGCTCGTGTTGTAAAGCCATTGTTGAAACCACATATTGTTCAAGTCGTCTTCTTCAATTGCTGGCCAAAAAAAAAGTCGGTTATCATACGAACATAACGCTCCTAATCAATAGTAACACTCTCGCCGTTGTCGGTTTTAAAGAAGTAAAGTCTAATCACAACTCCGTACCAAAGAGCGCATCAGACAATAAGTTTTTTATTGGATGTAATGGCCTTTTTCAATTACTTGAGGATTCACGAAGCCTCGAAATGCGACAATTTTGCTTATTTACGTATGCTCCGAGTGAGAATTGGGCCTCGTCGCGGTAGAAAATTTTGTTCGAAAAATCCCTGACTTTTAACTAAAACAACACATATTTGCTTTGACAGCAAAATTTGACAGATGTCGGAATACAACACTGTACTTTTGAAACCACGAAATGGATAACCCCGTAATAGTATCTTCCTTTCATATACTTTCACAAGCACATACATATGTATATTCGTATGTATATTATTACTCACACTTTTGTTTTCACCACCGTTTTACTTTACATTTTCCATCCACTGATTGCGCATCTTTTACTCAATCATACTTCGAATTCTGATCGGAGAACACATACCTACACACAAACGGACGTTGATATGTAAAGTCACGCAGAAGTTCATCTATTTTTATAAGTACTAACCGTTGTTGTTTTTTTTTTGTTGTAATTGCTATCATATGAGTGACAACAAAGTGGATTATCCTGTCAGCAATATGTTGCACACTTCCGCCTCACCACGCCCAGTCCATAGGCTACAATAACAACACTGTCGAGAAAAACTGAACTGGTATGTAAAAAACTAGTTCTGTACTAGTTTTACACCATTTTACTTTTTGTTTTCAAATATGTAGTAATTCTTCATTAGGCGATGTATGAACAAATCTTTTATCCAAGACAATTAATTTTTAAATTTCTTACGTTTAAGTATTTTATCGTACTTTGTTGGCTTAAAATTGAGCAACTTACTTTCCAATTTTTAATTGATTTCGGCATTTACACACATTATATTATATTAAGTGGACGTAATTAGTGTTTAAGTTGAAAAAATTAATTTTTAATTGGCATCACTAAATTTTGCTGTTCACACACATTCAATTGGAATGAAATAATTAGTGTTTGTTAACAGATATCATTGTCATTTTTACTGTATTTTCTTTATTTTCAATTTTGTATGATTTTGCACTACTTTTGGTGTTCACACACATTCAGTCAAGGTAACTCAATTAGTATTGTTCAATCCGCAAACGTAATGGCAACGCAGGCCGAGCTTTCGTTCAAAAGCTCAACTAGCTCCTTTGCTTAAGCGGCTTGTTTTGGTTTGCCGTTTGCCTTTCACTTACTTCTTTGTTGACCTGAGAACGAATATTTGCAGAATCACCACACGGTAAGTTGGCTTCCAATAAAAATTGTAAATAAACATATTATTAATCCGAAATTTGTGTTTTATTTATTTCCTCCTTGTAGCGGATACCACGGCAGCTTTCTACTGAGCGAATCATTGGTCCTTCGAGCCGGATATCCATTACAGGAGTTTTTTAAAGATATAATTTGGAGCTTTCTTCCGTAACAAAACAACATAAATTGCCGATTATTACTTGCCGCTTTAAAATACAATATATCAGCTCTCATTCAAAACAACAGGTAAGAGAGTGATTTTTAAAGTGTTCAAATTAAAGTGCATCTAAGCCGAATACATAATTGCAAAGTGAAGTCCAAAACCTATTTTTGGCAACTGGCTTTAGCAATTGGCATATAGGGAGCAAGGAACGATTTCCTTGACTTTGTACATTATTAAGTACAATCCTTGCGACATCAGGCAATTTCTAATAGAAATATATGTATATGCACCACACATAAGTACCTAAATACTTATTTAATTTAAATTCTAACATACATACATAATCTCATTTCATTTAAAATACCAATATATTATATTGATTTATATACATATATATACATACGTACATACATATGATCATTTTCGTGTTCTCGCTGCTCGCCTTTTTCAAATGTTTGGTAAAATTTGCGACATAAATACATACATATTTACATACACATAATATCGACTCTCGACAGAGCGATCTCATATTAGTAAATTAGAAAAGTCGCAAAATTATAAGTACAAGCGGTACTTACATATGAACATTTCATATCATATATTAAAACATCTATTTGTAAAGATTCTGCCCGCTAAAATTTTCGCGCTCACATTTGTTCAAGTAGCTACTCAGGCGTCTGCTTTGTGATAAATTCACACTCTTCTATATGTATGTACACATCTTCATACATATTATTTGCTTAAGCTACGCTTAACGAAATAAGCGCAAAATATATTTACATGTATTAGCTGACTTTTCGCGAGTGTTATAAAACAAAAACGAAAAGAGAAGAGAACAGCAGTGGAGCAGCACAACAGTGGATCAGCAGAGCAGCATAGCAGAAGAACAGCAGAGCAGCATAGCAGAACTTGCTTTGAGAGCGGCGAACCACTAAGCAGCATGCCAGAACTTTGTGCAGTGGGCCGCAGCCAATAAAATTTTCAACAAAATAAATTTTTATGAACTTATTGTAATATTTTTTTAAATTTTTATTTTTCTTAACCAAATATATTTGAAATATTAATAATAGAGTTTTATTGGTGCGCAGTGAAGAGGGCATACAGAGTGGGCAGGAATTAGTACATTAGCGCAAAGTTTAATAATATTATAAATTAATTTTTTCTGATTTTTTTAAAATTAAAATACGTACATTTGAAAATAGGCTGCAAGTGAGCAACGTATATTGGTTCGAAATTTTTAATATTTATTTTTTGGTATTTTGCACATTTGAAGCAAAATAATTTACTCGATAGTAAATTATTTAATTTTATAATTTTAAATCAAAATTTGTGCTTACGCAATCGTAAGCAAATACATCTATTTAATTCATTTGCATAATTTTGTGGGGTTTTCGACTGTTGATCAGTCAAAAGGTATTCCTTCCTCTTTTTTTTAACATGGCGCAATTAAATAAATTCCTTCAAGTAGCTGATGCGCTACTAGAATTCGAAGAAACAATAACGCCTACGATTACAAACCATACGTCTTTCAATCTTGAAATTCAACAAGAGGAATTGAAGTCGTTATGGTCGGAAGTAAAGACGGAATATCGAACTTGTCTGTCGAATGCCAATGCATCAGATGCAAATCACGAAAGAACAATCGAGACGATCAAGCTAAGGTATACGGATTGCTATAACGCTTATGTCTCTTGTGCAGCGTTAATGGGTGAACACATTCACAACCTCACCGCATTCCAACAAAACTCTAACTCTACTGTCATTCATCCAGAACGTATAGCTGAAGTGCCACTAATGCCCAGCATTAGTTTGCCTCCATGCGACACCGAAATATTTTACGGTGAATATTTGCAGTGGCCGTCCTTTAGGGATATGTTTACTGCTTTATACGGGAACAATCCAAGATTGACTCCGGTAGAAAAACTTCTCCACCTTATTCAAAAAACTCGTGGTGAAGCGCGGGAAATAGTGCAAAAGGTCCCACTCACTCACGATGGATACCCGATAGCATGGAAAAATTTGACAGATAGATATGAGAACAAACGGGTTCTAATAAATTCACAGTTAAAGGTTTTGTTCAACCTTTCATACATTTCTAGCGAGTCAGGAACGGCACTGAAAAAACTGCAGCGAGACATCAACAGCTGCATTACTGCACTTCAGATTCAAGGCATCGATATTCGCAGTTGGGATGCCATTTTCGTATATTTGTGTTCGACTAGACTTCCAGAGCAAACTTTAGCTCTTTGGGAACAGACTATAGAGTCGAAAACTGAAATTCCGAAGTGGGTCGATTTGGATAATTTTCTTACAAGACGTTTTCAAACGCTCGAAACGGTATCTGACCTCAAGGGAAGCTCCATTCCTGATCAGAAACCGAGTGGTAGTTCAAACAATCGAACAGGCCCATCTCAAAATAATTACCCATCCAGACGGGTAAATGCACACCACGCCAAATCGAATAGAATGAGTTGTAAATTGTGCTCCTCACAAACACACGTACTCAAAACCTGCCCGGAATTTCTCGATATGAGTCCTAATGAGCGAATTGATGTTGTAAGAAAACTTCATCTTTGCCTCAATTGCTTATCTGATGCTCATGAATTGAAAAATTGTAAGAGCAGTTACACATGCTTAAAATGCAAAAAACAGCATCACACCATACTTCACAAAGAGCAAGATGAAGAGGAACCAACCACTTCTAAGAGTCAACAGAGGTCAACTAAAAGCCATACAGCATCGATCAAGGTAAATGTGACAAGCAGTACTTCCGCAAAGCAAAGTATGCTACTAGGAACTGCGGTGGTAACGATTTATCACGATAACAACACATTTACAGCGAGGGCGTTAATAGATTCGGGATCCGAAGGAACTTTCATCTCGGAGAGCTTAAGAAAACGACTAAGTCTGCCGAGTAAGAGTATTAGCGCTCATGTGTCCGGTTTAAATGATGCCGTATCCGGGAAAGTACATAAAGTGTGTTCTATAAAACTTGGTTCCCCCCGAAACAAAGACTTAAGGCTTAAAGCCGACGCCATGGTACTTCCTAAGCTGACGGGACTTCTCCCATCCCAAACAATCAGCAGGAAAATACGAAAAAGTCTCCCGTCTATCCCTCTAGCGGATAACAACTTTTACAAAAGCCAACACATAGACATATTAATAGGCGGAGATTTGTACCCCAAGGTTATGTTAAGTGGGGTTAAATCCAACATTCTTGGTTCACTCATGGCACAGCGAACAGTATTTGGCTGGATTCTGACCGGCCCCGTTCCACATGAGAAACCACAAAATCCTTCAACTGTTCGTACTTACTTCAATAAGATCTCGCTAGGCAAGCAGACAAAATTTATGACAGTTGAAGAAAAGAAATGTGAACGACTTTATGAAGAAAAATCCTTCCGCAATCACGAAGGTCGTAATGTCGTCTCACCACCATTTAAAGCTCCATCTCCAGGAGTTGACATTGGAGCCTCACGTCATATTGCCTCGAGGCAGTTTCGTAGAAGTGAGAGCTCACTTAGCAAAAAACCTCCCATGTCGAAAGCAAGACCCAAAAACGCCAGACAAAGACGGAAACATCCACACAGAAACTTCCAAGTCAACGACTTGGTCATCATACACGAAGAAAATCTACCTCCAAATGAATGGCGGTTAGGTAGGGTAGAAAAGGTCTATCCAGGCACTGACCACAAAGTCCGAGTTGTTGACGTCAAAACCCAACGTGGAATTATCAGTAGAGCAGTAGTCAAATTGGTTGCTTTACCGCTAGAAAACTAATAAAATTTTCTTATTTTTTCTTCCTCATTTTTCCATTAATTTATAGAAAATGTCATCGAACATCTGCCACATGTGCTTAAACAACCATCCGCTGCGAATGTGCCCACAATTCCGACAGATGTCTCCCGAAGAACGGTGGAGAACGGCGTCAAATATGCACTGCACGAATTGCCTCGCAAATAACCACAAGGCAAGCGAGTGCTCCAGCTTTATTCGCTGCAAGAGATGCGGAGAAAACCACCACACTATGCTGCATGGCCTAAGCTCCGACACATATGAGGAGTCGGATAATGATGTCGTCGAGCTCACATGGGCCCAGCAAGTGGAAGAAGAAGAATTGCTAATGGCAGAAGACGAAGAAGGCGCAACTCAAACAGCAACGAGGGACCAACCTCAAAAAACAACAACTGCAGCGACGGATACGACGCTTGCCCACCCCTACCGACCACCTGTACGAAATCCAGCAGCTCCAGAACCCACGATGCGACATCTCCTGTGCACGCCACCCGCGCAGCACCGAGCTAGACTCGATCCGTCTCGCCGGGCTAAACGAGTGTGCAACGTCACCTCGAATTGGCGGCTTAGGGATGATCGACTCAGACTCGATCCGTCTCAGCGACATCCCTCGGACCGAACGGGACTCGATCCGTGCCGTCGGCCACCCCAATCGAGGCGCAGGCGCGGTCGAGGTGCCCGTCGTGGGCTAAATGCGCGAGCGATAATCGAAGCGAGAACAACGGCACTCCCTTGGCAGCAAATGTTGGCGCTGTCACCCACGGCGGTTGTTCAGCTACGAACTGCGGACAGGTTCACCACAGTGAGAGCTGTTATCAACCCCGTGAGTCCGGCAACCATCATTTCTGCGGCCACGGTTTCAAGACTGCGACTCCGCACTCAGGTGCGTGGAGCCAGCCGAGTGTGTGAACTCACGCTTCGCGATAACAACGGGGGTCAGGCAGAGCTCTCCGTCTGCGCTCAAATTAAAAACATGCCATCAACACCAACTCCGGTCAGGTCGCTCAGCGAACAATCGGCTGAAGCATATAAAAACCTGCGCTTGGCCGACCCGACATTCTACAAAGCGGCACCAGTGGAAATGACTTTGGGCGCCGACATTTACGCGCGATTGATTCAACCGGGAATCCTCCCGATGACAACCGGCCAACTAGTGGCACAAAACACCACTCTGGGCTGGGTGATCTCAGGCGTCACCAATTAGAATTAGTTTTATTTAATAGCTAATATTGTAAATAGATTTAATATAATACATAGACAAAAAAAAGACTGAAGTAAAAACAAAATGAATTTATATTACACAAACAATTGTAATAATATACGAGTATATATATATACAATATATTGTATATTGTTGTTATACGCGTGGTGATACTGCAAGGCGGGCGGAATGTTCAATCCGCAAACGTAATGGCAACGCAGGCCGAGCTTTCGTTCAAAAGCTCAACTAGCTCCTTTGCTTAAGCGGCTTGTTTTGGTTTGCCGTTTGCCTTTCACTTACTTCTTTGTTGACCTGAGAACGAATATTTGCAGAATCACCACACGGTAAGTTGGCTTCCAATAAAAATTGTAAATAAACATATTATTAATCCGAAATTTGTGTTTTATTTATTTCCTCCTTGTAGCTTTCTACTGAGCGAATCAAGTATTTTACTGCTAATAACAGTATTAGCTTACTGCTTACTTTGTATAAATTTGTGTGAGCTGAAAGAATTAATTTTTAAAATGCTTCACTTAATTTGGTATTCACGAACATTCAATTAGGCTGGAACTATTTGTTTTTTAACATACACTTAATATCATTGATATTTTTATTGTATTTTATTGTATAAAATAATAAATGTCGTTACTGAGCAAAGTGTTCACACACATTTAATTAAGTTGGCACAATTAGTACATAATATGATGATAGCTGATGTTATTTCTACTGAGCTGAGACAATAAGTTTCAAAATTACATCACATTTGGTATTCACACACATTCAATTAAGTTGAAGTAATTAGCATTTGGAACTTTTATGTTATTTAATTTTAGGCTGGGTTGCGCTACTACTGTTTTAACTGCGTGAGCTGAGACAATTCGTTTATAAAATGCGCTAATAAATCTGGTGTTCAAACATGTTCAATTAAGTTAAGATAATTAGCTTTCCGCTTTTGTTTTGTTTGTACAGAGTTTTATGTGTGAAGAACAATTTTAAAATTTTCGTCTTTAAGCAAATTTCTTTGCTGTACTTTCTTTAGCATAAGTATAATTATAAACTTTCGCATAATATATCTATATATACTTAGCTTTCTCAGTAAAAATAATCCAAATTATTAAGAAATAGTCTTTCCCAGCATTTTTTTGTCTTGCTTCTTTTTTTAATTGAAAAAATAATTTAACATTTTAACAGATTTCAAATGAAATTTCGTTCATAAATTTTTAATTTTTTACGTGATATTAGTTTTACTAATCAGGTCCTTTTCGTTAAATATACTATGCAGGTTTACTTGAGCTTATCATAAACATTCACTAATTAGTTAAAATTCGTTTGGTAAATTCTCGCAATTAACTAATTGGCTGCCTGTGTGAACTGCATTTTCTTTTTAAATAGTTATAATAGTCGATTGGTTGGAAGTCAAAGCCTATGATATATGAATCACGGTTTGAATCTTGTAGTCAACAATTTTTTTTATTTACATATATGGCTTTTTAGTATATAAATGCAAACTAGTTACTTAAGAGTTTACAACTAGTTTCTTTGCATACAAGGCTCTCAAATATTCATCCCTTCGTTTTTATGTGTGTAAATTCATGAAAAAGTATTTTTGCCTCTCACTCAGCACGCTGTGTCACATCAAGTTTTGCCTCTTACTTCGCTCTTTTACACAAATTCAATTAATTAAAATTTAATTATATGCAAATTTTATTGGAGATTTCTCTTTTTTGATTTTGTCTTTGTACTCGCATCTAAACATAAGCGAAAAAAACTTAATTATACCCATTGTTGTATGTGAATTGCGGCTTAATATCGTGGCATTGTTGTGTGAATGTGGGTGTAAAAGTATTTGATTTTCAATAAAGCGGATATTGGATTGAGTTGAGTTTATTTTTTTTTTTGTACCTCTCCAGCTTCAAACAGGCCTTTACCGTAGAATAATGTTGAACCTCTGAGACGGTAGCAACGAGCAAAGTTATTAGCCCTTGTGAGATGTGGCAATCAACTCATATAGAGTCCATATGGGGAGAGGTTATCGACTCCGGCCAATGGATTTTTTAGGAGCTCTCACTCACGTCAGAAGTACACTCTATTCTCTGCCGAGGGGCGATCGCAATTACAAAAATTAGTTTTTAATATTGCACAGAGCAGGATATTGCTGCTCCCAATCGAATAGTAAATAGTTTAAAAAATGGTCCTAAATGCGATACCAAAACCAGTTTATAGTTTCAGGTAGATGGCAAGGTCCAATTCTCCATCACTAACGTCGGATCACTCATGAATTTGTCTGCCAGCGACGAAGTTAGAATACCCATTGCGCATATAAATAATAAAAAAATGGAGATAGCCTACAGATTGGCGCCGAGCTACAAAACACTGATTTACAGTGTTAATGCATTAAATGTATCTAAAATATGTTTGGATTGAGCTTGCTTGATGAGTGGAACCTACTTCAAGCCTGTCTCATACATAGAGCACAGAAGTAAGACGTTCGGGACCAAAAAAGCGTTCAGATAATTTAGAACCTATCTCGGCGAAATGTCATTGAATTCGGTGTTTTTGTCTAAAAACGATGAGGTATAATTTCTAGTGGGTACGTTGGGCAGGCAACAGGTATGATAGACGCACCAATTCATTTGATTACAAACAGAATTCCTGATTTTCCTGGAAACTCGGTTGTTTTCTTTACTTCCGGGATACTGATTGACACTTTATTACATTCAAAAGCCGAAATAGTGGTATCATCTACCAACCAGTGACCCTCACGGCATGTACTACTACAGTTACATATTGAGGAGCGCCATTTTGGTGTCGGACTCATGATGAGAGAGAGAGACTGTATCATCGAGGACTGGCATTAAGTCTGATGGTCTAGCCGCAACCCATTTTAAGGTGAGATTAATCAATTTATCGCTAATTTATACCCACGACCCGAAACAAGGTGTACGATGTGGCCAAAGATGCTTTTTGTGAGCGACTGCAACGTGAGTGTGTATCCGCTCCCAAAGCGATGTTACTATTTATTCTGAGTTAGATCCGGAAATAAAATTATCTTTCGCACACTAGTAAGGAAACTAGACTGAGGCTGCTCGAGTTCGTCGCCCCGGAACGACATTCATCAAGCTACGTGGGCGTCAGTGAATAGAAAATCTCGCAATCAAATCGATCATGTTATGAACGCCGGATGATATCTATCCCTGTTATATATGTACTTACGATCTGAGGACCTAAAAAAAAATATACACTCCTGTCTCCGTGTAACACAACACACCCGTCAGCGCAGTCAGTTCGACAGCGAAATACTGTCAGAAGGACAGACATCCAAACGATTTTCTACCCAGCTCAGAGTATTTATCATCAATTCGGTATAGGAAAATTTTGGTATGGCATATCAAACTTGCTGGTCAAAAGAGCTAGTGCAATGGAGATTGTTACACCGCAGTGCAGAGAAAAAGACAGCGTTACAAGCGAAAGAGGAACGCGAGAGGAAGAGAGAGAGTTGAGGAAGAAGGCGTGACACATTTGCAGAGAGAAAAAGAGAAAGGCTGAAATGTGTGAATATGAGAGCTTGAGAAGTCGGGCTTCAGGGGTCAATATGGGAAATTCTATGAAAAAATGATGCAACTTACAAAAGGTTTGTAGAACGGAGCTTACTCATGTCGGACACAAAGAGCTAATCTTGAACACCACTCCAGGCTGCAGAATTGTAATAAACTGGTGGCAGCTACCCTGTCTATGTCTCATATTGTACGGCAAAATGAAAACACCCCAGCGGTTCAAAGTCCAAATAAGAGGAGCAAGTGGAATTAAAACTTCTGGCAACGATCCATCTGCAGCTTAAGCTGTAGACCTCTCCACCATGCACAAAACGAGAAAGAAGCTCATCCAAAACTTGCTCAAGATGGTATACATATTTAGCCCAAGAACTAGTGGGTACACGAAAAAGAATATTGAAATTACTTACTTGTAGTAAAAAGAATATCCAGCCACTTAGCTGCTTGTTAACCTTCCGACTTTCTCCTGGCATGCACAATGTTTCAGGGCATTTACGAAAAATGATTTCCTGAGATTCTTTTCCTCTCCTCCTTGTTCTTGGCATTTAACGCGCGTTTAAGATCACAATGAACGAAAAATAGAAGCAAAGGAAGTGTGAATAAAAGTGCATAGGTAAGGAGAATAGCATAAAGCAACAACATGCTCCTGATAACAACACGTTCGTTATGACATGAAAAATTGCGCACAAAAGTATGCAATTCCGCGCGCGGTTTGTCGAGTTCCACAGCTGTTTGCTTATCCCGCCAATGTTGCAGCTGCAACCAGCGAGCTGTTGTTGTTGTAGCTACTACTATTGTTGTTAGTTAGACGTGCAAACAAAATATTTACGGTTATGTTGCATTGTGCATTACATTGTTTTTTGTTATTGTTGTTGTTGTTGTTGCTCTTATTGCTTACGCAAGCGCCGCCAGTTTTGTATGCGAACTCAGTTGCCATGCCGATTTAATCCAATATTTATTGTTGTCTAATATTTTATTTTCGCAAATCTTTGCATTGCATTCGTTAGTGGCGTTATTTTCAGACAGTTACATGAACAAGTGCATAGCTGTATATATATATATGTGTGGGTGTGTGTGTGCATTCAATGAAATATATGTCTAAACAGCAAATAGCCGAAAGGAGGTTCCATTGGGCTTCGTAAAAGATGTGCTCAAATGAACGGCAAGTTGTAGCTACAAACAACAAAAATAACTACAAAAAATCAAAAAAACAACAACAGAAACAAATTTTGAAAATTATTTCTTGTTACTATAAATGTACACTTGTTATGATTGTTGGCCTTCTATGCACGCTGTTGTTGTCCTTGTTGTTACTTTTACTAACGTATTTTTCTGCCCAACCGCCTTTGGCTCGATTAAAGCAACAGTAAGAAAAAACATTTTTTTGTTATTTTTTTAAATATTTCTTCTTTATTTATGAATTTCTCTGCCAGCATTGTGGCCGATGGTAAAATGGCAATAAATAAAAAATAAGTTGAAATGCAGAAAGGAAGAAGAAAAAGTCCACTATAATCCATTTTCAGGCGCATCAGCTGCATACCAATGCGCTGTTAAGTCCAACACTCAAACATAAATGTGTACCGTTTTTTCACCCCGCAGACGTTCTTTTCCTAACAAAAAGTGCAAAAGAATCAGCGGAACACATCGCAACCTAACTTAGCATAGTACGTCATTGCTTTGTTGCGCATTTTTTTTTTCAGATCGAAAATGATAAATTGATTTGGTTGCTTTATGAGTTCATTTCGCTGCAGCACGATTTAGCATTTCAATGCCTGAACTCTTCCTCGTTGCTACCTCAACCGTTCTTTTTATTAGAATTTTTTCTCAAATTTTGCGATTTTCATTCCGGTTGAATGGCGCTATTAAGCCTAATTGCCTTATGGTTGAGGACTGGTAAGTTTGCTTCTGAAGGATTTGCAGCTATTGAGTTCAAATTATCTATCGATGTTCACTTATAGGTATGTACATATGTATTTAAGTATGTTGTTTTGCTTGAACTTTTTTCTTCCAAATATACGCGACTTAAAAACCACACCGTATATATGGTACTTTCGTATGATAGCCAGCTATATAGCTGACTCCGGATCAATGATATGGTCTCAGCAAACATCGATTCGGACTGCTACATATCCTGTAGCAGCAAATAATGCTTATCAATAAATATAAGGAAGGGTCGCCGAAATGTTGCAATCACAGAAAACTCTCAGAGAGTTTTCTAATTCTCTTAGAGCACTCAACAGCAATTAGGAATAAGGAAACTGTGGGTTGCCATCTCAAACTCAGTACGTACACGTATAGCTGTGAATGAATCGTAATCTTTGTCCTTTTTTATCTTCTCTTCATAATCGCCATTGATTTCAACGCGTTTCTCAAGCCTATGGATCCACTTCTGAAAACAGTCTTTATGATCTTGCTTCTTAAGCTTATCAAGTTCAGTATTAACCGCATTAATTAACTCCTCGTTGCTATTAAAGACCTTTCCTTTCAATTTTTTTTTTTTAATTTTTGGAAATAACCAGAAATCACAAGGTCCTATATCCCAGAAATCGTAATATTTCAGCAGTGCGGGATGGCGCGTTGTCATGTTGTAAAAAGTAGCGCCGCAAATCCTCTTTCTTCGCGTTTTCCAACTAATTTTTGAAAACTTTTGGTAAGCACTCTTCGGTGTACCAAATTGGCGTACCGACTGATCCTTTTCCAGCGGAATAGATTGGGTGAAGTATACTGACATTATTACTTTTGCTGCTGTTTTTTGTTGCTTAGATTTTACGGGTGGGTTTGTTCCTGTTGGGCTCCATATCATGAACTACTGTTTGGTTTCTGAATCGTACTTATAGAACCAAGGTTCGTCACCAGTAACGACTTTACTGATTTTGCTAGACTGACCATTTTCAGATCTGTTTAGGAAAAATTGAGCAAAATGCACTCGAGCCTTTTTTTGGGCCTCATTTAAAATTCGTGGTACCCATCGAGCAAATTTCTCCGTGTATCCCAGATGATAATTTAATATTCGCGATACAGCCATGGCAAGCCCAATTCATTAGCAATCATTTCTTGTGTCAATCGGGGTCTCTGTAAATTTTGAACTTCACCAGAGCTACAGTGACGTCATCAGTGGAAGATTTTGGTCGAACTTCTCGGGGCTTGTCCTCTATGGAAAAATGTTCGGTCTGGAATCTTCGGAACCACTTAGAAATATATTCTAAAGACGGTGCAATTTGGCATACTCTGAATATTTGTATTGGCTGTAAATTACACCGACACCCGAAGAGAATCACATGACGAATTTCTGCTTGCGTTGGTTGTGGCATTTCGTCTGAGTTAACCTCAGCTATCTTGCGTTTTCTCGTCTCCATTTTAGCCGATCGTTCTAAAATTTGAAAAGAAGACTAATAAAGTAATTGCAAAGGACTTGGCAATTTAGATTGAACAAAAACAATTAGAAAGTCACCAACTGACCATCCCTTCGTATGTATAGTACATACAGAAGTAGTGAGAAGCAGGTAGACAAGGGTAAAGAAAGATAAGAAGCGGCGACATATATGGTATGGTACAAGGGTTAAAGGACAGAGCATGCGCATGTACGAATGAAAGAGTCGATCTAGTGGCCCATGCCCATAGTATGTTGGGTTTATGGACGCTCCATTACCTGAAAATGGCGAAGTACGAATGACTATTATATGGATATATTTATAATTGGAACTTTGATTAATGGTTTTTTATGAGGAGCTTTTCATTTCATGTCAGAAATACATTTGGAAGAATTCAAATTGTAGCCAATAATAAGTCTCTTAGACATTTTATAAAAAGTTCTATCGGCCGTCTTGAATGAAAGACCAAATCAGACCGTCAACGAACTGGTCGGGCGGCTGGCCCGTAAGAATAAAGGCTAACATCACCGCCGTCCAAGAAGTGCGATGGACGGGATAAGGATGGAAGAACGTGGGTTCTTAGGACGAGCGGAGAGACTCCGTTGCAAAGTACTGGCATTCATTCTGGTGGATGAACATCTCGCCAAAATCCACTTCAAATTTAAATTTTTTAACACAAAAGGAAGAGAAGGACGATGTGAACAAGGATGCCTTTTATGAGCGCCTCGAGCATACTTAAGAGCGCTGCCTCGCCACGATGTCAAAATTGTGCTTGGCGACTTCAACGCCAGCGTGATCAAAGAAGACATCTTCGGCACAACTGTCGGAAAATTCAGCCCGCACGACGAAGCATTCCCTAATGGGTTGAGGCTGATCGACTTCGCCGGGCCCGAAATATGGTTGTCTGTAGCACTAGATTCCAGCACAAAAATACACCAAGCTACTTGGCTGTCTCTAGATCGGAAAACTCTCTACCGAATCGATCATGTTGTGATAGAAGGAAGACATGTATCCAGTGTTTTAGATGTGCGTACGTTCTGACGTCTTACATCGACTCGGATTAATACCTTCTTGCAGCGAAAATACCCACGCGCCTCTGGGTATCAAATGACGTCCATCAACAAGCACAAGGAAGGTTTGACGTCGAAAAGCGAATGCCGAACGGTGTTCTACTCGACTTGCACATCTGCATTCTGAGAGCACTTGCATGTATAAGGAAACCGTGGAATGGCATCTTAAACTCTCCAAGTCCGCCGATACGGAAGCAATTGGGTTTCGGCAGTGCCAGAAAAAGAGCTGGTACGATGAGGAATGTCGAACTGTAGTAAAGAGTATACCGACTGCCTACATCGCAACCTTGCGTAAATACTTGGCTGCCAATGGTAATGCTCCAAAAATATACGAAAAGATACGGCGACTTACGGAAGGTTTTAGACCTGGCCAAGAAGTGTATTGGATGCCCAAAGCATATTGAATTTATGGAGGGAACACTTCTCCAGCCTGCTGAATGGCAGTGAAAATGAAGCACCCTGAGATGGTGAACCCAAAATCCCAATCGATGACGATGGAAAAGACGTTCCAATAACGATTGCCTGCTTAAAGAATAACGAAACGTCTAAAGCTGACAGCCTACTGGCAGTGCATGCATCAGCTGACACTGGACAACACCAGAAGCGCAGTTAGAATTGAGAAGAAGCTCTTCGGGCCGTTCGATACCAAACGAGGTTTCAGACAGGGTGACTCTTTATCGTGTGATTTCTTCAACTTGATGCTAAATAGACAAAGTTCAATATTTAAAATTTAAAGTACAAAACATTATAATCTCTTTTTGTTTAATTACCAGCAAAGGAGTGAGGGAGAGACAGAGAGAAAGATGAAGATAAGATTTACTTCTTAATCTTTCATGTACTTTCTGTGTGTTTATTATTTGACATTAGTATTAAATTAATAATGAAAACACAATGTCTTATTATCACCATTATTTCCATTATTGTTAATATTATAACTGATGCATATGTTGGTCAGCTCTTACTTATTTGTTATTTGTGTACTCATTATCAAACAAACCTACATTTTATAATGAACCCGAAACGCTTCAAGTGAAAGCAAGTAGTGGCGAATGTAAAATATTGGTTAGAAACACAAGCACTTAGAAACTGTTGTCTTAAAATATACCAACGTTGTTACATAATACCTATAATAACATAGCCATGAAACAAAACAAATATCTCTTTTGTGGTTTTTATCATCCGTACTTTATCAAATTTCACCTTTCTTGCTGTCCAAACAAAGCATGATTTTGATACTACTTCATATGCCTTGAGCTTGACAGTTTTGCAGATAGGAATTGGTAATCTTCATTTTGAAATATACACCGTATATACGTAAGGCGGCCGCAATAGTCGAGTGGTTAGCAATGCGTTCTGTCATTCGCAAAGCAACAGTTCGAGTCTCGATTCGACCGACACCCAAAACCCTCGGAAATTAATTTTTCAAATTTCGGTCGGTTATTTAAAGCACTCCGAGGGTATTTCTGATATGAAAATCAAAACATCTCATATAAATCCAGCGGCCGCTCGTAGGTCCTTCCATTTGTTGGGAAAACATCAAGACGCATTCCATAAATTGGACTTGGAGCTCGACCGAAAGTTGGCTCAGCGGTTACAAAGCGTATGTGTAGTGTAAAGAAGCAACAAATACAGAAACATTAATAAATGTTTTGGTGAATGAATAAGTAAATGATTTATGCTAAAATTCTACTTGTCTTTGAATTTATTCAAGTAAAGTGTTAGAGGAGTAAGATTTGTGGTATACGTAGTTCTGTGCGTGAGTGACATTAACATGCAAACAAATGAAAGGATAGATTTGCGAGCATTTCGTACTTAAGTATTTACAGTTAGTCGTTCTTCTTTACTGCTGATGGGCGCCTTAATTGATTTGCTGCCTTCGAACCCTCTATCCACCTTTCTAATTCTTCATACTCTCTCATTTTGGAGAACCTCTCGCTTTTTATTTGTAAATTCTTTTCACGTTACTTTTTATTTCTCAAATAGGATCTCATTGCCAATGAGTGTGAATCAATAACGGTAGTTCTCTTTCAACCAATAGTATTTGGTTCGATCTCTTCGACTTCTTAATAATACATACAAATAGCTAGCTGAAAGAAATTTAATTGGCGCTTTATAACTGCTGAAGTTTTATTCGGCCGAGCTCCTACTCCAATTTTTCTTGTCTACCAATAAAATGGATTAATCTTGAATTCGCCTTTGATTTGTTGAAGGATTTTTATGAGGAGAGGTGACTGTAATTAAAGAAACGTTTTTTATTAATTTGCTTTTCTTATTTTTAGCCTGGCTTGAACTTGTCCAAGGTATTACGCATTGCTAAGTACTCGGTTATTGTGGTCCCCATCTCTTCTGATTCTTAAAACTCTCAACAGAGATACTGCAGTGAACACATCTTTATAATAGTAAAATACATATTTCTGTAGATATATCAGCGACCATTAAGGCCTTACTTTGACGAAGTTCGAAGCCGATCGTGGTTACACTGTACAAGGAGACGATCAAAAGAGTTAAACGTAACTATGGACTTACGTGTATACTTCAATTTCAGAGAAGTGAAACACGCACAGGAAACGATCATATTTCGTCAGTCGAAGAGATTTTGGGAACTAGAAAAAGGTTGCATAATTGCTAAAATCTTTTTCAAAATATATGATGCGAAGCTTTCCAAGTTTATATTAGCGGAAATGTGTTTAGATTCCAGGACACTAGTAGCGCTGTAAATAGGATATTACCCGTTGGCGTCACATGCCTTTATTCCTGATAGGGTAAACCAGGACCGTGCGCACGAATCTAAATTGAAAATATGATTCTCTTTTACATCAAAGGCGATTTCTTGAATAAAGATCAATTTTCGTTTCTTATGAGTTAAACACAACAATATTTAGTGATTATAGATATTTTTATCTATATATAATATTAAATATTTTTAATATAAAATTTTTTTATCACTTTTTTTTTATTCTTAAATATGATGCATTATTTTGCGTATTTTGCGTGAGTATATTTAAACCCGACGTAATTCATTTTCATAATTTTAAAACCTTTGATTGCTATCTTTTATTAAAAAATCAAGAATATGAAAAATGTGCAAATATGTCAGTCAAAGTGTTTTTAAGTAAGCTGAGTTATAGACAAGCATATATGTATTGTATATCCATTATACAATAATTTAAAGGTAGTTTCATTCTCTCCTCGCATTCGAATTCATGGCTATCTGGCATTAAACGTGTTTCGTCTTTACCGTCCCACCCTCTTCTCTTTTTTTAAATAAACTTCTAAATAAAAAATAAGTAGAAAATTTTCATATTTTTTTTAAATATTTCAAAAATCACTTGATTTTTTATTTTGCAACCCTGATAGTGAACTTAATCGAGTGTATGCCTTTCATGATTGTTGTATTACAACTTTAGAAATTGAAGAGATTCGCCTACCAAAATTAAAATCGAATTCAAGAAGATTAGGAGCTGACTTGATTTGCTATAGGGAGACAGGATATTGTTTTAATAATTGTTGGTATTTTAGAGCAGTGCAAATTCATTATAAAAATCGCTTAAGTCGATTAAATTTCCAAACAGTTTTGAATTGAATCTAACCTCTAAATACATTGATATTTGGAAATCTAGTCAGTTAATTAGTTAAACAGGTTGCTCGATCACAAAACCCTGACCTCGCCTTTATACCTATGTTGGTGCTGTGAAGAAGTTTCCACTCACTTTTCCAGATGCTCTAACCACTTCATGTATTTTGCGAAATTCGAGAGATTATTTTATTTATTTATTTATTTAAAAGAGAAACAATTATTAATAATTATTCCACTTACAAACTAAAGCACTGGCTGCCAGGGCCTTCGGCTTATTTTTAAACTAATGTTAAAGTGTTATACAATGTAAGGTTATTAAAGTATCAATATTATAAATTATTTCTAGCTTATGTGATAATAATAAAATACTACAAAAATATCAATAATATTTTATATTTGATAATGATTTTTTTTTTTTTTTTTTTTTTTTATTATATGGTTATTTTACAAAGAGATACAAATTTTGCAATTAGTTTAATGTTACGGTCACTAGGGATTTTAAGATGATCAGATGGCTTGGAGTTGTTGAATATTCCATTTCTTATTACTTGTGAGTTTGGGCAGTTGTCGAGGATATGGATAACATTGAATTCAGTACAACCACAATGCCGACAGCTTGGTTTAGGTAGGCCTTTCAAAAGATTTTCATGAGTAGCTAGTGTATGCCCAATGCGAAGACGCATAAATGTTCTTATATCCTTGGAAAAAGGGTATGAAGGGTAGGCTGGCCTTGTCCCTGACGTATTAAAATATTTGTAATGATGGTTGTAGCTACTCCACTCGTTTATGAATTTGTCACTGGGAACTTGGTTAGCTAAATTTTTAATATCGTTATCGGTGAAGTGTCCCGATACGTATAGTGGTTCAGAGCAAGCTTGTTTAGCTCTTTTATCAACTATTTCATTGCCTTGAATTCCTATGTGCGCTGGTACCCACATTATTTTTATTTCATTGGAGTTTTGGAACAAAACGTTTCTGATCTTTATTATAATGGGGGTTTCGTTTGATTGGTTGAGGACAGCTTCAATGGCAGATTTGCTGTCAGAGCAAATAAGGGTTTTCCTATAATGTTGTGATGAAAAAAGTACTGCTTCTAGTAGGGCAGCGGCTTCGGCTGTAAATGCAGAGCAGTATGATGGAAGAGAGTATGCAGCGATGGTAGCACCTAGTATGTTTGTCACAGCAAATGCAGTACCGGTGTCTGATTTAGATCCGTCTGTATGTAGTACATCCCAACCTCTTTTGTGATGATCTAGGATTTCGTTATGTAGTTGGTGATATTCACTATTGCTGGTTGCATTCTTAAGGTGATGTTGCAAAGTATTAATAAATGATGATGTAAGTTTAAAGTAGGATGGAAATGCCGCTGTTTCGACCAATGTTGGAGTTGCAACGATATGTAGTTCTTTTGCTATCGTTAGAGCGCGGATTATTGTAGATCGTCTTTTGTTAGTTTTTAAGTTACTAAGAGCGTTAAGTACTTGCGCGAACAACAAATTGTTCCGGATATTTAGTAACTTAGGCTTAAGCGCCATCGTATTTCTGGCAATTCTTTGGGCAATATTAGGTAAACCGGCTTCCGATAAGATAGGTATGATTGGTGAAGTTGCGAAGGCTCGAATACAGCTTCTAGCTGCCGCATGATAAGGTGCATAAAGAAGTTTGATATGGCTTTTTGCGCAATGCCCGTATATTGAAAGTCCATAGTCTATTTTTGATAGTAGTAATGCCTTGGTTATATTTACAAGTGTATTTGTATGACATAAGGAGTACTTAGAAGACATAAATTTTATAATGTTAAGTCTAGTACATAAGCTTAGTCTAATATATTTACAATGTTCTTTAAATGACATACTTTTATCAAATACTAAACCTAATATTTTTAAGCAATTAGTGTGAGGGATTTCAATGTTACGAAAGGAGAGGGATGGAAAGGAGCACTGGTGTTTTCTGCAGATGTGAAAGGTGGTACATTTGCTTGTGGAGATGTTGGCTCCAGATTCTTCAGACCATTTGCTGATTGCATTTAGAACTTTAAGAAATATTTGCTTCACTTGTTGTAAGTCTTTATTTTTGGTAAAGATAATTACATCATCAGCATAAGCAAAATGGTGAATGGTCGGACTGGAAGAGATTAAGGTGGTCACTTTGTTAACAGCTATTATAACAAGAGTGACCGATAATGGTGAGCCTTGGGGTATACCATTATATAGGTGATATATTTGTGAATGATGTTTATTAGCAGAAATAAAAATTTACGATGAGTCAAAAAAGATTTTACAATGTTATAGATTTTGGTACCAACTTTCCAACGCTTTACTTCATCAAGTACTACATGCACCCCAATTTTATCGAAGGCTTTTTCAAAGTCTAAGCTTAATACGGAAATGTGATTACGAGTTGACATAGCTGTAGAGACAAAGTGTTCAAAATAAAGTAAAGGGTCCATTACCCCTAAGCCTTTTTGGAAACCGAACTGATGGGGGTCAATAATGCCACTCGCTTTTGCATACCACATGATTCGAAGTGATATAATTTTTTCAATAACTTTGGACATACAGGAGAGAAAGGAGATTGGTCTGTAGTTTTCGATGAGATGGGGGGGATTTGTTAGGTTTAAGGACGGGTATAATAGTGGCAATTTTCCATTGTTGCGGATAAATTCCGGAATCAAAGATGCAGTTATACAGGTTAACGAGTCTATTTTTAAGAACAAGTGGGATATGTTTTAAATTGGGATACGATATTCTATTAGCTCCAGACGTTTTTCCTGAAAGCGATGCAATTATGGCATCAAATTATATTGCAGTAATAGGTGAGTCAACCATAAGGGCTTTTAGAGGTAGGTATGGGTTGGTATAATTTTCATTTAAAACATTTTCTTTTTTAAGGGTAAATCTGTTGTGAAAGTAATGATCATTGGAACCTTCTACTGTCTGGATATGATGTATACCAAATCGTTGAGTACCGGATGTCAGATATTTTATATCTGACCATATTTTCTTGGGACTCGAGGACGGATTTATATTCTCCGTGATTTTTTCGAACGATTTACGTTTAGCTGATTTTAGCTCCTTTCTAAATACGGCATTGGCTTTTTTATAATTTATTAGGTTGGTATCAATCCTATTTTGTTTAAATTTAGACTACAGATGCTTTTTTTGCTTCTTAGATCATTTAGGTTGTTGGACCTATAGGAAGTTTTGCTGTAAATTTTTTGATGCTAGACTGAGAGATAGATAAGTGCGCGGTAGAGAGAATAATCGATTTTATCGCAAAAGTTTCGGCATTTACATTTTGGGAAGTTGATTTTTTATTAGATGGAAATGTGGAAATGGATGAAAAGGTTGACCAATCTGCCTTTTCTGTAAGGAACTTGGGTCTGGGTTTCACATTATAGGCTTTAGGGATAGAAAGGGAAGTTATGATGGGAAAGTGGTCACTGTTGTGGAGATCATCGATGGTATGAGTGGAAAGTTTAGGGGCTAATGTAGCTGAAGCTAGAACAAGATCGGGATGAGGGAATGGTCCATGGGTCGAAAAATGCGTTGGCGCACCATCGCTAGGTACAATAAGATTATGTAATAGTATTGCGTCTTCCAATATTTCGCCTCGTCTGTTTGTATTTGTGGAACCCCATAAGGGACTCCATGCATTAAAGTCACCTACTACTAGGATAGGGGTGACGATGCCGTTTAATATATCTGACATTAAAGTTTTGGTGGGGGGGAATGTAGCAATTAATAATTGTAAACTTAAAACCAATGTCTATCTCGAAAACTAAACATGAGATGTTTGAGCTGATTTGGATACGCTTGTGGCTTATTGTTTTTTTAATAAAGAGGGCTCTCCCTTGCTTACACTAAGTATTTTGTCTATTGTTGTGGAAGTAACTATAATATTTATTATGAGGATAAAAAGTTTTATTAAAGGGTAGATGAGTCTCTTGTATTGCTACAATTTCAGGAAAATATTCGTTAATTAGTATATTTAAATCTGACGTCTGATAGACGATACATCTCAAACGTAAGAAGAATAACACCGCTTGGAGTTGGTATATTGTTATTATATTTAGGGAATTTAAAAATTGTTACAACACCCTGTTCTTTCAAATTTTCTATTATTTCTTTATCTGGTACTTCGTTTAGGCATGGTGCGTAAACTGTACCTTTTACATAATTAAAATTTTTGTGGTAGTCACATTTTATTTCACAAATTCCGAATAATGTTTTTGTTGATATGAACTTTTCGGCAATATGAGTGTTTTTTACGAATAGCAACAAACTTCCATCTCTCAGTTCAGATATGTTAAAAATTTCAGAACTTATGTTTTTGAGAGCTTTATGCACAGTAAAACCAGAGAATTTACTCAAGGGCTTAGCAGTATTCACAGCACTAACAACCAAATAGTTGGGGTTGTCTTTTTTCACTGTTGGTAAAATGGGAAAATCTTCTATTAAAATATGTTTAGTTTTTTTCTTTTTTGGTTTTGAACTTGAAGATAGCAGGGCATACCTGTTATCCCCAAGAGGGGGACGCCTGGAAGGCATTGTTTATTTTCTTTTTTCTTTTTTTTATCACCAATAAATGTCTATTTTTATCAAAAGAAAAATAGAAAAAATATTCAGCGCACAATGCGAACGAATTAGGGAAAAGAGAAACGAAACGAAAGAAAATCACTCAGAACACAGTCGATACAACCGTACGCAACGAATATCAGTCAATGACTGTATGCAAAAGTAATCAATTTAAATTTATTAAAAAATCCAGGGGTATGAAGAGCGAGTCAGCACTCGGACAGAAGGATATATGTTCATCGTCGCCCTTATGGAGATCCCTTAAATTTTCTGCATAATCTTTCTGTTGTAGACTGCCAAAGCCAACTCAGCGGATATAGTCAACGCTTACGATTCTGTACCATTAAGTGGGATGGGAACCGTGGTCGACTTCTAGAGTTTTATCTTTGTTTGAGATATTCTATGTTGCATTTCCAGACTCTCATTCTTAATAGTGCTGGTTCCTAGATAAACGAAACCGTTCGATAAAAGGTTCTTTATATGAAGCTTCAGATTTCTGTTGATTAGCAGAAGTTTTCAGCTCTTATTGGATTCAGACCAGCAGTTCGATAAATTAACTGCTTGTAAGGGCAGAATTACATGGTCTGCCTGGCTTTATAAAGATTGCAGAGCTGTTGACTATTCACTTTACAAAATAACTCGGACCAAACATTTTCCCTAATTCAACCGCTTTTAGGACCATCCTCACATGATTTTAAAGAACCTACTATTAAGCTCCTGTCAGTGGTCATACAATTTTATTTATTTCTTTTTGGCAGTCAGGTGATTCTAGTTGACATGATCTACTTGAGAGGAGTTTCAAATGTCTGTTCAATAAATTTCTCTCCGCTTTCCCTGCTCAAAATAGCTACCAGAATCAAAGAAAAAAATCGAACTTTAAAAGCAAAGAAAATCGTCAGAAATGGAGCTTAAACTCAACGAATATTTCCAAATTTCCGCATGAAGCCTCTACACCGGACAAGCTCTGGCTCGTTATGGCCATTGTTGGCGCCTGTAGTCGAAAGCACATGAGAGGAGTTGGAGCAAAACCACGTACATTTCCACAAAAAAGGAGAAATAGTGTAAGAAACAAGTGGTTGTGTACACGCAGAAATTGCTTCTGTACCGTTAACGCACACAAACAAACACTGTTGAACACACAACCAACCGTAGTTTCTTTCTGCGCGGTTTTTCATACGCCACGTACGACCAACACACACTCAGCAAATCACTTGGAATCCACTGAACTGTTTGTTTACAAACAGCACTCACACACATATATGTAATCATACATATGTCTAAATATACACTTGTGTCATTTTTAGTTTTTTTTCTTTTGTTTTTTTTTTGTTTGTGTGTGAAGTCGCTGTAAACAACTCACAGGAATTCCTCTTTTGTTTTCGCACATTCATCAATTGCTTTCTTTTTTATCCTCTCAGCATTCTTCTTCTCCACCAACAGGTTAGCTGTATACTGAGTCCAATCAGTTTGGCATCGTCAAATGCAATCGATTTTGTCGCTGAAGTTTCCATGAAATTCTTCTTCTTCTTTACTTTTTTCGCTGTGTATATGCAGTAACTGGCCATTCGTTGGCGCTTTAGCCTCATAGCGTAGCCACTTTTGCACAGTTTGGGTAATTTAGTTGTCTTCCACCCTTTCACTGGGCTGCTAATGCAATGTTTGGCTGGTGATGTCAACAAAAAGCCTAAAATCACTATTTTTCATTGCATTTTTTCTTTCACAAAACTACGCCGCATCACAAATTCATCAGTCACTGACGACAGTATCGCTATCGTCGTTATACAAACATATACAGCCTTGGCCAAAAGTATTAGGCACCCCACTAATAACTGAGTTTTTTGTTTTAACAAGTGAAGTAATGAAGTTTTTGTAGTAAAGCAGTGAAAATACAATGAATTAGTGATAATAACATTAATATTTAGTAGGTTCACCCTTCGATTTAATAACGGCAGCAATTCTCTTAGGCATGCTGCGTACAAGCTATGCACATTCGTCCGCACTTATAGCGTACCACTCGTTAATTAAGGCATTTTTTTAGGCAGTTTTTGATGTTATACTGTGTTCCTTAATCTTGCTTTTTAAAATAGTCCACATGTGCTCAATGGGATTAAGATCTGGAGACTGTGCAGGCCAATCTAACAAAACAACAACAAAACACGTTAACGAAGGCAGAAGAACAGTTTCTAATACATTTATGTACATTTGACTGTTCATGCGACCCTCGCAAACGAACATTTCGCCGACACCATCAGCAGCCCCAGATCATAATGCTGCCTCCTCCATGCTTAACAGTGGGTACCACGCAATCTGGATGATATTCTTCCCCAACCCATCGCCTCACGAACGTCACACCAGGTATTCCAAATATCTGTAGAAAAGAAAACATAATGTTTTCATAAGATTTGTATTATGTCTTCAAAATTGCTCTAGGGTAAGAAGCTTTGACTGTTAATACTTTAAGACGACCTTAACTAAGCTTACCTCGAAGTTTGATTCATCAAACCACACAACATTCGACCAATCTTCTTCCGTGAAATGTTGGTATCGGCTTTTTCTGAGAGCCACGGCTTCTTTCAGGCTTTACATCCTTTTAAACCTGCTTCTAGCTGTAAGAGCACTAACTGGTTTAATAAATTCATCCGAAAGGGCAGCTGAAAAGGCTGAAGAAGATTTTTTGCGATCCTCGAGAGACTCGCGTATAAGTATTCGGTCTTCTTTTTGATTTATTATTGTGGGATTTCGTCTCCAGAAATCGTCTGATAGCACATTGGACCGCGCACCGCGAACATCCCACCAAATTGGCAATCTCAACTTGAGACTTACCTTCTCCACTTAGAACTTGAATTCTAACTCTATCAGCGTAACTAATTTCACTTTTTTAGGCATTTCGGTAAATATGAACTGTTTTTATAAGATCGGTAACTTTTCACTAAATGTAATTTACACTTTAACTTTCAAATTTTAAATGCAAAAATATTTTATGAATTTCTTCAAAATGACAATTTTTAGGTTTAGCTTACCCAGAGTGCTATGACTTTTAATATTACACAATTTATTCGCATAATCAATAGTTACCATAAATACCCATGTAAAACATTTACAAAATGAAGTGGTAACTTTGGTAGCCACATTTGAGAGTATTTATATTTTAGTGGGGTGCCTAATAGTTTTGGCCAAGGCTGTATATTCTGTCATACCTAGGTCTAGCAACAATCAGTGGAGTTCAAATGGTCGTTATCGTAGTGGACTACTACAAAAAAAATCATGACTGGGCACATTTGGATGTAAGAAGGAAACTATTTATAAGCCTGCTCTTCTTCTTCTTCTAATATGACTAGAGCTCTCTTCCAGTGCACGCAAAATAGATGGTTTTCGTTTATTAAGCTTAGATTTCTCGATACCGTAAAAGCATTAGTTTGAAAGAAGTTTGATGTTAAATACTAGCAGACCCCGCCATACATTGTCTAATTGTTATTGCAAAGAACGCTAAATTCTAATACAAACTCACGCCCAAGTTGAACGCATTAGAATACCTCGTAAGCCCGAGACGCAGATAATAAAAATGCGAAGCGAACAAATCATACTTACTTTTGTCTGACGGATATTGCTAATCGTATTTGTAGAAAAACAACCGTTTTTTATATGTATATTATATATATTACGAGTATATATAAACGTCACCTATTATTGGCTTTGCCATCAGCCTCAGTGTATGGATTACGCCTCAATGAGATAAAAATTTCGAAATTTGCTGCTTCGAACGTAGAACATCGTATGAGTGATGTGGAAACGCTTCCTTTTTCTAATAATTCTTACAACTTTTACTTCTCAAATTCTGAAGATAACATTTAGCCTGCGCCAACTCAATGGCCTAGGCGCAACCGCCTGTGATCTGGAGCCAACCAGCCTTTTATTTTTTACATGACGTTCTATTAAGCTTTAAATGGTCATGAAAAAAATTGTTGAGTTGCTTGAAAATGAACTGTTAATGTTAGGAATCGAAAGGGAAAGGGAACGAAATAAATTTTATAGCCTATTTCCACCGGACTTTAAATGCATTTTAGCTTAAATGCATTTAAATATCGCATTTAAATGCGTGAATTCCCATGTGTTTGTTGTTGTATAAAAGTGTGTTAACTCACTTTTCAAAGTGAGTTAACTCACTTTCGGTAATTTAACATAAAATGTTATGTCAACAGTCGATGCTGTCACTACTAATGTAAACATTTCGGAAGTTTCGGTATATTTCTTGCCAGAGTGGTGTATTTTCGGATTTAATGAGGGACGAGACTTTTATTTTACATGGTGAAATTTGTTCTGCAAAAATTATTTTTTTTGCATTAGTTTCAACATAAATGCATATATTATATAATTGGAGAACATAATGCATCTCCTCTTTCAAAAAAAAATAGAATAAGAAAGAAAAAAAAGCAATTGCGGAATCGCAAACGATCCCCTCAACATAAAAATATGCGTGGCTCTGGCAGCTATCAGTTGATTGAACAAAATAAATAATTTAAAGAAACAAACAAGCAAAAGTGAAAAATGAAACATGCTTACGAACATTTTCGTTTCAGCAGCGTTTGTCCATGCAGCAATGATCTGCACTTGCAAATCATAAGATTCTATAAATAGTCAAATAAAATGAATGCGATCTCTTGAATTCATGATTTCAATTGTTGTGACAAATTTTGCAAACTGGAAATGTAAACAAAAATCAGCTGTTTGAGTTAACTCACTTTCGTTGGAAACGTTTGACATTTTATTCAGTTAACAGAGGCCTTAAATGCATTTACCATAAGTGCTCGGTGGAAATAAGCTATTAAGCTAATTATGTTAAGTCAGATCTATAGGGAAGATTTGGCATCAGCAGGACCCATTTTTCGTCACAGCCTGGCTGGTACCTAAAATATCCTTTCCGGAAAATTTAGTCTATATAAAAGTGACAATTTCGGGCTGAAACACACTCCCATGATTGACTGTTGCAGTATCAGGACAATAAAACTTTTCACAATTTCAGCTGTCTGACTTGCGATTTCACCTTTATCGAAGAAAAATTGTGGAATAAAGCGAATTTTTTCTTCGCTGCTGTCCGTTTTAGACATGCGCTCAAACACTACTGAGTTAAGTGATGAACACTTTTCTCGTTATCGTTTTTAGTGCAAAAAAATCATATTTCTAATGCCATCCATCTAGTGTAATCCAATCGCTGTTATCTCGCGTTCTATACGACCACTAAAGCGACCTGGAGCAAAAAAACATGAATTGCTTTTTAGTAGACAATATATTATTTACATATTATCGGTTAAAAAGTAGATCATACTTAAAAAATGAGTTGCGTCATTTCGATAACCAACTGATGTTAGTCATTTAGGTAATGGACCCACTCTAGTTAATGGGGAAGGAATTAGGGTTCAGTCAGTATTTCTCCACTAATCAGGTTTGGAGGAGTAGCCGAATGATTCTTTCTCAGGATACCTATTACTAAACCGCATTATCCTTACACATATAATATTTGTCCTTAACTATATTAAGTACGATGAGTCCTTACCTTTGAGATTTCCCGATATCACATAAATTGCCCAGGGCTAAAAATTTAGTTCTCACTCGATAAATATTTCTTACCACAAACATTAATCTCATCTTAATAAATCTAAAATAAGCAATTACATTTATTTACAAATCTAAACAAATAAACCATTAATTGTTTTGACTACAAAAGCCAACAGTAAAATACACGTATAATAAAATATTGAAATGTCAAAACACTTTATTTGCCTAACGCCGCATACAATTAATTAATTAATACATTCAAAATTCTCAATAAAATAACATTAAATATTCAAAACTAGCCAAATGTAATTAAATGTGTTGCTCGAAATTTGTGTTTTTGTTTTTTTCCGTTAAAAATTCGTGAAAGTGCCATAAACTTTGAAACTAAAATGCGAGCAAAATGCGGCGCTCACGAAGTGAAAGCCATCAAATAAATGCTGGGGATTACAACAAAGTCACTGTGCTAAATGAGAGTGAAAATGTGTGGAAAGGTGTGTGTTTAGCGTATGTAAGTAGTTATGTAAATAAGCATTATATATTTGGGGCATTCCAAGGCTAAAGGACAATTTGAAGGCTAATGATTTTAAAAGAGACGGAAGTAGGACAAAGGGAAAAATGTACTCTCATACCTCCCGAAATTTGAAATTATTTCTGGAGTGAATTAAATCTATTTTTATATCTGGCTTAGATGAAGAGTTTCTTGACTCTTAAGAAGCAAAGAAGAACTGGTGTCCGGTGGAAAATTATGAGCCGAATAAGGTTGATTTACTGAATTGAAGAGTCTTGGTTACTCCATATGCTGATATATGGCAGTGACTGAGCAGAAAGACGAATATGTAAAAAAGTTGTTGCTTATTACATTTGGCTCCCGGCATATCCACACTTCCAAGTATATTTTTGTTATGGACTAAAAAGCTCTTGATGAAAATGCTTCCAACAATCTAAGATCTGTTCATATGAAGTAAAGCACCACGAAGCCCACCACAAATTAGCGGAGAAGCTTGATCCAAAAACTCGTGAGTGGTAATGAACCACATTTTTTATTTATTTCTTACTTGGTTAAATTTGCGCCAGATGTCTTAATACCTGTAATTAAAACGAATGGCTATGAACAAAAAGGAAAGATATGACTCGTCCGTTTGTAATACACGCGGCTCGGAACGAGCTTGCTACCATTCGTTACATTTCTGACTCGTTCCTGGGAGCTATTCGTAACGCTGTGCAAATACGGCTCGAGTTAAATTCAATACTGCAAAGACTTACTTACTTACTGAAACCATATATCTTAGAATACTCATGATCCAGAGGCGAGCATCGTCGACCGGAAGGTTTCAAAAATTGACGTGCGATAAGGCACGACTAAACCCCAACCGGACCCAGATTTTTATTCGTCCAAGAATTGTCACTCTCGCAATATAACCCAAGAGCCACATTGGGTATACTTTTGTGGTAACAAAAACAATAGAAACTTGAGCTGATCCCAAGGATATCAGAATATTCCCTGGGGATTTGAGCGGGTCAAACCAGACTTACTGAATTTGTCTCTATAATTGGGGTCACTATATATTATAAGGCTGGAGCAAATTTTATTCAAAAGTCCTCAATGTGGGCAAAAGTCTATGCCCAATAGATGAGGAAACTGAAGGTGTGCACGTAAGTCAAGGAGTTTCAGCTGCAGTTTTGTAAAAGTGAAGAAGTTCAAAATAGAAGGTTGTGATGACCTGACTTCATTATCATACAAACCACTACAACAATGGTTGTTAAGAGACATTTGAGAAGTATACAAATTTACTGCTCGATAACTTACCTTTAAATTTCACTCACTCTTGGTCAATACGAAGCGGTACCACTTGACTAGATGCAGGTCGCAAGTGGCCACAGCTACTTATCCGCCAGGGAAGATGTTAACGTATCGGAGTTTCGATTCCACTTAAACCGACAGGGAATTAAGCAAATGTGTTCGGAATTACCAGATCTGATCGTTTCTTAACAGCAACAGCTGCCTTTGAAACGCAGTAAACGGATCCGCCTTGACTAAAGAGATTTCAACTTTATTTCTATAAATATCGTGTTGAAAGCATACCTAAAATATAGATATACTGGTGGGAATCTAAGGGAAGATAAGATATTCAGCGGTATGTCGACTGCCCGAGCTGGCAAGTGGTCGATGGAGCCAGCCAACATTATTGGTTTCTGGTTTCTATACTCGTCCCTCTACACTAAAATTACCCCCCAACGCAGGTGTTTATTTATTAATTTAAGGCTATAAATTTTATGCATGCGCTTACATGGACACATACGCCGAAAAAAATCTCCACACACAAACTATTACAGCCGCAGCAATTACTTTAAAAGCCAGCAACTCACACACCGACACATTGTCTACCAAACTCCCACTCCCTCTCTCCACTGTAAATTCATAAGCTCTCACAAACACTTTCACTCTTTCAACAACACCAAACTCCTCTAACCAAAATTTGGCGGACATCCGATCTGCTGGCAAATTGTTTGCTCACACACCCAGCCACACATTCCACCGAACAACTCTTGCATCTGACACGTGGATAGTGGCTTGAGGTGGATCCACAATTCTCAATAGCAGTGGATGGGAGGGTTTGGAGGAAATTTACATATAAACGCAGTGGGCTGATGAGGGTCAATTGTCCGTTAATGGATGTCAGTAGACAAGTAGAGTGGTTCCACACATACTACATACAGACAAGCATGCAATCTGTATAGGTATGTGGGTGTGTGTGTCTGTGACTCACGTTGGTCGCTGTTTGTTTATGGCAATGAGTGCATGTTGCAGCATGGCTTTTTTGTTGCTGTTGTTGCTTAGTTATTTGTACAGGAAATTGCGTTTGTTGTAAGCAATTCAATTGTGTGGGTGTGCGTGTGATGGTCCGTGAGTGTATTAGCTCAGTTGCTTATATGTATGTAAATTGCTTTATAATATGTTTATCCGCGTCGCTGCCGACTGTCTCGTGCAGAGAGAATTGTTATTGTTTACCAGCATTTGCTTTGAGGCGAAAATTACTGAAGAGGAAACCGCGCTACTCTAATCACGACATCCTTGCTTGCACTAATACACCATGTACGCCATATTTATATATACATGTATATGTAATAAATGTACCCCAGACTGAGTTGAAAAATTGAACGTCTTGCTTCTTGCAAACATTTGTCTTGAAAATTGTTCAGTACAAAACAAAGTTTTTAAATTTTTTAATTTTATTTAATTAATTTTTTTACATTGTAGAAGAGGGAAGCAAGACGTATTTGCAGGAAGAAAAATAAGAAAGTAGAGCCTGAAAAGCTGATCGACCAGGTAATGCTTAAAAATTCTATGAAGAGCTAAGAAAGGTTTCAAGACCGGAGCAGACTCTTGTAGGACCCAGAGGAGTGATCTAGTGGCAGATGCCGAGAGTTTACTGAATTTATGGAGAGAAAACTTTCCAGTCTGCTGAATGGCAGTGAAAACGAAACACTCGGAGATGGTGCAGCCGACATCCAAACCGTTAACAATGGAAACGACGTTACATTACCCGACTCTGGCGGCAAAGAGCTGACAAGGTGCACACAGGTTGATTCATTATCGTGTGATTTCTTCAATTTGATGCTGGAGAAATTAATAAATAAAGCTAAATAGACAAGGTACAATCTTTAAATAAAGTATTGACGTATGGTGATGATATTGACATCATAGGCACGCCCTTAGTTCTGCTTTCTCCAAGCTTGATAAAGAAACGAAGCGAATGGTCTGGTAGTGAGTGAGGGTAAGACGAAATATCTCCTGTCATCAAACAAACAATCATCGTATTCCTGACTCGGCTGCCACGTCACTATTAACAGTCATAGCGCCGCCCAACGCCGAAAAAAAAATCGCATACTAAGACCCGTGCTAAGAGGGACTCCTATCTCTTTCGTATACTAAAGATAACAACTTGGTCATTCTGTGTAGGTACCGATGAGATAGGCAGATCCGGCAGGCGTATATTCGATTCAAATTTATACGGACTGGTCGAAAGTTAATAACAGGATCGGTATTAACAAGACTTTTCGTTTACTCACTGTAGTCTCTGGCAAGCAGAACTTTAAAGGTAGAAGAGTAATGTGATGGTTAAGCAGTTCTGTCTGAACTTAATGTGTGTGTCTGAATATAGTAATATACTGGGTACTGAGAGGGTGGCAGAGTATGGAAATAAAATGCTCCTCTCACCAAGAGAGTAGTTGCGTTAGCAGTCCTTAGTGAGTTTGAAATTCAATCCCTCAGTTTTGGCAACTCCACACATTAGTTTATCCAGAGAATGGCGGCTCTAGGGATTTTTAGTGGTATCACAATATATTCGCTCCCTGGAATAAATGAGCTAATGCCCCGTAGCAACTTCGACCTAAAATTAGCTTCGAGCATAAAATCTTCTACTGTTTTGCACTTGAGGTGTATTACTGATTAATGGGTGTTGAATTTGAGGGCTTTGTAATTAATTAGTGATTAATAGAGCGGCACTTAGTGGCATAATTTAATCTATTAAAATGGCGATTTTCTTTCTTCCATTATAATTAAGTGAATGGTGGTTTCGTTGTAATATTAAATGTATGTACTCGTACATACGCATATAAATACATAAGGAATTACATAAACGTGCTAATGATTTAATTAATTAAACACGGTTTAATTTAAAGGATGCCAGATATGTATACCTACATACATATGTACACATGATAGCGGTTGGTGGTCAATTAAATAATATGGCAGTTTAATATATGTATCTTCAATTAGAATACAGAAAAAACTACAACTTCTAAATTACTTTGCGACTAGTTCTTATTTTTACAGCAACTATTTAGTAAGTTCGTCTGTGGCACCAGATTCTGATGCAAGTAAATTCATCAAGCTACGTACTATCACCGGATCGAAAATCGTTCAACCAAATCGATGATATTGTGATAGATAGAAAAAACGCCTCCTAGGATGTAGTATCAACAGAGTCACTATCCAGCAAAGAATGCCCAGCAACAGGCATAAGGAAGGTTTTAAAAAGTTGCAATGAAAGCCGAAAAGTATTTTACTCGACTTGCACTGCCGCTCTCTGAGAGCACTCATGAGCAACTCGATATAACTATGGAACTATGGAACGTCATGTCAATCTCCTTACATGCCGCCCCTACAGAAACAGTTGGTTTCGACAAGGACAAAACGTTCCAATAGCTGGCTAACACAATCTTCGAAGTAATTTCCCGCTTAAATAATAACAGAGTAGCGAATGTCGATGGTTACCAGCAAAGCTGTTTAAATATGGCGACCACGAGCTGACCAGACATGCATTAACTTCTTTGCAGAATATAATCGGACGAAAGCATGACTCGCACTTGGTACCTGCGTGAGCTCTGAAAGAGAGAAGTCCGCCGTCAGCGAACTGAGTAGACCTTATCAGTGTGGCTTTAGGCCACCATTGACCAGATATTTGCTATGCTCACACTTGCTATGGTTTTGTCTTCTATAAAACAGAAAGGATATATCTCTACGCAGTTATGTCTGAATTTGGTATCCGCGAAAAACTTATACGGCTGTGCAGGCAACAAGGACCTAACCTCATTTCAATACCAAATTTGATTTCAAACGGGCTTACTGTTAATGGTGAGACTTCTTCAACCTAAATCTGCAGAGTTAAGTAGATATGAAACACTATTAGACACAAATTGACAAACAAAAACCAAACTTTTAAAGTCGTTTAGGTCCTGTTTTCGATGCAATACCCGCTGCTGGAAAGAGAGTAAAAAGAAGAATTGCGCTCCATTTGAAAGACTGTTAGAGAAGAAAATGAGTATTACAAATAAAACACCGTGAAAATAAAATAAAAATTATTATGCGTAGCCTACTGAAATAAAAAATTCCGCATACCTTCTGAACAGACCTTATATGGTGGTAACAGCTAATTTTAAGACTACCAGCCCACTTACCTCTGGGGGGTTTTCCATCCATATAAGCTTCTGTTTCTTAAATATCATTAAATATATTCCATCCAGAAGTATGATTCACGTAATGCACTAAGAAGTCTGATCAAAGATGTCTTGCCCATAAAGCCACAAATTTCCAAGCAGATGACCAAATAAACTTGAATTTGGAATCAGCAAAAGTAAAAAAAAACAAGATGTATTTTTACAGTAGGTATGTGTGTAGTGCCATTTGAAAGGCAATGTTTCGAGCCCCGGTTCGACCAACATCCAAAAGTTATAGAAAATTAATTAAAATAAAAAATTAAGTTACATTTTCTAATTCTAATTTATGATATGATTATGAGAGTAACCAATAACATTTTTCTTTATACTCGTAGAACAGAATTCTCATAAGCACGTTTAAAAAAACCTTTCGGGCCCCAGGAGCGAAAACTACATCCCGGGCAGGAAGGATTGGGTCAGTATACTCAACACTTTCTTAGTGGGATAGCATCATTAGGATTTAGACGAATAATCTTGTAGTCTAAGCGCCACTAAAATATTTATACTGAATTAGACTGAGCTCTTACTGAGAGATATATGATGACGCCATAACCAACGTATGTCTTATATTCAAGGAGCTCCTGATAATACTCACCACTTTGTATGCTCTCAAAACAAATTATCTGATTCTCGCCCTGACCCCAAATCTATCAAAACCACTTGACTTGGGCCCGAATTTCAGATCAATTTTAATGGACAAAATTTAATTAAATATTTACTTTATATGTTAGTTTAATTCTCTCAAAATCAGTGATTTGAGGTTACTGTGCATCTGTACATATTTATGTATGAGTCTAGATGTCTGTCTAATTGTCTCATTTATCAACACAAAATACTGATTTCGCCAGTTGTCGAAAAATACTCTTTAAAATGGAAGAATCTTAACAAAGCAACAGAAATTTTGTTTCCACTTCACATGCATAAGGTTTCCATGAATTCTAATTTGTGGACATGCATACGTGCATTAGTAGTGATTAATTATATTTACTGATTTTTTGTATAGGTGAGTAACACCTTTCAAAGAGAGAATGAAAAGTTTTATTGCAATTGGAATAAAAGAAGACTGCCGCTGAGCTCTGACAAATGAACTTTCATACAAGGTATGTCCCAAAAATAACCGAACTTTTTGGATATAAAATAGTAAAATACACATTATATTATCTTTGAAAGTTATTATTTATTCAAAATAGGTTCCATTTGACTCAACACAACGTTTGGAACGATCAACCAGCGCATGCATAGATATTTTTATGTCATTTATAGAAATGTTCTTCAGTACCTCGGTTACGTCTGCTTCATTTTTTTCAATTTTTTTTAAATTTTTTAAACTTCAATTTCAATTTTTTTTCAAGCTTAACACAAAATTTTATATTTGCTCTTTGTTCCATTTTTTTTTTGGAACCAATAGCACACTTTTGGTTTTATTGAAATGGCTGTCACTTTTACATCTGTCATCCGACTTACATGAAGTTAGGTGCGTTTGAAAGAGGATGAATGTATCTTTTTAATATTGCAAATTTTCAATAGATGGCGCTGTATGTTGTATGATTTAAATATAAAGTTCGGGCACACGTGTATGTTTGTATATATAGGTACAAAAGTGTATTTACTTCAAAGCAATTAAAGTAGGCTAGTCAAAGTTAAACTAGTTCTGAACTACTTTTAAAGGGATCAAATCAAACCAATTTACTCTCTCATCGGTGTTGATAAAATAACTTTAACAGAAAAAAATAAGTAATTAAAAAATCTTGCAAATTGGATCAGTACGAGTATGAATGCAAACTAATGGCATACTAGTCCTGAACTGGAACCTTTCTCTGCTGTTACTTTAGAACGGGTGCAAAGTACAAACCGATATTGGAACTAAAGACGAAACCCTCTTAAAAAAATTGTTATTAACGAGAATAATTTTTGAATTAAACTGAAAGCTTTATACATTAACCACAGTTAGAATTATCTGTTTAATGTCAAATATGCACCTTTTGTTCTATAATCTTTCGCCATTGTCATTATTAATGTCCTTACGCCTCTCTCATAGAAATTCTTGTCCCTATTGACAAACAAATTGGACCCCCGATTTTCCCAGGCTTCTCTTAAGACCGATTTTTCACCAGCTTTATCATTTACCATAGATAGAAGCAGATATCACTTGGTGCGGGGTCCGAACTATAAGGTGGATGCATAAGATTCTCTTAATCAAGCTCTGCGGAAACACAATTCTCCCCGGGAGGTGCTCCCCCGGTGGTTGGTGACTCTTTACAAATCCCACCAAACACACAACAAAAACCTTCCTGGCTGTCAATCTTGACTATCAGACCGTTGGGCCGACTCACTGCCATTCGATCACGTCCGTTTTCATTTGACGTTGCTGTAGGTGATCTATTTTTCATCATTAGTAAACATCGGCTTCAGAACTGAATCGATTTCGTTACGATTCAGCAGCTCTCCTTGAGGTTTTTTTCACGTTGCGCGCATAGACTACTTTATCGGTAATTTCGAAAATTGGTCTTCTACACCGTGGATCATCTTCTATATCAAAATTACCGGAACGACAAGTCGACGAAACCAAAATTGTGCATGATTGACTGTTACAATATTCGGACCATAAAGGCTACTCATATTTTCAGCTGCCACATCAGGCAGGTGTTTTCGTCTTTATCAAAGAAATATTCTATAATAAAGCGAACTTCCTCTTTGCTAGGGGCCATTTTTGACATGCTCTCAAACACTACTGAGTTAAGTGATAAACACTTTTCTTGTAATCATTTTTAGTGCAAAAGATCATCTTTCTAACGTCATCTAGTACAATCCAATCGCTCCTCTAGATCACTAAAGACATTTGCTTGAAAGATAATGAATTTCTTTTTATTAGACCTTACAAGGGAAATCATGGAAAATGGACTGGGTGGGAAGAAATACAAACTAGTACTTTTCTCTGCTACTATTTTTAAATATAAAGGAGCCAGATTTTAACATTTTTTCCTTAACATTTATAAAGATCCTTGAATTTTAATAGTTTTCTTTTTTTCAGATCTAAAAAAATTAAAATTTTCCGTAACGTAGCAAAGTGCCTAATTTTAGTAGTGACTATAACCCTGCAAAACTGCATATCTGTGCATAAATATGTATATTTCTATGCATTTACTTCTGCCATCGCTGGCTATGCTGACCAGTAAGTCGAGGTAAACGCTGCACTTGTACGATATCATGTAATCCTACATGTTTTGTGACAAAATACGGATATGTTCACTTACTACATTTGTACAAATTTGCATTTTCATGCATACATATGTAGGTATGTACGAGTATATCCTGCAAACACAAATCCTTGTCAAGGCAAAACCTCACATTTTATACTTTGAATAAAACAATAGAATCTCGCAGGAGGCGGAGGATGTGGATGAGGAAGTGTAGATGAATAATTGAGTGGTTGGTTACTTTTAGGGATATATGAACTATGCACTCTATGTATGTACACTGTTTGTATGTATGTGCAATTTTAAACGTATTGCCGTAAGTGAAGTGTCGGGCAACCAACGAAGGAGGTCGACTACTAGCACCAAAGCGATTGCAATGATTTTTCAACCCACCAACCACCAATAATCAATATACAAACATACATACATACGATATACACATATATGAGGGTAGGCTTTTATGTTTCGGGATTTGGCAGCCCTAGTGCTGCAGTGAACGAGGGCAAGACGAAATATCGCCCGTCATCAAACAAACAGCCATCGCATTCACCACTCGGCCTCCACGTCACTGTTGACAGTCACAACATCGAAGTCGTAGCTATCATCGTCTATCTTGGAACCAGCATAAACACCAATAATAACGTCAGCCTCGAAATCCAACGCAGAATCACTCTTGCCAACACGTGCTACTTTGGACTAAGTAGGGAATTGAAAAGTAAAGTCCTCTCTCGACGAACGAAAACCAAAACTCAGCCAAAACCACAGCCGATGGAATGATGAGCTATATGAGATATACGGCGACATTGACATAGTTCAGCGAATCCAGAAACAGCGGGTGTGCTGGCTAGGTCATGTGGTCCGGACGTATAAGAATTCTCCTGCTTTGGAAGTACCCGCTGGTGGAAGCAGAGAAAGAGGAAGGAATTTAAGCGATGAAGCTCCATCAAGTATCAATGTTGAACGCTGCTATAGTGATTTCAATCGAGGTAAATCACTCCCAGTCAAATTCCGTGAAGGTTGTCGAAAATCAGTTGATATTGCAAGATTGTCGTGTGACATATCGTGAGATTAAAGATGCAACTACCCATCTTACATACTTTCCGTCCATAGCAACTTATCTTATGAGAGCGCCATGTAAATAAAAAGTTGTCACCGCTTGTCGAAGCCGTTACTGACGGTTTTCCCGCACAAAATACTCGTGTTTATATATTCTATTATGGTGTTATGTTATGGCCGTGCGGTATGTTAGATGGGTAGTTGCAGCATAAGACAAGACAACTATAGACATCAGTGGGATCGGCATTCACTCAATATTGCATGAACATTTGACTGCAAAAAAATTTGTTCACGTTGGATCTGACACAAATTGTCAATCGCTCAAAAAAAGGCTCGTGCCCATTGATCGAGGGAATAGTTAATAGAAAATACGATATAAGTGCTGGGAAACACGTCTATGACTTCGTGTTGCAAGATAAATTATGGATCTGCGCCTGTGAGCCCGAAAGTAGAGAATAGTCGGCTGTTTGACTATTTAAAGTTGGGCCGCACCCAAAGGTTGTACGCACACGAAGCACTTCCAAGAAAATAGTAGCCTGTTTTCTTCTTTTTTGTTTAGAAAAACTGGACATGTCGCAACCGTACCACTAGATTTGTCTTACAAGAATCAGGAAAACTAACCGCCGAACGCGGATCACTTTTCACCACGACCATACGAGCTCTCACACGTGGACTGAAACAACTGATTTTTTGAGATCTAAAAACATAGATTTGATGAGACATCCATCGTAGGTCTTGACTCCACACCCAACGACTTTTTTTATACTCGTACGAAATGAGTAAACTGGGACGTCAATGTTTTTAAAAATCTGAAAAGGAGGTTGATGCATTCACAACGCACGTTTTGGAGATATCTCGATAAGAGGGACAAATGTGCCTCAAAAACTGGCTCAAACGCATGCAAAGGTGTATAGATCTTAATGGAGAATATTTTGAAAAACAATAATTCGATTTTCATGATAAATATTTGCTTTTGTGCTCTAATCCTAAAATAAAAAGGCCATCCTCGTATTGATACATGTAATGCACTTTTTGTCAGCTTAGTCTATGTAATAAAAGGGAAATTACAAAACAACAAAAAGACAATAATGTTAAGAGCAATACAAAAACCATTACAAAGGATAATAATTGAACAATGAAGTTGAAGGATCGAGTTGAGTACCTGCATACATATGTATATGTATACATACGTATATATCATATATACATACATATAATATGTGTATCTTATATAAAATATAGCCAATAAGATATGAAAATTCACAGTGAGTACCAAATCATTCTAAAATGCACTCCAACAGACCAAGAGACTCCATGTCTTTTTTCAAGGAAGAAATATTGAGTTGAAAAATTCGCTTACACAGTTTTACCATATAACCCCCCCAAACCACACAGGCCTCACTACTTTTATGGATGTTATTGAAAAGTCTCCCCTACAAAGCAGTGCACTCAACTCCCACAGGCTATTCTCATGCACTCTACTGTACAACAAATACAGAGTACCTACATGTACATATGTATTTAACTATAAGTGTATATTTATGTACAATATATGTAGTATATACTTAATATCCTTTTATATGCTATGTATGTACATTTTCAAAAGCTTTTCATTACTGTTGCTATTGTTATTGTGTTTTTCTAGTGGCCAGCACGAAGCCATAAACATGCAAACTCAATTAAGCCGCTACTCATTAAACGCATCAGCAATTGTTGTTGGTTGTGGCAGCGAAGCAGAGAAGTTAACGATGGCAGAGATTGACAGCAGGCCAGATACACGTACATTGGGATAAATATATTATATTTCGCTGTGGCGCAGAGGGAATTTGAGGCCAGGAATTTTTGTATGCACTTTCACTATTGTGGGAGAATAAAATGAATAAAATATATTTATATTTATATTTATATTTATATTGTATTTATATTTCTATTTCTATTTCTATTTCTATTTCTATTTCTATTTCTATTTCTATTTCTATTTCTATTTCTATTTCTATTTCTATTTCTATTTCTATTTCTATTTCTATTTCTATTTCTATTTCTATTTCTATTTCTATTTCTATTTCTATTTCTATTTCTATTTCTATTTCTATTTCTATTTCTATTTCTATTTCTATTTCTATTTCTATTTCTATTTCTATTTCTATTTCTATTTCTATTTCTATTTCTATTTCTATTTCTATTTCTATTTCTATTTCTATTTCTATTTCTATTTCTATTTCTATTTCTATTTCTATTTCTATTTCTATTTCTATTTCTATTTCTATTTCTATTTATATTTATATTTATATTTATATTTATATTTATATTTATATTTATATTTATATTTATATTTATATTTATATTTATATTTATATTTATATTTATATTTATATTTATATTTATATTTATATTTATATTTATATTTATATTTATATTTATATTTATATTTATATTTATATTTATATTTATATTTATATTTATATTTATATTTATATTTATATTTATATTTATATTTATATTTATATTTATATTTATATTTATATTTATATTTATATTTATATTTATATTTATATTTATATTTATATTTATATTTATATTTATATTTATATTTATATTTATATTTATATTTATATTTATATTTATATTTATATTTATATTTATATTTATATTTATATTTATATTTATATTTATATTTATATTTATATTTATATTTATATTTATATTTATATTTATATTTATATTTATATTTATATTTATATTTATATTTATATTTATATTTATATTTATATTTATATTTATATTTATATTTATATTTATATTTATATTTATATTTATATTTATATTTATATTTATATTTATATTTATATTTATATTTATATTTATATTTATATTTATATTTATATTTATATTTATATTTATATTTATATTTATATTTATATTTATATTTATATTTATATTTATATTTATATTTATATTTATATTTATATTTATATTTATATTTATATTTATATTTATATTTATATTTATATTTATATTTATATTTATATTTATATTTATATTTATATTTATATTTATATTTATATTTATATTTATATTTATATTTATATTTATATTTATATTTATATTTATATTTATATTTATATTTATATTTATATTTATATTTATATTTATATTTATATTTATATTTATATTTATATTTATATTTATATTTATATTTATATTTATATTTATATTTATATTTATATTTATATTTATATTTATATTTATATTTATATTTATATTTATATTTATATTTATATTTATATTTATATTTATATTTATATTTATATTTATATTTATATTTATATTTATATTTATATTTATATTTATATTTATATTTATATTTATATTTATATTTATATTTATATTTATATTTATATTTATATTTATATTTATATTTATATTTATATTTATATTTATATTTATATTTATATTTATATTTATATTTATATTTATATTTATATTTATATTTATATTTATATTTATATTTATATTTATATTTATATTTATATTTATATTTATATTTATATTTATATTTATATTTATATTTATATTTATATTTATATTTATATTTATATTTATATTTATATTTATATTTATATTTATATTTATATTTATATTTATATTTATATTTATATTTATATTTATATTTATATTTATATTTATATTTATATTTATATTTATATTTATATTTATATTTATATTTATATTTATATTTATATTTATATTTATATTTATATTTATATTTATATTTATATTTATATTTATATTTATATTTATATTTATATTTATATTTATATTTATATTTATATTTATATTTATATTTATATTTATATTTATATTTATATTTATATTTATATTTATATTTATATTTATATTTATATTTATATTTATATTTATATTTATATTTATATTTATATTTATATTTATATTTATATTTATATTTATATTTATATTTATATTTATATTTATATTTATATTTATATTTATATTTATATTTATATTTATATTTATATTTATATTTATATTTATATTTATATTTATATTTATATTTATATTTATATTTATATTTATATTTATATTTATATTTATATTTATATTTATATTTATATTTATATTTATATTTATATTTATATTTATATTTATATTTATATTTATATTTATATTTATATTTATATTTATATTTATATTTATATTTATATTTATATTTATATTTATATTTATATTTATATTTATATTTATATTTATATTTATATTTATATTTATATTTATATTTATATTTATATTTATATTTATATTTATATTTATATTTATATTTATATTTATATTTATATTTATATTTATATTTATATATATATTTATATTTATATTTATATTTATATTTATATTTATATTTATATTTATATTTATATTTATATTTATATTTATATTTATATATATATTTATATTTATATTTATATTTATATTTATATTTATATTTATATTTATATTTATATTTATATTTATATTTATATTTATATTTATATTTATATTTATATTTATATTTATATTTATATTTATATTTATATTTATATTTATATTTATATTTATATTTATATTTATATTTATATTTATATTTATATTTATATTTATATTTATATTTATATTTATATTTATATTTATATTTATATTTATATTTATATTTATATTTATATTTATATTTATATTTATATTTATATTTATATTTATATTTATATTTATATTTATATTTATATTTATATTTATATTTATATTTATATTTATATTTATATTTATATTTATATTTATATTTATATTTATATTTATATTTATATTTATATTTATATTTATATTTATATTTATATTTATATTTATATTTATATTTATATTTATATTTATATTTATATTTATATTTATATTTATATTTATATTTATATTTATATTTATATTTATATTTATATTTATATTTATATTTATATTTATATTTATATTTATATTTATATTTATATTTATATTTATATTTATATTTATATTTATATTTATATTTATATTTATATTTATATTTATATTTATATTTATATTTATATTTATATTTATATTTATATTTATATTTATATTTATATTTATATTTATATTTATATTTATATTTATATTTATATTTATATTTATATTTATATTTATATTTATATTTATATTTATATTTATATTTATATTTATATTTATATTTATATTTATATTTATATTTATATTTATATTTATATTTATATTTATATTTATATTTATATTTATATTTATATTGTTTTAAATCAAATTCAGAATTAGCCCCCAACCCAGCTATAAATATTGTTAAACTATATTTATATTCAACTAAAATCCATCAGCCGTTAGCAACAGCATGTGGTTCCTTCATTTCTTTGAAAAACTTCAAGCACACACCACACATTATTTATTATATATATGTACATATCTGTACTAGTGTATCTGCTACTTCCAATTATGTTCTGCTAATAATATCTCACATCGGTCCAGAGATAGACCTATGTATATCCGAAGAGGTCTATTATCTCATATTTTTGACCTATCTGTGAACTAAATACAAGTATTAGCCGAGTATCTAATGTTCGGTTCGACTCGAATTTAATCTTCCTTACTTGTTTGAGCCACGAATACTATTTTTTAATCCTCAACAGAAGTATTGTGAGCATTATCGAGGACTCTTACGCCTACCACGACAGTATTCCCAAAGCGGGTTAGTTGAAAGTAAGTTAAATTAAGTCTTATTCCAGAAAATCAGTGTTGCCCTATTACTAGAATGGCTCTCGTTTTTTTTTCCTCTATTTTCTGGCTTATAAACTGTGCTGGACAAAAGCCTCAACCTCCATCATTTCTCCAAAGTATGAATCGATGCCGGAAAAAATGGGGCACGAATTACTGGGTTCAATCGAGAACCGTTGAGGCCCAGTTAACAGAAAAGGAGTTAAAGCCTTCGAAAAATCCCGGTTGTCCAGTCATTAAGTTCCACAAGTGAGTGTAAACGTTTCTTTCAAAGTAGAGTGAGCACAATTGCTATTACTGTCACGGAAACTGCCATTTTCGTCACAACTTCCGGCAAACTAATATATGCACAGTTCTTTTGAAATGTCCACACAGTGACTCAAAAGTTCGTTTGCAACTGCCCTCAATTGATTTGGTTATCGCTGATATAATGGAAATAGACGAACAAGCTGGCGGAATGCGAAAGCAGGAAGCAGGGAAGCCGTCTAACCACTTCATCATACTCACCTCGGCATGGCAACACATTAAATCACTGCTACAGCAGCTGACATTGATGGTGAATGGCGGGTCGCTTAGTGTGGGTTAGTCGCTGTCAAGTTTCATTAATTATCGATATGCCTCCCCCGTACTCCTTATAACCAGTAGCATACAAACAAATAGCCTCAACAATGAGGGATCCGCCGAGGCAGTCAACTTCACTGCGCTGCTTAGTTGGTAAGGGCAAATGGTAGCTGCTTGTTGCTGTTGCTGGCTCATTGCATTTGTTAAATTTGGCTTGCAACAAATCCACTCGCCATTTGCGTTCCTCACTTTAATTACAACCTCGTCAGGCTAGGACTCACCTACTCATTGTGGCTGAACTGCTGTACCGCAGGCAAATAAACTGAAGCTGTAGGTATTTAGATGCCAACACCGTAATCTGCAACTGATTGACGTTCCGTTCCTCGTAGCTCTCCGCTCAACCCACCTTTTTTCTACTGTCGTTTGGCGTCATTTTCACTCTCACTTGGCCATGGGCCGTGTGTGTGTCGTGGTGTGAAATTTTCCTTCTCCATTTCTCACCGGATATGGTTGCCTATTTGTTTGTGTGTTTACATTTATAGGTTTGCATGAAGGTACTCTCGCCTTGTGTTGTTTCTGTTGGGCTTTTTAGCGCCGGAAATTTCACAATTAAAATTGTACAAAGGCCTGTCTGCCAAACGCCAGCGTTGAGTGGGAGATTAAGGCAAGAGTAGATTGTTATTTAAGCAACTATTCTAAACAGTTTATGTGCTAAGTTTGTTTCTTATATACTTTCGTGCTCAAAAGCGCCTTAAGTTATATTATAAATCTGAGCATTTAAACAAAACCGATTTGAAGAACATCAAAGCAAATGCATAAATATAATTATGCATAAATGCGAGGGTTGCTAGTATTACCGAATGAAATTCTACTCAGTTATCGCGTCTCATCGGATATTACAACGATTTGACCGTGGCCCTAAGCTTGATTCTGTCAAAAAAGAGGTTGCGCACCTATACCTGGATGGAATCCTTCTGGGCAACAATTAGCAGGAGGAATGTATTAATAACACGAGTTGGGTATCCCCTCATCGGACAGCTATAACCTAACGTTCTATCGGAGTATACCTACGGTCGATGTCGCCATCCATAAAAAGATTCTGCACAGGTTTGTGCAAGATGAGCGCTAAGCCACTACAATAATCCCGCGCGTGATCATTCTGTATATCGTTCAAACCAGCTCGGCTCAAAACAACTAGACTTAGAAGCATGGGGCGGAATACATATCATGCTAAATTTTTATGAGGTGCGGGTGTAAGAAAATGTTGGTAGTCGTGCTGGGAGCAGCTTCGTTGGACCGTAGAGATCTTTGTTTGGTTAATTGTATTTTAGAACGTCGAGCTAGCCTTCTGCTTGAAGTCAAGTGCGCACAACCTGGCCAAATACTAAGCCTTCATTACCGAAAACACGTTCTTCTAACTTTTTCCTCTATAATGACAGCTAGTACTTGTTGACCAACCTACTTGTAAACCAGAGGCACCGACCCAACTCTATCTGTCTCTAGCCATATTGTATAACGTTTCCACAGTAATAGCTATTAAAAGTACTTACTCTCATTAAAGCGATAAAAATTCCGGAATAATGTATGATCGATATCGATAACTTAAGTATATTCCAACGAGGGCATTAACAAAAGTTCGGTAAGTTGACCAGAAAAAAAAAATATTTTTGTAATATTTATTAGTAATCTTTGTCCTATTTTATCTTCTCTACATAATCGGCACTGATTTTAATGCATTTCTTAAGCCACTAGATCCACTTCTAAAAACAGTCTTTAAAATCTTGCTTTTAAGGTTATCAAGTTCAGCATTGACCGTATTAATTATCTCCTCGTTGCTATTAAAGACCTTTCATTTTAAATTTTTGGAAACAACCAGAAATCGCAAGCTGTTATATCTGGAGAATATGGTGCTAGAAGTATTTCTTCGATCCCAGAGATATCAATAAAATTAGTGTGGGATGGCTCGTTGTAGCACCGCAAATCCTCTTTCTTAATATTTTCTAACAAATTTTTTAAAACTTTCGGTAAGCACTCTTCGGTGTACCATCTTGCAGTTACCGTCTGAACCTTTTCCAGTGGAATAGTAGCTACGATTTTAGATCGGGTGAAGTAAACTGACATCAATACTTGTGCTGCTGACGTTTGTTGCTTAGATTTTACGGTTGGGTTTGTTCATGTTGGGCTCCATATCATGAACTACTGTTTGGTTTCTGAATCGTACTTATAGAACCAAGATTCGTCGCGAGTAACGACTTTACTGAAGTTGCTAGACTGATCATTTTCGAATTTGTTTTAGAAAAATTGAGCAAACTGCACTCGAGCCTCTTTTTGGCCTCCTCTAAAATTCGTGGTACCCATCGAGCCGATTTCTTGGTGTATCCCAGATGATTACTTAATATTCGCGATACATCCATGACATTCAAGTCCAATTCATTTGCAATCATTTTCTGTGTCAATTGTGGGTCTTCGTCAACTTTGGACTTCACCAGAGCTACAGTGACGTCATCAGGGGAAGATTTTGGTCGACCTTCTCGGGGTTCGTCCTCTACTGAAAATTATCCGGTCTGGAATCTTCGGAACCACTTTGAAATATTTTTTAAAGGCGGTGCAATCGTTCCATGTGCATCTTGGCATTCACTGAATATTTGTATTGACTGTAAATTACGCTGAAACCCGAAGAGAATCACAAGGCAAATTTCTGTTTTCGTTGGTGCTGGGATTTCGTCTGACCTATCCTCAGCTATCTTCCATTTTAGCCGATCGTACTAATATTTGAAAAGAAAACTAATAAAGTAATTGCAAAGGATTTGGTATTTTTAGGTTTTACAAAAACCAATGGAAAGTTACCAACTGACCGAACTTTTGCGAATCCCCTCGTAGGCAATAATTTTAAAATTTAGGCAATGATTACACTTTTTATTTTGAGCACAACTCCCTTTGAATAATGACTTCATTTTAGCCAAAAGTTAATAAAAATTCGCAAAAAATGTAATGAAGAAAAATAAAATGAAATATTGAGTGAATTTATTAATTTAATGTTGCGTGGAAAAGGAGGAAATAAAAAAGAATTTAAATTGCTTTTAAAATCGTATTTCTTCATTTTCATTTTCGCTGATATATTTCAATATTGAAACAACCACACGCCGTTGGTTAAGGTGGGGGGAAAAGTGCGAGAGGGAAATGACGCCAGCATGTCAACACTGAGCTTACGGTAATCCCCACGTCAACGTGGCGCAAATTATGATAAATTGGCTTACTTATTTACGCCGAAAAAGTTGTAGCTAAAAATTGTTTGCATAAAAACGGGATTATCAAACAACAAATTGTTGTAAATTGCTGCCAGCTAAAAAATAAATTGTTGGTATTGTATTTGCGCGCTGCCAGAGGAGGAGGAGGAGGAGGAAGAAGTTTACGGCAATAACAAAAAAGGCGGAAATCTTGTGACAGCGCGCGAGCGAGTGAAAGCAGCGAAAGAAAGGCGACAAAATAAAGAATAATATAACAACAACTACAACAACAACAACAAATATGCGTACAAAGATATAAAAAAAACAGTAGACGCCAAAGGAGGAAAAGGAAGTAGACGCACAACAGAGGCAGACAGACAATGCGTGGGAGGAGCGCTGTGGCATGCGGGGGAGAGTGAACAAGTTTATTGTGTGCAGCCACTAAAGCCAAGTGAGCCAGTGAACCGCTCTCTATGCTCCAGCTACTGCAATGCGACAATGGCAATGACACTGACAATGATGGGACCATGGCGGCGCACGAGGATGCGACAAGGGTGGGTACAAAGGGCGGCGGCGACAACAAGCAACACACGATAAACTTGACTATCAAAAAACATAAAAATAAAAAAATAAAAATAACAGCAAACACTTGTACACACTCATAGCTCTTTCTGTCACCCTTTGTATGACATTCCAAACACGCGCTGCGTTGTGGAATGGTGTGGCGGTTGGCACGACGCGAACTACTGTGGCTTTTGTTGATTGTTAAAGCGCATCGTTTGTAGTTGGTCGCGCAGCAAAGGGTAATGTGAGATTTTCAGCTTATGGTTGGAAAGAGTGGGGCCGCACAGAGCCCTGCTCGTTTGCTTGTTGTCAGTGTCAGTGACATTGGCTTGAAAATTTTGCAGTTTCACGGTTGCTTGCCACACACACTGTCTGCCGTCAGCGCGGACAAGAAAATGTTGAAATTAGAAAAGTAAAGATGGAAAAGAAAATAAGAAACGTGGAAAAATATGAGAGACGCTGTTGCTGATTGTTTGGTGAAGATGTCAGTTGGCGTTGTTGGACTTTTGGAAGTTGAAAATAGTAAAAGTTCCATATAAAAACTTCTGAAATTCATACGAAGACGCCTAGAAATAAGACAGACTTGGTTTTATAATTTACTTATATCACGCATGGTGGTTGGCTAAGAAAACCACAGCAAAGTCACATCTTTTAATCAAACTAGAGCTCAATAGCCAAGTCAAAGTATAAGCTTGAGACACGCTCAGCCATTTGAGCCGTTAAGTCAACATTTCGACATTTACTTCTTTGTTAGCGTTATAGCCTAGCCAGTCGTTTATTCTTTTCACACTTCGGTCCCTACAAGAGACGTCAAATAAAGACAGGTCCTTCTCTATTTGATTTTTCCAACGGAGATCTTCCAGTGGAGGTTTTCCTCTGGAGGTATCGCAAGAGGTACTGCATTGAATATTTCCAAAACTGAAGTGCTGTAAACATTGCGGACACCGTTGCTTTGCATTGTAGCCGCTATCTCTCGATTCGGTGAACTATGACAATACGTCATATATCTCAGGCAGCTAATCAAATCAATACGATGTTGGATTTCTACGTTGACATTGTTGTTGGTGTTAATGCTTCACAGTCATTATAGGAAGAGTTCGTTACCAGTTCGAGATTATTTAGTAACTGAACAATTTAGGACTAGTCCTAGTTAAAGAGTAATCTAGGAAATATCTTGATACTATATGTTTCAGAACTCGTTCAAGAATAAATCAGAATAATTACGGCACTAATAAGAAAGAATCGTGAAACCTAGCTAGTTCAGGAGTATATCGGTTCAATTTTGATATCAATTATCATTAATATATCAGTCAGTACTAAGTACCGAACTTTATAATCCCTGATTCGTAATCTATTAAACACTAAATCATTTGAATACTAGTTAGAATCCGACTGGATTTAATTCGACACTATTTTGTTGTGGTGTAGTAGGTATAGTTTGGATTGGCTCTGACTCTCAGTGATCGGATTGGATTTCTTGGGCATACAGAAATCTATTACAATGTTTTAACCTTCGAACTTTTATTTCTAAAAATTTTCCTACATATCGCATATGCTTCTCGGAAGCTTCCTTTCTTTCTCTAACAGCTTCCGTGCCACTCTTCAAATCCGGATATTAAACTCATCTTACGAGGTGTGACAATTAAGTAATGCCACTGATTCCATAAAAATCGTATATTTCAAAATTATTCTACGACTCTGCCATCCCCTTCAAAGTAGTTCCCTTGGGCAGCTATACAACGATTCCAGCGCGTTTTCCATGCTTCGTAACATTTCTGTAACGCTTCGACTGGGATGTCCGCGAGTACCCTCGTCACGGCTGCCTGGATGTCCTCAACCGAATAAAAATAGGTTCCTTTGACCATCGATTTTGTTCTAGGGAACAAAAAAAGTCACAGGGTGACATATCGGGCGAATTAGGCGGTTGTTGCAACACGGCTCCATATATAGGTCTCGCCTAGGCAACACTAAGTGTTTCGATTGGAAAGTTTGACATTTTTTAGCATAACATCACCCAGAACGTTTTGTCATTTAATGGTGCATTGTTTTATTTTCAGGGAATTAAAAATTCATCTCGGCCATAAAATGGAATTAACTCGTGAACATTTTCGTGCGATCATTTTTCACAACTTTCGACATTGATTATCACGACAAGAGTGCATTGATGCTCTAAAATCTTTGTATGGCTATGAAGCTCCATCCAATAGCACTGTGAAAAACTGGTAAAACAAATTCAATCGTGGCCGACGCTCGCTCAAAGACGAATTCCGGGAGGGTCGTCCAAAAACAGCCGTTGTGCCAGAAAACATCGATGCCGTACGTGAACTGATAATGCAAGACCGTCATGTAACATACCTTCAGATAGAAGCATGCTTATGCATTTCTCCCACCAGCATACATTCGATATTGCATGAACACCTGGCCGTAAAAAAGATTTTTTCTCGTTGGATCCCGCACAATTTGACAATCGCTCAAAAAAAGGCTCGTGTGGATTGGTGTAAAGAAATGCTGAAAAAATACGATCGCGGTGCTTCAAAAGACGTTTATAATATCGTCACAGGTGACGAATCATGGATCTATGCGTATGAGCCCGAAACAAAACAGCAATTCACCGTGTTGGTCTTCCAAGACGAGCCAAATCCCAAAAAAAAAAAAAACATTTTCGTTTCATATTCATTATTAGGCCAGAAATATACATAGCAACCCACGTAGAGGCCATATACTGGGACACGAAGAGGAGAAGTATGCCGGGAGAAGGGAAAGGAAATTTCAAGGTCGCAGGTTTACCACAATCGCAGCAATATAATCAGTCTCATTACTTAATTGTCACCCGATGTTCGAACCTGCTGCTTAAGCCGTTCTTGCTTCCGGTTTCGTAATAATAACCAGCTTCTACCAATATATTAGGTCAAGTACAAAGTTCGTTCGGTTTTTATCTCAGAGATGGCGTTATTGTCCATAGTACTAGGGTTACGTGTCGCATCATGTCATACTATACGGCGCTTAAAACGTGTTTATTCGCGCTAAAAGTTTGTCTTCGACAGTTTTCCGATTGTTTGACTCAGTACGTTGTGAGGGCTCGTCAAAGATTGACACCAGCAAAGAGAAAGTTCGCTATATTTTACAATTTTTCTTCGATCAAGGCGAAAAAGTTTATGGGCCCATTCCGGTAATTTCGATGTCAAAGATACACCACGCGTCGGGAGGCTTGTCGTCGAAAATTACGATAAAATCAAGGAAATAGTGGAAACGACCGTCTCGTGAGCACTTATTTAATTGCTGAGGAAAAAGATAAGCCAGAAAACCGTTTGAAACCATTTGCATAAAAAAAAACCGAACGAACTTTTTACTTTACCTAATATATGAGGTGATCACCTCCAACTTCACACTGTATTTTCTTGCCATTTGGTCTACCACATCTACACCAAATTTTCGGATGTCAATAAAACCTTCTTTCTTTACTGCCCTGAACGCTTATTCTCCTCTTCACTATCGCTTTCTGATTCCAATTCACTTGTAAAAAGCTCTTGATCTACTTCCATGTTTTCTTGAATTCCAGAAGTGTCATATTCTGAAAAATCTTCTCTGTGCCCATTATATTTCTTAGGCAGTTTGTAATTATCAAATGCTTTGACATTTTTAAGGTAAATATCTACAACAGATTATTACCCTTGGTAGAGACTAAAAAACTTGCATTCATGTACACTTTACTTTAGCACTATTTGAGACTGTAATGCTATTGATGTCTACACTTTTCAATTGAAAGAGACCCGTACTAGCAGGTTTAGTGTTAATAAAAAGATTCATGATGCTCCCTGCCTAAACCAACTTTGCGTTAGCGAACAATTCGCTAGATTTTATGAACTGTTTTAATCGTCAAAGATATGACCTCTCAATTGTCTGAAGCCCAGTTACTTGCAAAGGCAGTACTGTAACGTCAAACTGTCATATTAAAGCTGTACTCACATGAATACGAAGTGTAGAGAGAACTACGCTAGGTCTTTAAACGTTATTAAAGGACATTAGATAAGACGTGAAAGGCATGCTGCCTTCGATAATGACATCCTCACCACCGCGTGCCAGCTCGTCTGCCTTTCGTTCCACCATTCGTTTGACTTGGAACCCACAAGATGTTCATTGTGTTTTCCTTACATGTCATACATTTGGGCTTTGTATTAACTGATATTATTTCCTTAATTGCGGCTTGTCTAAAAGAAAGCACCGAACTGATTTCCTTATTAAAGCAGTTTCCCATTTTACAACTAAATTATAACCAATGAGTTTTGAAACCACCTTCCCTATTACGACAGTCGCTGAAGAGCCCTGCTTCTGTGCCTGCTTCGCACTTCGATCCATCACTATAGATATAAATGTTTTTACTACTATATATGACTTTGCCTTGCGCCCAAACTTTCCTGCTCAGGACGAAGTAGTAGGCTTCCAACAAACACAAAATTTCATTTCTACGGTTGCAATGTACAGTCAGCTTGAGTTGAATTTTAACTTTCTGTAAGCTTCCATAAACTTGAAAGTAAGAGGACTTTACCAGATCTCCTCGAGGACTTTTAGGCTGCTCGATGTTAGCGAGTACTTCCAGTACTTTTCTTGCGAATGTTCTAATGGCGCCTTATATACCCCGTAAATGTTTTGGTTGCACCTTTCCCACAAGTTTAATACGGCGCTTCTTTGGCATAGTGCATCCCTATAAAGGCAACGCATTTATGAACAAAATTTTGGTGCAATTGTGAAGGTATTACGCATTCGGTGAGCTTTACTGACTCTGCTTTCTATATGTTGCCACCAGGAAATATTTTTGCAAAGAATTACTCCGAAATATTAGATTGAGTTTGAGGGTTACTAGGCTAAATTGGTGAATTTTGGTTTTCCTGGTGAAAAAGCAGAACTTAAATTTTTCCGGGCTTACAGATTATAATCAAATTAGTTTCCTTCATTTAAAATTATAATTTTTCTTCTTGAAAGACCAATCCACAATCGATTTGGTTGCCTAGAAGAGCTATTTTTAAATACCAAAAAAATTGAGTTAACAGAAAACTGTATTTCAAGTTAAAAATCTTAAAAATTTGCAGAATCAAATAAAAATAATGTTGACTGTCACATACTAATTGTGTCACTTTAATTGAGTAAGTGTGAACAAAAAGCTTATCTAAAGCTTAATTACTTCATCGCTCATAAAGTGTTGTTCTTTTTCTTGTAGGCAGGGCTCACAAAATTTTAAATTAAAACAAATATAAACAGTAGCAGTGATATAGTTTTTACTTTAATTGTCTCAGCGTACACAAACTTTTACGGTCAAATACTTTTTGTCAACTAAATTGAATGTTTATGAATACCTATCTTAGTACCATAATTAAAAACTTGATTATTTCATTTGACATAAAATGTTTAAGACATAAAATAAGAACAGAAGCAACTGTGTCCAGTACTAATTGTGTTAACTAAATAGAGGCGTGTCAACAAGCAGAGCCGGAGATGCAATTTAAAGTGGATAATCTCTCACAAATTTAAACCCCAAAAATATCAAAAACAGTGGCTGCTGAAAAACAGTCAACATAATCAAATAAAATGTGTAGAAGTGAGTAGACGTGTTTTTCAATCTCTGCAACCAATCACGCTTTAAAAAGTAATTACCGGCTTTAAAAATAAAAAACATTTTTGTCGTAACAAATTGTCAAAATTTGCATCAACATTCCTCGTTATTGTGTTAGTGGTAAATCTTCAAACAAGCTAATTTTCAGCAAATTTATTTTTGATTTTGCTAATAATCGTACATATAAATAATATAATATGTCAACACAAAGAAAAAGTGCACGTAATGCTCTCTCCCCTCAACAAACTCCTGCTCAGAAGTTACAAAGTAAGGGAGACAGCAAAGCGGTAAACAGTCCAACTACACTAAGTTTGTTTGAGAGGCTTGAACTGAAATTAGAAGCTTCCATAGCGAGCATCATAACAAAAATGTCTGAGAGTGAAGAGCGTATGATGCAGAAACTAAGTGAAGTTTCTGCTGAACTCAGCAATTTAAAATCAGCTGTGAAAGGCATTGATGAGAGAGTGAGTGCGCTAGAATCTTTGCGATGCGAAAGTATTGACCAAAACAAAGAGGTCGAAACTTTGTCTCAACAAATTGATGACTTGGAGAATGCGTTAGTGGCATCAGACGCAATAATTTATGGCGTTCCGCCTGCAAGCGAAGAGAATTTACCGTCGTTGTTTGCCAATCTGTGCTCTTCACTAAGTATATCTTCATTGCCTGTACGTTCAATTTTTCGCATGCGCCAAAACAAGAACAAAACTAACAGGCCCGCTCCTATTATAGTCAAATTGAATTCTTCGTATGACCGCTCAGTTCTGTTTAAGGGGATTGCTTGCTCTCTTAAGGCAAGCCGTAAGTCATTAACTCTTAAAGATATTGGGCTTGTTTCTAATGGAGACATTTTTGTGCATGAATGCCTAACAAAGAGAAATCGTAGGCTAATGCAATACGCAACGCAGCTAAAACGGCAAAAACAATTGGCGAGTGCGTTCTCAATTCGTGGACAAGTGTATGTTAGAAAGCATCAACACAGCGAAGCGACGAAAATATTTAATCAAGCGAGCGTCGATCAAATTGCAGCTGCTAGCTGAAAATTTTTTAAACTCTATGCAAATGCCACTGTTTATTTTAAGTTTATACTTTATTTATGTTATTTGTAAGATATGCCTTATTAATCCCTCATTTCATCCTTACCTTATGTTTCCCGTTTCCTTCATAGTAACTGACCATTTTCAAGCATCTCTTATATATATCAAATTGTTATGAGCAGCAATCTTTGTGAGCACAATAACAATGACAATCTGAGGCTAGCTCTTAAATATACATGTCAATATCATAAAGGGTTCAATGTTTGCCACTTTAATGCTAGGAGTTTAACTCGTGAAAAACTTGATTATATGAACTTGACCTTTCGTGACCTAAGCTGTAGCATAATTTGTGTGACTGAGACCTGGTTCAAACCTTTTATTGCAGATTGTGCATATTCTGTATGTGACTATTTGCTTGTACGAAATGATAGAACGACTGGTCAGAGAGGGGGTGGCATAGCAATTTATTTAAAGGCTAATATTAAATATAAAATAATATATAAATCTCATTCTTCTGAAACTGTTGAAAGTATGTTTATTGAATGTAGTGATAATGTACAAAAGTGTGTTGTTGTATGTGTATACAACCCTCATAAATCAAATGATCTCACTCAACTGTTCCGTAAAATATCGGAACTGTCCTTGAGTTATGTGCATGTCCTCATTTGTGGTGACTTTAATGTTGATATGTTGTCGAATAATGCTAAGTCTAGACACTTGCGAAGCTGTTTTAGCAACGTTGGCATAACAATAGTAAATGAGTATGCAACTAGATTCGCACCACACTGCAAGCCAAGTATGTTAGACCTTTTTGGTGTAAGCGTGGGGAGTAGTGTAAGCCATGTTGACCAATTTTCGTTGCCTGGAGTTTCTGACCATGAGCTAATTATAATATTTTTCAATTTTGAATTAAATAGAGTTAAGCCCTCAATAGATTTAACTTTCAGAGATTTCAAGAATATAGACAGTGCTTCGCTATCTGCTGAAGCCGTGACCCTAAACTGGAATTACTGCTGGCTACTTGTAGATGTTAATGACAAGTTACAGTACTTTACCACGCTAATTAATTACCTGTTTGAAAGATATGTTCCCCTTCGTAGAATTAAAGCTATAAACCATACTAAACCTTGGATCACTAAGGCTATTCTATCCCTTATAAAAGACCGATGTAGGGCATATAGATATTGGAAGCGTAATCCTACTAATGAACGTTGGACCACATATAAGAACTTGAGGAATAAAGTAACAACTGAATTGCGAAAAAGTAAAAAAGCTTATCTTTGTGCAAAATTTAAAACTGATTTGCCTTCCAAAGTATTGTGGACAAATCTAAAATCACTTGGTATTTGTGCCAAAGAGGCAAAAACTTGTGGAATTGATGCTGGTGTGATGAACTCATACTTTCTCGATATAAATTCACATGCAAATGTATCTACATTCACCATCAATGAAAGCTTAGTTACTGACCACACCCATGAATTCTCATTTAACCCAGCTACTGAAGAGGATGTTATAAAATGTGTTTTTGATATAAAATCTAATGCAATTGGAGTGGATGGTCTGAGTTTACGTTTTCTAAAACTTATACTGCCGTATGTGATTCCCATGCTTACACACATTTTTAATCATGCTATAACCTCCTCTACGTTTCCAAATCAGTGGAAAATTGCCAACGTCATTCCGGTGGTTAAAGGTAACTCGTGTAATGCTCCCCAAGACTTCAGGCCTATTAGTATCTTACCAACATTATCAAAAGTATTTGAAAAATTTATTACCGCTCAAATAGTGTCACACCTGCGTCTACATGATTTATTGAGCGAATCTCAGTCTGGGTATCGATCCAATCATAGTTGTTCCACAGCTGTGATGAAAATCATGGACGACATCCGCCCTGCTTTCGATGATAACTTACTTACCATCTTAGTGCTCTTAGATTTCTCTAAAGCTTTCGACACTGTAAACCATGAAATTCTACTGTTAAAACTGAAAACTTATTTTGGTTTCAACACATCAGCAATTAAGCTTATGAGAAGCTACTTATCGGACAGATATCAGCAAGTTCAGTGTGGGGACGTAATTTCAAATCGCAGAGAAATCATCTCTGGAGTTCCTCAGGGCTCTATTTTAGGGCCCATACTTTTCAGTTTATTTATTGATGACATTGTCCACTGTTGCGAAAATTCTTCTATACATCTATATGCCGATGATACTCAGATTTACCTCTCACGTCCGATTGGTCTTGGTGAAGATTTAATAGCTAGATTGAATGAGGATCTAATAAGAATTGAGGAATGGTCCAACATAAATGGTCTCTGTCTAAATGCTAAGAAAACGAAGGTACTTCCTATTAAAAGTAATTATCTTGATCTCAGCAATCTGTCACCAATTGTTTTGAACGGGGTTGAACTAAAATTTGAACATGTTGTAAAAAATCTTGGCTTCAAAATTAATGTCCGTCTAAATTGTGAAGATCATATAAACAACTGCGTAATAAAAATATATTCGACATTACGAAATTTATGGCATACATGTGATTGTTTGCCGATTAGAATAAAACTTAAACTAGTTCAGTCCCTTATTATTCCCCAAATTTCGTATTTTGAAGTCGTATATGGTACTTTAAGCTGCGATTCCAGAAACAAATTAAATTTAGCTTTAAATAGCGTAGCTAGGTTCATTTACTGCAAAAAAAAGTTTGAACACATCTCTTTGTACACCAAAAACATTCTCGGCTTCACCCTTGAGAATTACCTCAAGGTTCGTAATTTAATATTTTTATTTAAAATCATCAAAAACCGTCAACCAGGATATCTTTTCCGGAAAATAAAGTTTGTGCAATCTTCTCGTACTCACAATATTGTTGTCCCCAAATACAAAACTTTGACGACCTCTAGATTGTTTTTTGTTAGTGCTGTGAGAATTTGGAACTCATTACCAATTTCAATAAAATGTATCAAAACGATTAGATGCTTCAAAACGGCAGTTACAAACCTATTTGCATAATACCCATCCCTATTCTCCTTACCTATGTCAACATACTGTTGAAATCCCTCCTTTTAGATATAATATTATTCTTAGTTATTCCTAAGATTTAAAAAATCAAATTGTAATTCATTATATGTTAATATGTGTACAATGAAAAGACTCTGTGTCTTACTGTACGGATAAATAAATAAATGAAATAATTGAGTCTGTGTGAATACTACACGCTTTAGAAATAGAATGTGTAGATTAATTGTCTTAGCCCATACAAAATTTTACAGGAATAAAATAAAAAAAGAACAATCTCACCCTCACCCAATTGGTGGTTTATGTGTAGGTACAGCATACTCATCATATATACAATATGTACCTTAATTGCCTCTTGTAAGAGCTGTCAAAGCTGTTAAGGCTAAATAATGTCATATTCCTGAAAATTTTACAAAGAAAAAAAATAAAAGCAACAGTAGCTTGCAATCACTAATTTTGTTAACTTAGTGAAATGTGCGTGAACAATACTCACTCTCGAGTTACGTTAACTAAAACTTAAATTTCTCAGCTCACATATAATTTGACAGAAGCAACATAAAATCAGTAACTTAATTGAGCCTGTGTGAACACTTCAAACTGCAAAGATACAACTTGTCTCAAACCACACAAAATTTTACAGGAACAAAATAAAAATGAACAGTTGTTGCGGACAAATACTAATTTTGTCAACTTAATTGAATGTATGTGTGAATAACAACGAATTGGTCAGTTTGAAAAACCTCACTACATTGAGAATTTTTTTTTTTAATTTCACACTTTTTAATTTTTTACAGTATTTTTATTCACTTTCAGAACACTGTGCACCTTTAATGTTTCATTTTAAGTAATTTTTATTGTTATTGAACGCGCATAATTTCATTTATTTGTTTATTTTTTTTTTTTAACAGTGGAAAGAAACACACACTTGTCGGTGGAGGTAGAAATAAATTTGGAAAAAACTACATACAATACATATTTATGTATGTATGTAAATGCAATAAAACAAAGAAGCGGAAGAAGCCTTTAAAGAACATAATGAAAAAATTCGGTCGATAAGAATCGATATAATTTAATACATGCACGCTTACTTACAAACACGCCTAAATTTTTATTTTGTTAAATTTAACAGCAGCTACAAGTTCGGCAAGCACCCCACTCGCCCTGTGTTAGCGCCCAACGTCTTGAAAGCCACTCTAAAGTGTATTACAATGAATTTATGCACACATATATGTATGTATGTATATACGTACGTCACACACTGCTGCTATGTATGTGATGTTGAATGCCAAGGCACTTGACGCAACCAAATGTCAATTGAAATTGTGATAAGCAACCACATACGATCAGTCTCGCCTCACACACACCCAAGCACCATCATGAGTCGCTTGCCATGCGTTTTGTCCTGTGTCAAACCAAAATGTGTCGCCTAAACTCAATGACACTACATAACGCCCACCACCAACAATACCACCAAAGCACCGGAGCACAAAAGCAACAGCGCCCCATATGCACCCTTGGCAAGAATTTGGGTTTTGAACCCCATGTAAATTATTTGTATGTAACTACTCGTATGTACAGATGTTTGTACGCATGAGTATATGTATTTGTTTGCACTTCGATGACACCCTCCAAATTTGGGGTAGTAGTGTGACGCATTGTCGCTTTACAATTCATAGGATTCACGTCATTTGAGTCACTCAGTCAATGCCACACTGCTCGACTGCTGACTGCTGACTGCTTGAATGCCTGAGTTGCGGCATGTTTTGGTAATGCGATAAGGATGCCATGCGGTTTCCGTTGTCGATTCGCCATGCCAGTCTCAGTATGCTACGCCTTTGACTACATCCAACCCAGTTGCCTGTTCCGTCTATAATGATTTACATAAATTTCTTTTAGTTTAGTTTTTGTCACTTAAATTTTCATGACTTTCCACGATACGAGTGTTTATAAGTATGTATGTATATGTAAGGATCTGCAACCGCAACGTTGTGTTTCGGCAAATGTGTTTACTTTTCAGAAAACTTTTGTAAAGCACTAGATTTGTGTTTTGTGATAAGTCATCGATGGGAAATTTCAATTGATTCCCTCAAACGGAAATCCTTAAAGGGCTGCATGCCTTGGTATATAATACTCATGACAGGAAGTTCTTAAAATGCAATATAAGTATGGTAAACACTTTACTAAGAATCGTATAGGCAGTATAAAACTTAAAATGTGTCAGTGTGAACAAGGGTATCCCCTTAGAATGTGAATGATGATCAATGGCGCAGTGATATATTCCTGGCAGTGATATCAGCGAAATCCCAGCGGAAATACATTTGGCCAAATTGGTCCTTTCCAATTTCACGAAGCAGATCGACAGAGGTTGTAAAAGAAAGTATCTTACTGGGAATAGTCGATGACAACCAGGTTGATGGTCAGGCGCTTAGAGCCCAATGGAAATGTGTTAAGGCGGAATTAGCGGATGTCACCCTCCAAGTGTTTCCGGAAAAGCCTGGAACACCAAATTGAAACTTGCGATGACAATTGAGAGCTGTGAATTTTAAGTACCTGTGATTCAGATCGAGGGCCAGAGTCTGGCACCCTACAAAGTCGGAAGAGCCGGATAATATTACAAAAATTAATAGGCTTTTCTTCCCCACTACCGATAGGAAAGTGGTAAAGGTGGAGTCTAGCTCCAACGAGATGCATCAAGCAGTCTTAATGCTTAGTAAGGTGTCACACCCAGGACTGGAAAGGACGGCGAAAGTAAAGTTCAGCTTCTGACGAAATTAGACGATTCTATTCTTAATAATCACAAAGTGGTAACACTTTTGTACCGATTCTGAGATAAAGGGTCCGCAAGAGAACTCTCTACGCCTTGAAGAAGTTGCGTAAAGCACCTAAAGTCTCTTGGTATCGAAGTTGTGTAGTTGTTTCTAGAAGAGCTCTTCTAGATTTTTAAAATTTTCTCTAATTTATGCTTTAAGGGGTTAGGGGTAGTCAGGATTTTCAAAAAAATTTTTTTGCATTTTCGTTAAGTATAATATCTTAAAAATAATCTCTGAAAATTTCAAGTTAATCCGATAATTCGTTTTTAAGTTATTCGACAAATAACAAAGAGAGCTCGGGCCTTTCAAAGCGCTGTGTGAAACTTTAAACGCGTTTTTCTCAAAACTATGTTTTTTGAACTGGTGACAACTGTAACTCGAAAACCGCTCAGTTGATTTTAATGAAATTTATACAGCTTGTAGAATACATAATAAACTCGGGCCTGATCGAAGGATTTTTATTTTGTGAAAAATTTCGATTTTTTAAGACCAATTAACTGTTGATTTTTTCCCAAAAATTTTGTTAATTTTTGAAAAAAAAATAAAATCCTTCGATCAGGCCCAGGATTATTTATTTATAAAACTATTTTTTTTTATCCGATTGATTTCAGATGAATCTCCAAGGACTTATGATTGTCACCGCAAGGACCTCTTTTTGGAACTGGGTTAACACAGACAGCTGTAACTTCGGAAATAAATTTTTTTTTTCGAAATTTTCGTGACTTCAAGTCAAAACATTGTTTAGTAATACCATATCACTACTTTTGTAAAATAAAATTATTTAATAGCAAAAAAAAAATACTGAAAATTCTCATTTTTTCGTGCCTCTGACTACCCCTAACCCCTTAAGTTGAAATAAAAAAGTTATTTTAAAAATAACCAATTTTATTTACCACAACGGTAGTAAAAAGGAAGATAGCTCCCGGTTACGGATTCTAAAAATGGTTACTTTCATTCCTGATGCAAGTAAATACCACTTTTGCAGTCGTGAACCCAATAACTCGGCGTGGTCCTTCGGAAAGTGAAGGTCTTCTACTAGGTCGTTTATTTCAGTTTATTCGATTAAATTGGGTCAGTTTTTCGTTGTTTTGAAGAGAATAGGTAGCGTCTGTTTTCCTTTCACTCTTCAGTTCTCCTTAATCATCGTATCCCAAATCAGTTCTCCAATTTGCCGAGTTAGCTTAAGCTAGTAAGCCTTCTTCTTAAGGACCAGGCAACCGGAACCGCAAAAGACAAAGAAGATCGTTTACCATATAACCAATTACTTACTTGACCATATAAGGGAGGAGCCCACTACCGATCTTGGTCGCCAACAGCACAGCCAAAATATTTGTGATAAGCTACTATTATCATTTTATTGTCATCTGCTGTGTTTTAGGGATAAACTGGCCACTTATATAGCAAAAACTGTCCGCGGAACTAACACAACTACCTTCCTGTACTTTAGACATTTTGACAAAGGTCATGTGAAAAGCACAAAACTAAAAAACACATGTTTTCTTTTGCCAACCGTAATTACAACTGATTCATCTCAGCGACATCGACGCGAAGGAGGCCGATATCAAAACAAAAGCGGCACCTCAACAACGCGCAGACACAACCTGCTGGAACAAAGAGTATCCTAGCTGTGTGATTTAAATGTGCAGAAAGATTTACAAATTAAGAAGCAATGTGAAGCTAAGTTTACTAATATAAATATTTAAACAAAGTTCCTTGACTACTGGTGATGGATTGACCCTACACCCCTTGACTACAATCTTTTTAAAAACTGAACTTTTTCGGATCAAACACTACCACCTAATGTTATTGTAAACACAAGTTGCTTTGGTAATTGTTTTAATTCAATAATACATTATTTTCTTTTTCTTCTTTACAGGCGTGACACCCCTTACGCGATTATAGCCGAATTTATAAGATTGCGCCATTCATTCCCTTTTTCGCTGCTTGACTGTTTGGAGATAGCAAGTACAACCAGGTGCTTCTCTGCCTTCACCGGTGGTACTTCATCGAAAACTGTCAAAGCTGGAGTATTCTTATCCATTCACCATTCCCAACTCGTAAAGGACCATAAATCTAACGCAAAATCTTTCTCTCGAAGACTCCTAACACCGAGATGTTGGCATCGTCCATGCCTCCGCGCCACTTAATAGGACGGGTATGATAAGCGACTTGTGGAGTTTAGTTTTCGTTCGTCGAGAGAGGACTTTACTTTTCAATTGCCTACTCAATCGAAAGTAGCATCTCTTGGCAAGAGTGATTATGCACTGGATTTAAAGGCTGATATTATTATCGGTGTTGGTGCTGGTTCCTAGATAGACGAAATTATCTATGACCTCGAAGTTATGACTGTCAACAATGACGTGGGAGCCAAGTCGCGAATGCGATGACTGTTTGTGTGATGACAGGAGATATTTCTTCTTGCCCTCATTCACTACCAGACCCATATCCTTCGCTTCCTTATCCAGTCTGGAGAAAGCAGAACTCACGGCGCGGTTGTTGAGGCCAATAATGTCGATATCATCGGCGTACGCCAGCAGCTGTACACTCTTATAGAAGATTATACCTTCTCCATTCAGTTCTGCAGCTCCTATTATATTAAGAAATCGCCCTGCTTAACGTTTGTTTATACATCCGTATAAGTTTTGCAGGGATTCCAAATTCAGACATAGCGGCGTAAAGGCAGCTCCTATTCGTGCTGCCAAAGGCGGCTTTAAAATCGACGAAAAGGTGGTATGTGTCGATTCTCTTTTCACGGGCCTATTGCCAAGATTTGGCGCATGGTGAATATCTGGTCAATGGTTGACTTATCAGGTCTAAAGCCACACTGATAAGGTCCGATCAGTTTGTTAGCGGTGGGTTTTAGTCTTTCACACAATACGCTTGATAGCACCTTATATGCGATGTTAAGAAGGCTTATCCCACGATAATTGGCGCAGACTGTGGTATCCCCTTTTTTATGGATTGGGGAGAGCTCACTTAACTTCGAATGGTCGGGCTTGCTTTCGTCCGACCAAATTCTATAAAGTAGCTGTGCATGCCCCTTTGTCAGCTCTTTACCGCCATGCTTGAATAACTCTGTCGGTAAGCCGTTAGCTCCGACCGCTTTGCTGTTTTTTAAGAGTGCAATCGCTATGGGAACCTCACCATGGTCCGGTAATGGAACGTTTTTTCCATCGTCATCGATTGGGATTTCGGATGTTTTATTTTCACTGCCATTCAGCAGGTTGGAGAGGTGTTCCCTCCACAAATTTAGTATATTCTGGGCATCCGCCACTAGATCACCTCTTTGTGTACCACAAGAGTCTGCGCCTGTCTTGAAACCTTCTGTAAGCCGTCCTATCTTTAAATAAAATTTTCGAGCATTACCCTTGTCGGCCAGCTTCTCAGGCTCTTCTTACTCACGCGTCTTGGCCTCTTTCTTTTTTTGCAGATGCGTCTTGCTTCCCTCTTCAGGCCTCGGTATTTATCACAATACACGGCAATTCTCATCGTACCAGCTGTTTTTACTTTATTTTGCTTAAAAAAAACATAACCTAAAAATTCTAGTGTTATTTGCTTTTGGAATATGACTTGTCTAATTGTTTGTGTAAACTGTAAACAGCTGTCAACAGACAATGAATGCCAAAAAATATGCTACTCATTTAATTACTCAACTTAAATGCAGATAAACAGAGAATAAATGTAACGGTTGAGTACACCAACAATAATAGCAAAGGTGTAAATTTGCTTGAGTTCACTTTCATACAACTGAACAAATGAAACAGTGGAGATACTGAATTGGCACATATGTATTTAACTCTAAGTTTGCATAAAGCACACAAGTACACAATGCTAATGTGTAAAGAAGCGTTTGCGAAGATTTTCAAATGCACTCAAGTATACAACTTAATTTCTAAATAAATATATTCTTTACAAATTCAACTTTCACCTGAAGCTATAAAGCAGACACAATAAAAACTAACAAACAACAAACAGATAAGTAAACGCTCAAGGACACTTGTGCAGCATAGATCTACACGTATGTACATATATATTTGTATAGACATACAAAAGTATATACATATGTATAAAATTGTATTTATGTACATACATACATACATACATAGAGTGAAGGCAACCAGCAGATTGTGGCTTATCAAATTTTATTTGCTTAAAAAGTGAAGATAAACGCACAACTGAAGGTTTTTCAAGAGATGAAGAGGGGAGGCGAAGTTAAGAAGGGAGGAAGCAGGTATTTATTCACCTGTGAATATAACTACAAATCAGTCTATAAAAATATTTATCAGTATCTGTGCATTTGACGGCTGCATATATGTATATATGTATAAAAATGTATACCTATGTGTATGCATGTATGTGGGTTTGTGCTTACTTAGAATGCCGGCGGCTAAGCTGTGTTAATGATTATACATACCTAAATCTATACATATTTATGAGCTTACTTTACAGCAGTGAAAGTGTAAGTACAGACACACACAAATATATACAAATACATAAGTACATACGTGTATGTAATAACCCAGCAAAGGAGTAATCCAAAATTAACCACAATCCATACAAAAAATATGATCCCATTTACATTGCGATGTCCTAGCGCTGGACCATATAATCCCTCTTTGCATGACACCCGAGTAATCCATGGATTGCATACATGAAACTTGTTTTGAAACTAACCCAAAAATTACTCCACGGAGTACCTGCACTGGATTATATTATGGAGTATATTCGGAAAATGCCGTTCGGATGAAATTTTTTGTTTCGAAAACAATGCGCTTTGATCAAAACATACATACCAACATTGCTAATAAACAAGTGTAGAACATAGTTAAATTCCCGCATATTAGTACTTATATATGTGGATTAACCACAGGGACCATATGTTCCATAAATTTTTGCGGGGAAGTTAAGGGGTTATATACAGTTAATGGGCCAAAAAAACGCGAATTTTTAAGAATTTTTTTGAGAAATCTTTAGAGTTTATTGATTTAAAAAGTTTATTTATGGTATTATTCAACAATATTTTAATCCTTATAACTAGAAAAAATATTTCTCTGGAGAAGAGCTACAGCTGATCTCCAGGAGGTCCTCTGAAAAAAGACGTCTTGCGTTGACCACTTTATCTCTGAACTGGATCATCTGAAATTAAAAAACCAAACAGATTTCCAGATTTCATTAAAGTAATGTTAAATCTAGTGATTAATTACGAAGGAATAAGCAAAAAAAATTATTTGTCAAAATGGCGCCTTCTCAAAGAAAAAAGTCGATCTTTCAGCGAAACTTGGATTTTAAATTGTTTATAAAAAAAGTATTTATCGGAAAAATAAAACCTTAGATTAATCACATATACATTCAAGCTTGTGTTAAAATTTTAGACAAATCGCTTTAGCCGTTTTCGACTTATAGTAGTCACCGACTTTGAAAACACCATTCTGAGAAAAACGCGTTTAAAGTTCGGCCTTATACCTCCAAGCGCTCCGAAACGTCTTTACAAATGTGTAACTTCGAAAATATTTGTCGGATCGATTTGAAATTTCTTGTGTGTATTCTTAAATATATATAGATACAGAAAATAAAATAAAAAAATCGATTTTTTGAAAATCATGACTTTATATAACCCGTTAAGATATATGTACATACATATTTAAATAAAAATACATAATTTTTATTCAAAATCCACATATGCATGTTAGTTATTTCAGATGCATTTATTCATAAATAAATACTGAAAAGGTTGCCCGAAATATACAAAATATGCCAGCATGGATGTGGCAAGAAAGGGGATATTCCTCGGCAAATTTGATATAGTTGGCCTAGGCCTACTGTCACAACCTAACCTGCCTTTCTCGTTATTACATTGCAGCCTTCAAGAAGGGATACCAAGTTGTGTCGCGTGAACCGTTTCCTTGATCGAACTGATCGATTTAAAACTATTTCGATGCCTCAAAGATTAATGGAAGGAAATCTTTGACGAGCTACTCAAAGATTATTTTTTACGGTTCTATTAGGTATTTATTTTACTATCTTACAAGCTTATAACTACATCGAAGCTCCATTTACTATTGCAGTCGAGTTTCTGATGATTTACTTTTGCGTGAGGATCTTAACAATTTAGCTAATTTGCCCTGAATATCAAAAAATGTTTTATCATTACATTCGCAAAGTTCACAAATGGGCTCGGGTCGACTTATTATCTCCTTGATAATAAGCTTTCTTCAGTTAACGAGCTTTTAGATCTTGGTGTATTGTATGATGCAGGATTTACCTACCCAAATCAAATGAACTGTATTAATCTTAAATCTTATTATACGTAAATTCCATATAATTCCATAGTTGGTTGATAACTGAAGTTTGAAATCATCCAACGCAGATTTATTTGTCTCGCTCGTAAACCCTAAATCACCTGATCGACGTTCTCTCTAGTCATTACCATTTATTTATGACATCATCAACGCACTGCCAAGAGCTGCCTGATCAAATCAGCTTCAATTTTCCTCATAGAGCTTTGTGCTCGTTTTATTCATAAGTAATTAAAGCGTATTATTATAATTGCGATCCTATTATCAGAGCACTCTCTGAATTTAATACGATCTCTAGAAACGATGAACATCAACCTCAAGGCAAAGTACAGATTTCGTTCGGTTTTCATCTAAGAGATGGCGTTATTGTCCATAGTACTAGTGTTACGTGTCGCATCATGTCATACTATACGGCGCTAAAAACGTGTTTATTCGCGCTAAAAGTTTTTCTTAGACAGTTTTTTCGATTGATTGATTCAGTACGTTGCGAGCGCTCGTTAAAGAGCGACACCAGCAAAGAGAAAATCCGCTAAATTTTACAATTTTTCTACGATCAAGGCGAAAAAGCAGCCATAGCGGCAGAAAAAATTAATTTAGTTTATGGGCCCGATACTGTAAACGAACGTGTAGCACAAAAGTGATTTGCTAGGTTCCGTTCCGGTAATTTCGATGTCAAAGATGCACCACGCGTCGGGAGGTCTGCCGTCGAAAATTGTGAAAAAAACATGGAAATAGTAGAAACAGACCGTCACGTGAGCACTTATTTATTTGCTGAGGAACTAAAGATTAGCCAGAAAACCGTTTGGAACCATTTGCATAAAAAAAAATTTTAAAAAAATAAAAAACGAACAAACTTTTTACTTTACCTAATATTTTCATAAGGTCAAAAAATGGTGAAGAAAGTTAAACTTGCTCTGGGCAACCCTGACACCCCGCTTTTCTGCAGGCAAGTGAGCTGGTTCTAGGGAAACATCGTGGCGATGACGAGAGGTAGGCATACTACATAAAATAGCCATGGGTACACTCGACAGCTGGAGCACAATTCAGTGCGGTTAATTTTAAAGACTTGCCTTCCAACCTGATTAAGCAATTCAACTTTTTAACTCAGAGTAGCCCACCATAGACTTGAAGAAGAAAGGTGAACTCACCAAGCAAACCTGAAGCAGTGCGGCAGTGTCCCCAGCCCTGGTAGGAACGTGAAGGGAAAATAAAATTTGGCTTCAACACGGTAACAAGTTTGATAGAGTTACGTTAACGAATGTTTTACATATTCAATATTGACTCAAGCGGGTGATAGAAAGTAAAAGGTCTGCTTGGGAATTATATGTATCAAATTTTAATGAATTTTGTTTCGAGGCAGTGGCTTCTGAGATTTACTCTCTTACGCAAGAGCTCATCAAGTGTTTCGCCGACAGTTGTTGTCTAAAATTGTAAAGATTATAGTGTGTTTTTGAAAATACCAAACATAGCCTGATATATTCGTTGTAGCTTTCCATCGATGGGAGTTGGTTTGCTTTTGTTTTCCTTTCTGTTATTTTTATGCATTTTCCTTATTTCTTGTGAAGCTGATTTCCTTCTTTACGCATATCGTCAATGACTTCTCGCTTGTTTCAAACTGGATTGTCCTGTTGACTTTATTTGGCCTTTCCTCCTTTATTACTTGTCAGTCATCGTTATTGGGTATGGTCCTGTTTTCCAGCTTGATTCCTAGCAGAAATCTTCCGGTCGACTCTTAGACGGGCTACTAAATGTGTGCACGCAATCTCTTTAGGATAGCCCTTGCAGATATCAGACTCAAGTTGAGGCAGATTAAAGAATCCCTTATTTCAGCGACGCTTTCCATAAAGAAGTTCAATCAGACCTGGTTCACGTAGCTTATGACACTATATCCTTCAAAGGATTCGGAAGAATTGAACTCCGGTTGAAGATCTACCAAGTTGTCAAACTCATAGCTTACAAAACACATTTGTTCTACTGCCACTTGATGATTATCTCTAACCACTTAACTGAAATGCCTTGCAACTGTGGCTGTCGGCTCGATACCGTCCTGTTTTGGTCTCTTCTACAAAATTTCCGTTGCATCATGGGCGGAGCGGTTTCTCTTCTGGGACTAACTCACAATGCTCTCTTTGTACAGCTCCGATAGCTTCTATTCTCCCAAGAATGAAGACAACCCTCTGATGCCGGCTTCTTTATTGAGGGATTGTGTCTTACACTCGAGATAGTCAGTGTACTTTGGTTCGTACTTCTCCCAGCTTTTCGACGTCGACGGTTTCCCACTTTATTTACTTATATTGGGTGTATGCATTAATTCGTGCGGTTTTTTTTTTTTTTTTTTGAAAATTAAAACTTTATTTTGAAAAAATTGTCGTGATCAACTCCTAACACTTTTGCAAGTTCTTCTTGCATCTGGCATGCATCTGCGTCGAGCAATGTCTCCAATTCTTCGTTTTGAAATTTTTTTGTCCGTCCGGGTCGTTCTCCGTCGTTTAAGTCGAAATTTCCACTTTTAAACCGGGCAAACCACTTTTGGCACGTTCGTTCGACTAAAGCATGGTCCATAAACGTCCAGTAAAATTTGACGAATATAGCCACAGATACAGATGAACACGACGCGAAGTAATACTAGTAGAGCCCTCTATTAGAAAACCGCATTAATTAATGCATACACCCAATACTTTACTACTATCACTTTCGGTGAACTACAGTTTTACGTCGCTTAAAAATGACAAAAGTAGTAGGGTTTCCTCAACTTTCCTATCAATAAAAGAAAATTATTTGCTGCTTTAAAATTCTACATTTCACCCCTCTGGCAACTCTGCACAGCCTAATGAAAGACAGAATAGAAGCTCTTACGCATTTTAAAAATAGAGATTTATGTAAATTACCAAATACGCTACCGGCAATTTGCCGCTTATCCATACTTATCGTTGTATTGCAACAACAACTCCGGCATTGGACAGCAAAACTAAGCAATGTGAAAAAGCTACGTTGCCGTTGCTGCTGCTGTTGAAAAGTCAAAGAAAATCTAAATGCAAAACGAAAATGAAAACCGCAGAAACGTCAGGCAGGAAAAAACAAAAGCACGCGTTGAGGATTTGCTAAGCGAGGCATAAAAGCCAGTAGAAAACAAGAGGCAGGAACTGGAGGCAAACAGAGTGTGAGTGAAAGAGAGTGCGGGATGCGGTAGGAAAAATAAAAACAGACAAGTACTCAGACCAAACAAACGCCAGACAAGTGGTAATAACAACTTTCACGTAGTTAGCAATAGAAAGTGAGTAATGCATATTAACAACCACTCAGCAGTCTGCGCGCAACAACAAATTAAGTATTTTTGCTGAATTTGTAAATTTGTTTGATTTAATTTGATTATTTATATTGGTTTGTGGTATGGCGGCCATCTAGACACTGCTGACGGCTTCCCTTGAGAAATCTTTCGCATGCCACTCCATTTGGTCTCTCTCATTTACATTTACTTTGAGTTTTTAGCATATTTTTAGGCGTTTAACCGCAGACACATTTTTCGAGGCATTATTTCGCTTTTGGTTTCCTTTTTTTCTATAAATGCCGATATACACGATGTTCACATTCGTACATACATATTTGTATATTTCTGATTGATTTTTTTGTTATTTTAAGTGAAAACAAAAAAAATTAAATGAAAACAGTATCTAGTTTTTGTTTTTCTTTTCCTGTTAATTGCCTTTTGTTGCTTCGTTATAGGCGCCATTATTTGAAATGGCATGTCGTAGATGCCTATATATATTTAATACATGTTTTTCATCTTTCATTGATCAAATCATCCTCTGTAACGGTATATCTGCAAAAATCAACCGCAGCGAAATTTGTGGCGGGAGATAAAACATTAAAAAAATATTTTTTTTTAATTGATATTTAAAAACTTTAATTGTTTATTTATCTTAAATAACTTATTAAATCGAGTGGACTGTTCGAAAAATCATAATTTGGATAAGCACAATAAGCCTACTCGATGCTATAGATGCGGACGTCCACGATCAAGTCCTTAATCTCCCCTTTCAACCAACCAACCAACCTCAATTTATGTTTATACAATAATAATTCATTAATTGATATTTATTTGTATATTTGCATGCTCACATATGTATATATATTTATATAATTATACATGTACATACTTACATAATTACTTACTTATATACTCGGGCATTTAAATATATACTTACATACTTATTTATTTAAATACTTATATACTTCAATATTTATGTACTTACATACTTATATATTTATATACTTAGGCATTTACACCCCGTTTTGTTTACATATGTACATTCTTGCATGCTTACGTACTCACATACATATAACTTTACTTACATTCTTACATCTAATACTTACGAATTTACATACATAATTACAACTGCCAATTGGCTTTGCCGTAATGTTAACTGTCAAACGTAAGAAAAGTTTAGTGGCGTGTTGAAATGTGTTTAAGAAATGTTTGTTAGGAGCTTTTAGGTGTTCAAAACTCCAATTAATTGTAATTGTTAATATCGTGTAATTTAAAATATGTAAAATAAATATGCTAAGTCAATCAGTAAAAATTACATAATTCTAGATTTTTTTGAAGGTTTAAAGAAAACGAGGGTCTTGTTAACTTATTTTCTTCCCCGTGACTACCTCCGTAAACCACTCACAAGGTTTTAAAAAAATCCAAGTGATTGCGTTATGAACACCATTGAAAAAATCATTTTGGAAGAACCACTGCAGTGAGGTGAATGCGAGAGCATAACAGCAAGCATAATTGTTGTTAGATGTTCCTCACTATCGAGAATAATATGATTTTCTGTCAAAACCTCCAGCCTATATAAATTGCTTGGGCACGATTAGATTATTGCATTGGCCCAAAATAATTTTAACTATTTTCCATTAGAATGGCTACTGACAGCAGTCCTCAGAATCTCACATCTACGAGTCTCAGAATCGATTGACAGGCGGAATCATCACTACACAAACTGATCACATGCATTGAGAAGTCCTTGCATACTAAGGACAACTTTCGCGTTGCTTTCTTGGGTGTAGAGAAAGACTTCAGTAACTAACAAACGTAGAACTTTTTGGAAAAATGTATGTTTGTTAATAGTGGGGCGCTTAGAACCATTTTAGATTCGGAGCTGCATATGTAATCCTTTGGATTGATGGCAACGTTGTCAGCTTTTAGCTTAAAAGCACAGGTGAAAAGAAAATTAGCTTTTTAAATTATTCATGCTTGAGGTACACGCTAGAATTTTACACTGATCCCAGTCAGGGAAGAATATGCATAAAAATATGGCGATCTGGTTTTGAGAAATATATTATTCATCAAAAGGTAATGGAGTCTATTCCATATATTCATCTTCCGCTCCATTGAGCAAACTCTTAAACCCTCCAAGACAGGTGGGGATCTCTAACAGAGATGGCTTAACAGAACAAACAATACTCGTTTGTGTGCGTAATTACAAACGAACTGATTAGGCAAGTTACGGCCACACAGATAAGGAGCACATTATGCCTGTTAAGGTGGAAACAAACCTTGACCTGTCGCAATTCAACACCAACTCAGAGGAGGTCTCTGAAAATGGAGGACTTTCCTAAGCAATTGCGATCATAATAGGACATTGCCTTATAGGATAACCAAGGAGCAATTCCAGAAGAAGCTGTTGGAATGACGTCTTGGAAAGAACGTATAATATTAATAATATAATATAATATAATATATATATATATAAAGAGCCATTAACATATACTTTGATGATGATGATTTCTAACAAAAGGAGGAATGGATTATGAGCCACCCCTGAACGACCGAAGGATTTTTATTATTAGCTTTTATTGCATACCAGAAATACTCTACCATACGCTAGTTCCAAAAATTAAATACTAGGATGCCTAAAGATAAATGACTAGTTCTATAAATAAAATACATTTGGAAAATATTTCGTAATTTGTTACGAGGCTAATTTCAATGCGGCCCCGACATAGGGCAGAAATCACCAGAATTTGAAAGAATTATATTTATATTAAACTTGTACGAAACTCGCGCCATCTGAAACAATACACTTATAGCAACGAATAATACAATCATGGAAAAAATTTTAAATACATTTTCTGGTGTCGACTTAAGTTCACCCGTTTTTATTGTTAGTTATTCTATAGACAGAAACAAGGGGCTTGAAGTGTTTTGGTAAGAGAAAAGGTCTGCGAAACTGTATTAGGTGGAGGTTGTTCGGAGGTATTTGGTGAGTTACTTGTTGTGTGGTTTGAGCATCAAATTCGTAGGCCCATGCCCCTTCGCCAGTTACGGTACGTGCGTGAGTCACAGAATTGCCAGAACATTTCCAGCTAGATGGCCCTAAATAAAAAAATACAAAAAACAGTCAAAAAAAATACCTTTTGTTGGCGAGATATGTCATCAAGCAGTTTATGAATACCGCCATCAACAACCAGCAATAGCTGATCTAGCTTTAAGAAGCTTTTAGAATAATTTTTCTCAAAATTCGAGTGATTGAAGTATTAACCACCGAGTAGTTCAAATCAATATTTTAACATCCCAGAAAGTTTGAAGTGAAATTTGTATGAAATATACGTTTAATTTGAAGTTAAAACAGTAACAGCCGCCTTTTGATTTCGCTAACACCTTTCAATTGGCGAAGTGTTTTACACCATGCGCGGACCGACATTGAAAACACTCTGAAAACCCATTTTATAGATCGTGGGATTAAGGATGCTCGAACGGATTTTTTATGTTTTAGTTGGCACATCTGACAGCTTTCGTTTATATTCATATTAAAACTCATTCATGAAAATTATACTCTATTGGTGTGAAAAGACTTAATAATATTAATAGTAAAAGCTAATATAATTTTGATAAAAAAGGCGGTCATAAAAGTATTGAGATTAGGAAGACAATGCAAAATCTATTGAATCAAATTTTCGAGTATTTTGAGATTGCCCCGAAGATTGAAAAACTAAATATTCAAAGAGAAGTTTTCGAATATTTTCTTAATTGTATGACAATTCTTCCGATGGCTATTATGAGCGCCTGAAGCATACTTACGCATGCGCCCCTGTGTATCGAAGAACACACAAGAAAAGTTCGACATCGAAAAGCTGCAATCACAACAGACTGCCGAACGATTTTCTACTCGACTTGCACTCCTGCTCTCTGAGAGCACTCATCAGCAACTCGGTATACGGAAACTGTGGAACGGCATTTCAAGCTACCTCCGTACAGCAGCAAACGAAACTATTGGATTTCGGAAAGATCGCAAAAACAGCAGCTACGATGAGGATTGCCGTGTTGCAGTGAAGTGAAAACAGACTACCTACCTCGCAACCTTGCCATCGACCACAACAAGTGCGAGTGGGTCAGATAACGGGATCTGAAGAGGGAAGTAAGACGCATCTATAGGGAAAAAAATAAAGCTTCAGAAGCCGGCCGACAAGGGTAATGCTCAAAAATTCTCTGAGAAGATACGATGACTTACAGAAGGTGATAGATTCCTGATACTAAATTTGTGGAGAGAACACTTCTCCAGACTGCTGAATGGCCGTGAAAATGAAACACCCAAAGAAGTTCAACACGAAACTCCAATTGATGACGATTACCGGCCGGGCTATTCAATTATGGCGGTGAAGAACTGATCAAGTGCATGCATTAGCTACTTTGCAAAATATGGTCGGATGCCCGGCGATTGGAATTTAAGTGTTCTCTGCCCAATCTATAAAAAAAGGGGACCCCAAAGTCTGCGCCAATTATCGCGGAATAAGCCTCTTTAATATCGCATGTTAGGTCCTTTCGAGCGTATTGTGTGAAGGGCTAAAATCCAACGTCAACAAACTGATTGGACCTTATCAGTGTGACTTTAGACATGGTAAGACAACCATTAAATCTTGGAAAAGACTAGTGAAAAGAGCATCGACATCCACCACCTCTTGAGCGATTTTAAAGCCGCCTTCGACAGCACGAATGGAAGCTGCCTATACGCCGCTATGTCTGAATTCGGAATCCCCACAAAACTTATACGGCTATGTAAACTGACGTTAAGCAGGGCGATTTCTTAATATAATAGGAGCTGCAAAGCTGAATGGAGAAGGTACAATCTTCGATAAGAGTGTACAGCTGCTGGCGTTCGCTGATGATATCGACATTATTGGCCTCAACAACCGCGCCGTGAGTTCTGCTTTCTACAGACTGGATAAGGAAGCGAAGGATATGGGTATGGTAGTGAATGAGGGCAAGACCTGTCATCAAACAAACAGTCATCCAATTCGCGACTCGGCTCACATGTCACTGTTGACAGTCATAACTTCGAGGTCGTAGATAATTTCGTCTATCTAGGAACCAGCATCAACACCAATAATAATGTCAGCGTGGAAGTCCAGCGCAGAATCACTCTTGCCAACACGTTCTACTTTGGACTAAGTAGGCAATTGAAAAGTACAGTTCCCTCCCCACGAACGAAAACCGTTAAGAGTTTTGAAGGGAAAAGTTTTGCGTAAGATTTTTGGTCCTTTGCGCATTGGCAGCGGCAGACGATGGAACGATGAGCTGTACGAGTTATACGGGGACATTGACATAGTTCAGCGAATCAAGAAACAGAGGCTGCACTGGCTAGGCCATGTGGTCCGAATGGATTAAAGCACTCCAGCTTTGAAAGTTTTCGGTGCAGTACCCGCCAGTGGAAGCAGAGGAAGAGGAAGACCTCCACTCTGTTGGAAAGGCCAGGTAGAGAACGAACAAAGTAGTGGATACACAAACTTTCCTGTAATATAATTATCGATTCTAAAAAAAATATTTAGCCTAAACGCAAACAGGTCATAGATATTTTTTTATATACTTAGAAGTTATTAAAAAATTAAAACATATATAATAATAGGGGTGAGTAGTTGGCGGCGTGTGCTTCATATGTTCATAGGTTCCTGGTCCTGGTCCGACCAGCATTCAAAATTATTGAAAATTAATTTTTCCAATACCATTTAAATTTTCTAAATCCAATTTCCAATATTTCCAGCTTTCGAAGAGATAATGTTTGGTTTGCGAAAAAAAGGACCAATACCGTGGATTATTTTTGCAGAAAATTTGCGAAACTATCTGCATAAATTGAATATGTATTTCGGAATGACATCGAAGTTCTTTATAATGGACTGCTTGCATAGATCGGAGGGTTTGTCAGTTTTCGCCTCCATAGTTGAACAGATCAACTGTTTTTCAGGAACGTCTCTTCCATTTTCATTAACTGAGCATACCATTCAGCAGGGTGGAGAACTACATCCATCATAAATTCAGTATGTGTAGGAAATCGATCACATGATCGTCTCCTCGGTCCCAACGTTAGTAAGCTGCGGCTCTTAAATCTACTGTAAATTACCCATTTTACCATAGAATTTTCGAGCATTAACCCTGTCGAACAGCTTTACAAGCATTTCATACTCATGGATTTCGGTATCGTTCTGTTTTGTTGTCGGCGTATGAGCCTCGCTTCCCTTTTCAACACTCGGTATCTTTTCATTGCGATAGATGCGTATAGCGTTTCCTGTCGATGTCGTCCGTCTAACAAAACATTATCGATTTGGTTGTAGTGATGGTAAGATTAATTAAATAATCGATAATTGAAACATATGAAAGAGGCTGCGAGTTTTAAGTAGGTAAACACTTCTTCTGCATTGATATTTCTCTGATAGAGTAGGACCGGTATGATGAGCGACTTGTAGAGTTTGGTTTTCGTTCGTTTACTTTTCAATTGGCTACTCAGTCGAAAGTAGCATAATAGCATGCCAGTACCAGCCGACGGAGTCTCTCGCCCACCACAAATCGCGACACCAAATTTGCGCTCCTTTATACGGCTGGAAAATCTGAAGGTAGAATGCTAAAACTCTTTTAGAAGTGAAACCCAGATGTAATTCCACGAATTTTATGCTCGGTCGTTTCCTGAAGCTGATTTATTATATGAGCCAAATTCTAATAAGATTTTCTGACGCACCACTGATAAATTGAAATAAAAACAAAGATGAAATATTTATATAAATTTGTTGGTACCCTTGGAATTAAGCTACATTAAGTCAAGTTATTCCATTTGCTCATTATGGGCACCAACAAATGTTGAAAGTTGTTTGCCCAATTTGGTAGCCGAAAATTGTAAAACATTCATTTGGAGCACTGTTTTCTATTGGCGGTATCAACTTTGCTGGATCCAAAATTCAAGAAAATACACTTTCAAGATCCGATTACTTTGTCTGTAGTAATGCATCCTTTAAGACGAAGAAGGGAAGCTTCCTCCGCAGGCGACACCGAATTCGATCTTTTGGCTACTCATATAATCTTTGATCGATTAAGTAATTTATTTTTTCTGCCATCACTATGTGCGAATTTTGCGATCAGTAGACAGCAAAGTAGTTTTACGTATTTTCATGTGCAGAAATCTAGCACTATAAGCCACCATATCTAAAACCCCAATGAAATCGATCGACCTTAAACTATATGAAGATCTATCCTCATAGAAACAAAAATTTGTCGACTGTTTTGGTGAAGATATATTTTACAAGTGCTGCCATTATTAATTTTTTAGGGGTGAGTGAGCTTTAAATTAGGAAGACTCCGCTTGTATCGAATTTATCTACAAACTACCACAATCTCAACTAACGGCCCCTAGTTAGCACTTATGCAGACAGTCGCACAAACCATTTTAGAACTGCAGAGTTGTAAATAAAATTTCCTTGTGGCTCTTGGTACAGCCTAACTCACATTTAGTTCTTAAACGGCACTTAGTGGTAGCCTGAAAGGTACCACTAAAAGTATGCAACAAATTTTGTTTATATGCATATAATATAATAGCAAAGTAAATAAAGTATATTAAAAAAGGATTGCACACAAGGCATTTCACTGAAAAGCTGAAACCAAAAGCAATTCATTTAAGAAAACAAATTTTTTGAAACAACTATACAGCATAAATACTTTAAAATTTATAAAACCTGAAATAAAAAACATATGATTTCAATACTTTTAAGCGAAAAAGGTCACATTTATACACACAGCACAATTATATGAACGCACGTGCGTTTGTGCTTTTAAGTAACTTTAAATGACCGCCAGTGTAAATATATGAATGTTTGCCCTTATGTCTGTGAAAAAGACATTTACGTACAAATAACAAGTAATAAAAGTAACAAACTTGACCATAACGAATTTGTAGATAGAAAGTTTTTGTGGCCGAAAGTTTTTGCATAATTTCCTTATGCCATAATTTGCATACTTTTAGGCGATTTTACTAACTGACTTCTATGGCTACATCTCTGGCTACATACTGAAAAGGGACATAATAATACATATATTTTTTTTGTTTTAAATTAAACAATTTAAGGTACTATTTTCAATGCTTCTTAAACTAACGGTTTCATGTCTTTGAAGTACATTTAAAGCATATGTTTAGGCATTCTTTATATTAGTTACATAAAAGATTGCTTACCGTTTGCTACAATTTACTTCACAATTAATCTCTGCCTACCCGACGTTACTTGGCTATCAATCGCCTCTAGCAAAGACTCGCTCACCTGGCCGATCAAACAGCCACAACGCCCGATTTTCTGCCTCATATGCCAGCAAATTAATTTCATTCAAATAAATCTACACATTAATCAAATGAAACTTTTGCTCTCCAACCGATGACTTTCGCTGGCAGTTTTTGTTTGGGTTTTGTTTTGATGTCGAAGAACAAAAGCCATTTCACGTGCATGATGAAAAACCACATGAAATCACTGGGCTCACCTTTATCAATGCGCCTAAAAGTATGCCAATGTTGAGGGATGGCATGTATCTCGACTACAAAGTACAAAGTTGGCATACACTAAGGCTGAGATTCAACATGACAGCAGTGATAAAAGCGCAGCAAACACAGACGGTTGGGTCGAGCGCCGGCTTGAATACTGGAAACTGACTACATCAGACAACAAGTCTATATTGAACTGCTGGTAAGTTGGCCATGCTATTGGGTATATTAAGACCCTTTTCAACAGCAAATCACATTGGTCATCCACTTAGAAGCACAGACAGTTAGTTGAAAGGGGGGCGCCTCAACGGTGTGGCTGCTTCAGCGCCTTTATATTATATATGCTTCTATACAGAGCAAAATAGCGATAATCGTATAAGAAAACTGTGCATTACACACAAAAACATACAAAAGTACTGCAAGAAAAGAGGGGCGCACTAAACAGACAGTTTGGTTTTCTGTTTAGCATGCTCTGCGGCAGAGTCTCCAAACAAGTGAAGTTATGTTTGTGAGTCCGTTTCGAAATTTATGCAAAGTTTTTCGAATACTTGTATTTTATATAGACTCTAATATAATGTGGAATTGTAGCGCATTAGCGCAGTCAGCTGTAAGGAGCCAACGTTGTTTGTACAGCAACAGTAAGGAGAAGAAGGAAGAAAAAAAAAGCCAAAATAGAAAAAGCCTTTAATGGACCAATAAAGGAAAATAAAGTAAAACTCTGCAATTTTGTTTTTCAATATAAGTATATGTATATTTTTTTAACAAAATAATAATTTGGGGTTGCATTTACAAGCCTAAAATTATGCAAAGCCAGTACTAGAGCAGTCAAAACCACGCAGCAGACAAACAGCAGATTATAGCAGATAATTGAAGAGCTGAAAGGCAGACAATGAGACAAAGGCACAAGATGTAAAAAAATGCCCTTTGAGCACGTATGGCTATTCGCTGAGTGTAAGCAAACAAATTTTTAGTGCCGGCAGTTTGATCAACTTCAACTTCACTTACTTTTTCAACCACTTTGGTTCAATTCAAAATCTCCACTTCATGTCGGCGGGATCTCTCTTAGATTATTTTCACTTGCAGTTGTGCTTCAAATCCTAAAAATATACAAACAATATCTATGTAAGTTTTACATTTTGTTTGCTAAACATGAATACAGTCCTTAAATTTTCCTATTTTTCGATGAAATGTGTGCTTTTCTGTGGTTGTTGTTGTTGTTGTAGCGGCTAGTGTGCTTTTCTATTTTTGGGCTCTTATATTAAAACACTTTTTCTTTGTAAAATATCTCTCATTGCAATGAATTTTCCAAATGTGCAAACAAAAATTTGGCAAACTTAAGCAAATCAAATATAACATTTACATACAATAAAGGGTTGTACCGTAAGAAAAAAGGCTTAACTTGGTTGCAACGAATTGTGCACGGAATTAATTTCAGGGATTAGACTTATAAATTAATGTAAGATTACAAACATATTTATATAAAAAGCTAATCCAACCTCATTATTCGTTCAGACGATATTTTATTTGCTAATGCTAAATATAATAATCTAAAAACTAACAAAATAAGAATAAAATAAAGTAAACACAATTTAAATAAAATGTTACAAATTAAAATAATATCAACTAAATTAAAAACAATAATGAAAATGAAAATAAAAATTTAGATAAAAATAAAATGCAATTTATTACATATATATATAGATATATATATATAATTGGCGCTTTGTAACCGCTGAAGCGATTTTCGGCCGAGATCCTCCTTCAATTTGTGGTTTTTGCGACTTGATGTTTTTCCAACAAATGGAGGGACCTACAGTTTATACTAAGCCGCCTCCGAACGGCTGATGGTTTTTACATACATAAAATAACACAACTAAACTAATTAAACAACACATAAACACTAAAGTAAAAAACATGTTACATAATTAAACAAACTTAAAAAAATAAACAAAAGATAATATCATAAATAAAATAATTAAATTAAATTATGTTGGCTTTTCGATTGCATTACAATATATAAATACAATATTTTCAATTAATATATAAATACAATATTAATTGAAAAAAAAATTAAATTAATAAAAAAATAAGTAAATTATTACAAAATCAAATAAAATATCCTTGAATCAAAGTTAATAAAATCTAAAACGTAAATTAAGAAAAAAATAAAATTATATAAAAAAAGGAAAATTTAATGAAAAACTATATCAAATTAAAGTAAAAAATAAAATAATTAAATAAATTGATAAAATTATATAATATAAATTAAATAAAACGAAAAAAAATTATTATATAAAATTATTATAAATAATTTATCATAATATAAAAACATGTAAAACAATACAATCGAAAAGCGAAACATAAACCGTTTAAATAACCTAATAACAACAAATTAAATAAAATAAGATCATATGAAACAGCTAACATAAATAAAAGAAATATTAAAAATTAAAACAAGAATTCGGCCACGCAATACCTTTCACAGTCATATCAAATTTACAGTTAAGCAATGCAGGATTAAATGTTAATTCTCATATCTTAAAAGGTGGTAGGAGGATGCTTTATGACGAAACTTTCAGATTGCGAATATTTTCGCTATAGATATTTATTTGAATATTCGTGTGTAGAGATCCAAATTTCACGAGTTTAGATACCTGTTTGAAAAATCGGTCGTATAAATGCTATAGTGGTCACTACGGACACACAGACATAGTTAAATCAATTCAACTCGACATTCTGTTCTGTTCTGTTACTTACATATATATAAATATATAAATGCCGCTGTTAGGCTTTTATCACGTAACCGGTGCTAATAAGGAAGAAGAATGTAAAAAAATGAAGTAACCTAAAACAAAATAAAACCAAAAAAAAAAAAAACAAAAATGTAATAAAACAAATTAAATAGTAGGAAATAAAATAAAGCAAAAAAAATTTAACAAATTATAAATTAATTTCAAATAGTACAAAATAGAATTAAAGACAATACCAAAAAAATAAAAAAAATAAATTTTATAAAAAATTTAAAAATTTTAGAATAAAATATTATAAAACAAAACAAATTTTAAGCAAAAAACGTAAGTGAAATATAATCAAGTAGTACAAATTAAAATAAAATAAATGATAATATCTGAGATTAAAAATTATTAAAAAGAAGTTAATATAAAATGAAATAAAAAAATACAAAGATATTAAAAAAACTAAAAAAGTATGATAAATTCAAACAGCACAAAGCAAAATGAAAAAAAAAAATAATTAATAAAGAAAAAATGAATTAAAAAAACCGAAACAAATAAAACATGAAACTAATAAATAAAATCAAATTAAATTGTATAGATAAAAACAAATAGTATTAATAAAAACAAATTAAATAGAGGAAAGAAAATTATAATATAAAAAGGTAAAGTAAAATAGATTTAAGTAAAATAAAATAAAAGAAAATAAAATAAAATAAAGTAAAATTAAAATAAAATAAAATGAAATAAAATAAAACAAAATAAAATAAATTAACATAAGATAAAATAAAATAAATTAAAATGAAATAAAATCAAATCAAATAAAATAAATTAAAATTAAATAAGATAAAATAAATTAAAAAAAGAAATTAAATTAAATTAAAGTAAATTGAATTAAATTAAATTAAATAAAGTTTCCAGAAAATCTCGGATATAAATTCATTTGTCTTTTTCATATACTTTTATAAATGTTTACTTATGTATGTTCATACAAATAGTAGTATCCTAAATCATTTAAGTGAAAGTGAGAAGGAGCTTATGTGAAATATAATACATACATATATAACTAAATATAATAGTATTAATAAAAACAAATTAAATACAGGAAAGGAAATAATAATATAAAAAGATAAAGTAAAACAGATTTCAGTACATTAAAATAAATTTAAAAAAATTAAATTAAATTAAATTAAAAATAAAATAAAATCAAATATAATAAATTAAAATAAAATAATATAAATAAAATAAAATAAAATAATATAATAAAAAATGAAATAAAATTAAATTAAATTAAATTAAATAAATAACATAAGATAAAATAAAATAAATTAAAATTAAATAAAATCAAATCAATCAAATAAAAAATAATAAAATAAAATGAAATAAAATAAAATAAAATTAAATTAAATTAAATTAAATAAAGTTTTCAGATAATCTTAGATACAAATTCATTTGTCTTCTTCATATTCTTTTATAAATGTTTTCTTATGTATGTTCATATAAGTAGTTTACATAGAAATTGAAGCTTCTTCGAAAGTTCCTCTTTAGATAAATCCTAAATCATTTAAGTGAAAGTGAGAAGGAGCTTATGTGAAATATACCACATACATACATAACTAATAAACGGCATTTGTACGCATAAATGATAGTTCTATAGAAAATTATGGCGACTATAAAAAGTTCTTCTACATATACACATATGTGTGCATGTACATACATACGTGTATATGTATATTTCATTTCAATATACAAAATAAAAAAAAAAATCATTCCGCCTGCACAATGACAGCAGCTTGTCAAAACTTTTTTGATTATCTTAATTGCAATTTCCGGAGATGGCCAACGGATGGCGGCTGCCACAAAAATGCGCAACGGCACCAAATTTATTTATTTATATATTGTTCATGTGCTTAAACGAGTATAAAGAAGAGCAAAAAATATTTTGGCCACCAACCAAAAAAAAAAGCACATCATAGAGGGGTTAGGAAAGTGTATACGAGTACAGTGATGGAAAAGTGAAAGACGCAAGTAGAAAAATCGACAGAGAGTCAGCTGCAGACAAGGAAATAGTTGGGCAGTTAAAAAAAAACTTGAACAAACGAAAATTAACGCAAGCGTATTTGACACAACAACAACAACAACAACAATGGAAGGATATAGTCGGTTAATAACAAAAACTATAGCTTCAGTTCAGGTTTTGTTGTTATTATTGTTTCTGTTGTGCTGTTGTGCTGTTAGCTGCCTGCTACAAACGCGCCACAACATGACCCACCGATTTGTTGTCAAAGCTTTTATGCGGCGGCCATAAAAATGGCAAGAAAGTTTAACAAGTTCTTGCCTCTCGGTCCATTGGGGGTTGAGTTGTTTGGCTTACAGTTAGCCGTGTATGCTAGGGATGTGGAGAATTGAGTTTATCGGAAGTGACAACTTGACAACCGAAATTCATTCTGGTTGGACACGAAAACAGCCAACGTATTTATTCACAAGCTGTGTTTAAATCCATCATGCTGTTGAAAATTCAAAGGAAGATGAAACATTTCATGACGAGCCCCAGCTGTACATATGTATATCTTCTTTTGAATTGAAGTCTTGTTTTGGGAAAACCTCTTATTATCTTCTAAACGTCGATTTGCGAGCTGAAAATTTGTATAGTTTGATATTTCATCTAGTCCGTCCGCGGTGGTAATCATATGTTCTGCGCTTTTCGGGTCTAATTCGTGGTTACCTAATCGATGCGCAATGATATGAGCAGTAGCTAACCATTTCTTTATCGAAACTGATTCCGATAAATGGAGCTCGTAGATCCACTACGTCACTATTTGGGATAACCTTAAATGGAAACTCGCAAAATTTTTTTTAGTCTACTCATTGCTAATATTTATAATCTTCTGCACCACACCTGCAGTGACTTTCTACACTACCATTCGCCCACACTTTTTAAACCAATTTTGTTTTTGGCTCATAATCACAATTGCAAAATAATAGTTAAGTTGGAGAATTCTTGATTAACTTGGGGACCGAATGGCGCCAGTAGAACTGTAGAAAAATGAAACAGAAATTGTGCTTGAAGCGCGCCCCGCTGATTAAGTTTGAGCCTCACCACACAACTATTACGAGCTTTAGAGATTCTCCCTTGCTCTTCCTCTTCATTGTATGCTTTGTGCGGCTCCCCTCGATTATCTTAGGTATATTTATATCTCTTTTTACTCCCTCCCTTTATGACCTTCCATTACGCGATTAACCGTCTTTACGGAGAAGTCTCCCACTCCCACTCCTACTATCCCTCTCTCCTTTCCTGTATATGTTTGGCAACAACTGTAACTAAACTTCTGACAAATGCAATTAAAATCAACGCACTTTCATAAAAATCTCCCACCACCGAGTACAAAAGCCATAAACGAGCTTCCGTCGTCGTGTTGCAGATGAAGAAAAGAAAAAGAAGAAGAGAAAAAGAAGAAGTGAAAGTTGGCAATAACTGGCAATACAAAACTGCATAGTTATAAAAATATGTAACTTCTGTGCTTTTGTAAAAATTAGCACTTACATACACACTCACACATACACAAGCAATTACAGAAGTTTTCGCTATTCCTTTAACTGTCTGCATTAACTTTTGTTATGTTTACTTTGATCAACCTTTTTTGGGGCGCATAGTCAACCAATTACTGTTTAGTTATAGATATGTACACGTATATGTATGTACATACGAGTATGTATGAATCTATTTGTATTTCTTGTAAAATCTCCGTGGCGTCTACGCATACATACATACATACGCGTATAGTGATGTAATTAATTGGCCATGGCATCCTGCCGTTTGCCCGTTCCGCCCTTAACGCCTGGGGTAGCACCATTGCGGTGACGCACGAGATAAACGAATTTAATTGCAGATTCAGACTCCAGTTTCAAGCATAAATAGTGAATTGTCTAACATTTTACAAGGAATGAAGAACTGAGATTTGGTATAGAGTTCTGTTGGGAATTCCCCATTAGCGGAGAGGAGAAGGGAGATATATAATATATGTACTTATAGAACAAGCCTGAAAGTAAACAAAAAATAAAACTCCGAATAAAACACGAAAACTTATTTAAGCAGAACTTCAGCCGTCGACTGATAATCTTCAAGAATTCAATAGAATTTTCATATGTGAAGTTCACGGTCACGATTAAGAAATCGGCTTTTCGAGGGCGTGCCAGGCTTTGGAGGGTTTAGAGGAGGTCATACACATCATAAAAATATATCCCATTCCCCGCGGTAACTTACGTGTTTAATTTTCGAGAAATTTGTTGTTAAAGTTGATTTTTTGACCAACCGAAATTCCCGAATAAAAGCTAAGCTCACGGAACACTTAAATATCGCTTATAGTAATGCCCAATAATATTTTTAGCGATTTTACATAATTAATTTTATCAAAAAATTAATATTTTCCATCATTTTTACACACATAAAAAATGCATTCTCACGTTTGTTTACTTTAGTTAGTAAGTAAGTAAAGTATACATGTCACACCTTTGAAGAGTAGGTATATTACAAAGGAATGAATAAATAAGGTATTCACGATGCGATATATTTTTTCTAAACCTGGCACACCCTCGTACAGTTTCCCCGATATACGTGCTAGCCAAGCTCCCGGTCAAGTCATAATTAACCCTTTAAAACTTACCATGGTTTGGCTCTTATAACAAAAACTTCCTCGTGAATTTGTAGGATAAATCTAGTGATCGAAATTTATATCCTCATGCTTTCATGACCTTCCAGATAGCCGGGTATCGAGCACTATGAGCAGCTCAATACTCGTTCGTTGATCAACTGCCTAAATAATAACTTGAAATTTTTCAAATTTCAATTTTTTTTGTCAAAATTTCTTCAATATTCCAATAAGTTTTACACTTTGCATAAATAAAATTAAAACTATAGAAAGCAGTTCAGGGAAGAAAGTCAAATTTTAAATTTAAAATGCACAAAAATGCTCGAAAAAGCTCGAATCGCTCGAGCTTAAGCTCGAAAATTTTCGAGCAATGAGCAATGAACGAGTGTGCGAGTACTCGTTGCTCAAATGCTCGAACAGCTCGTAAATGTCCAAACAAAATCTTGGGCTCTACTAGGTACCCTTTCTCGTTCCTACAGCAAAAAGCTCCGGCCTTGAAGCTTTCTGTAAGTCGTCGCACCTTTTCGTAGAATTTTTGAATACTTCCTCTGTTAGCACTATGATCAAACTCTACATATTCTCGCTTTTTGTGAATGTGGTTTCTTCTGGTTACATATGCGTTTCGCCATCCTCTTTAGACTGTGCATATATTTCAACACTCAGAGGCGCGTTCTAGGCGCTTGTAGAAAGCATTTTTGATTACATCGTTCATCTCTTCCGTCGGGACGTGAGCACCGTTTAGCGTTATGGTGAAAAGTTTTTCAAATTCAACTCCAAACTTGCACTCATTTTATAGCCCTTGCGGTGTAAGGTACATTTTCTGGTGATGTTAGCTTTTTTTTTTCCTCTCTTTAATGAAAACATCAACAAGTTGGTGAGTTACATCTTCCTAAATAAGGGACCGAATATTCCGTTGCCAGTGGTCATCATCAAAAGTAGAGTTTGTCATCCGAGGCTGTTGCTGTCTCTTTTTCATTAAAACTGCTTTTAGACTCCTGCTATTAGACTTCTGCGAACCCTTGAGCTGCTAATGACTCATTCCTTTCAGTCGTGTCCCATGGCTTCACAAAGATTGGTTACCGCATCTCAAGCAAGTTACCGGAGTGCACGACGTGGACGCAAGAGTAGGAATTGATTACAGTACAGCTACTGTAACTGCATATCCCTAAGCATGACTACACCACAAGGTAATAGCTCGCAGATCTCTTAGCATGAGCAAAGCTTATACTTGATATGTAGCCTGAATTCGGATTCACTATGCTCAGACCCTCCCAAACATTCCGATTATTATTGACAAGCTCTGATAATATAGTATATACAATAGTATACCACAAATTGCTCTCAAGAGAGAAAAGTTGAACTTAAAAAATTCGCATATACTTATCTTGACTTAGTATGGTACCTTCTCTTTTTACATCAAAGAGCTTGAAGTCGGCTGTATTATACAAACCATCAAGAGACATGGTCACGAAATTACGAAACTTAACACACATACCAAAGCGGGACAGTGGTAGATGAATAATCGCTTCTTAAACCTGAATATATTTACAGCTCCTACGGATTGTCCTATGCAAGAAGCTCCTAACCCTTCTGCATGCCTTTCCATCAGACAGTGGCCTGTCAGAATTGATATTAACTTGCAAAAACTTGATGATCCTCATCTATCTCGATTCAAACACGTTTGCCTAGAGCAGCGACTTGTTCGCGGCGAAAAATCATTCCAATGCGCTCTTTATTTATAGGAATCTACTTGGTCGTACCTGGGAAGTCCATCCGATCTGTTTTCCGCTTTAAAATTGGTTTCGAGTTGCTTTGTTGGATTTTTTACAGCAGAAATCGTCGACTGAAAAACTTCGAAATAGTCTGATGGGCTTAAAGAGAGTTATATTGGATGGTTGCGTAAGAATAACCTTCACTAACTCTCCTCTAAAGTTAAGATACATCCATTTCACGTTCACTCCCTTGTCTAAAAGGTCTCTTTCATCAAGTCTCGTATGATTTGCGGGAACTTGCCGCTATATGCTATGGCTTTATATCCCTTTAAGTAAACTTTCTTCACTTTTGTCTTCAATATTCGCCAACTTATTAAGAACAGTGGATGATCTACATTCGATTACCAATTTATAGGGTGAGGAGTTTACCAGGTAGAAAACTCACACAGCTTTTAGGGTTCAAGATTCCTCCACTTCCCTCTATTTTCAAGTGGGTATTGTAAAAAAAGGTTCCAAAAAAATAAAAGTATAAATCTTCTTCTGTCCTGGGATTAAAAATCAATGTAGAAGGCACTAAGGTTTCTCAGTTGTTATGTCTGAGGCTATGTAATGGTTAGGCACCGATTAATAGCAAATTTATCAACGGATAAAAACGAGTGATCTGAAAACTGAAAATATTCTTTCCATCAAACCAGACAAAAGTTCAGTACCAGAGGAAATCTTTGGACATCAGTGTTAGCGTAATATCTGAGCAGTAGTGCGAGCATTTAGATAAAGTTTTTTTAGCCACCATTATAGGTATTAACTCACAGACGTGGAGGAGACAAAATTGGACTAATGACTTAGCTTAGGTATCAAACCGCAGAAGACGGAGGCTGTTTTCTTCACTGAGAAATATAAATCTCCAGGGCTCAGGTACGGAAAATGAAGTTGTTTTTTTTTTTGCAAATTCTGCAGAGCGTAAAGTTTGAAATTGAATTTTTAATGAAGAAGGAAATATTGCTTTTGAAAAACTTTTCCAATCTTTTAAATGAGAGTGATTCATCAAAATACATGGCTACCCAGTTGGTCAAGGGCTAAACCAACCAACATTACTAATAACAGTCCTTTCGCGAATACATGACATCACGGCATGTCTAGGTAATAAATAAGATATTTTTATGTTTTTAATTAATAATGATTTTTTGAGGAAGAACGCCAAGGTAGCAAACATTGCTCTGTTATGATTTTGACCAGTGCAGCTATCACAATAAAGGCTAATTGAAGTATGGGTTCTTTAATCTACTTGTGTTAAATACTGAAAAATAATTGTACAAATTTCATTACAGCCTCGTTTTCCGTCAGCCCCTCCCTTCAGAAAACAATATCCATTATCTCTTGCAGCATTACCTCTTGATAATATAATATAATCGTAGCTATAGTGTCTTTTATAACTACCAAAACTTCTTCTCTGAACAGTCTTTCGTTTTATACATGAAATAATTTTTTTATTTACGTATATGTTTGAAATAAAATTATAAATAATAACATAACAAGATTAAGGCTACTAGCAATGGAAGCTATCGGCCTGATACATTAAAACAACCAGTCGTTTTGTTTTAATTTGTTGCTCATACCCCAAAAGTGCTCATTTATTGCTTTCCTGTTGCTTGCACTGATATTTTGTATGCATGCATTTCCACACTTTTTATTAGAACAGGTGGTTGCTAGCCCCGCTTTGCACCGCTTTTTTTCGTTAAAAACCTCTTAACAATGGCTTTTGCTTTTGCCCACAGATGTTTCCTCCTTATAATCATCGCCTGATTCTGTCTCAGTACTACTGTACGGTACAAATGCACCTTGAACTGAAAATTGAAATAAAAAAAATTCAATAAAATAACCAAGAAACTTATAAATATGTATTAAATAACTCATAATATAATACTAAAAAAATCATAAAATGCTAAAATTTTATGCACATAAAGGTAAACGCATAGCGGAAAATACGTACACATAAATTAGTTGGCTCTTACATTAAAATGTCTTTTGCCGCTTCTTCGTAACGGTACTTTCCAGAGCTAAAAAAATTGCACTAATTATGCGTATGATTGTATGATTGTCAATGATCGATATCTATTAAAAAGTCAAAATCGATAATCGTGTCACTTACATCGTTTTCGCGGTTAGGGCTCGATATGCAGACTTGATAAATTATTTTAAGACTAAATAACTGCGGTGGTGTTTAGTGTTAGCAGTACTACCATGGAAGTTTAATCGTAATCAGTAATATCGATAGCTTGGTAGCATTAAAAATCCTCACTTAAATTGGGGGCTAGGCAGTTCACTGAGCATAGTATGTATCTGTACCTGTACACAACAACATATCGAGTAACGAATTGGCAAAGGAGCTTGCAATGACGACACCATTTTCGACATCCTGTAAACTCACTATGAGAGAGTCTCTTGAACTATAATGTGGCCGACTTGAGATAAAGGAAGATTTAATACTAGAGCTTATCTCGCAAAAAGAAATGAAATATCTGCAATTAAGGGCCTTCTTGCGGAACATCTTCTATTAGGTAGGCATACAGAGGTGTTAGGCGTAATATCAAACGGCTGGAGAAATTGGAGAAATTTTCGGCCATTTTCTTTCATATCTACTCGTACTTTAAAATGCACTATTATCTAATAATTTAAACAATATTCCTCAACGATTTCACAGCAAAAGATATCCACACATATACATATGTACACACTTTGATGCACGTGTACTGGGTAAAATAGAAAATTTACACTATTTTATTTACGTTCTATTTCACTACTTTCATAAACGATACATAAAACAGTCACTCTTTTCCGACCATTTTCAGCTTGCCTTGCCAAATACGTTATAAATCTGTCGTATGCCGGAAGTTGCGCCATAAATTTCATTGGGACACCACCATAACCACACCAACCCAACATGAATAGCAGCTATTTCGGTTGTGTGCCTATTTTTGGCGGCAAAATAAAACATTTATAAATACATATGTACACACATACACAGTTACCTTGTAGTGAAATGATTTAGCTGAAAGCTACTACGAAACTGATACATGAAGTAGTCCGGGTGAGCCAAGTGATGTTCAATTGTTGATTAGTTTTATACTAGTTTAAAATGAACCAAAAGAACTTTAGCAGTTTCAACTGAAATTAATGTTTTGTTTATTTAAAAATAACAAGCCCCAGATTTCTTTTTGGGAAATGAAATAGTTTTATACAAGTTCCATATGGACGGAAAATTATTGCATCAGAAGTGGAATACTCTTAAATTACAATAGTTCAAAGTGGTCAATATGTAATTGGATCAGTTTGAACTAAAAATTAATTTTTCTTCCTTTTAAAATGATAATTGCCAGATATCGGAGGAATGGACTAGTCTTTTGTTGATTTTAAAATGAATTAAGCAAAAACTGTTTTTAAATACTCAATTATAAACCATTTATTAACAGTATTAATAGTTAACGGGCAAGTGCGAAAATTTTCAGAAAGTTCTAATCACAAACTAGTACTTTTGAACTAGTTGTTATTAATTGAGGGTACAAATTTATGCATACACATGTACCTATATGTTGATGCTCAAAAAAATGATTTTTTGCAAAATATTTTATTTTTTTGTTTTAGTTGATTTTTTGTGGTGTTTTTTTTTTTTTGTTTTTTTTTTTGGTATACTGTCTGAGCTATCTTTTATGCAAAACAAAAATAATTTTATAGAAAATAGTTGCCTTTCGCGGAATTATTATGAGTGCGGTGACAATTTTCTATCACAACAAATGATTTTATAACACGACTTGAAATAAGATGGAGAAAGTCATTTGAAAAGCAATTTCAATTTTTATTAAAGGTATTAAAATATCTGAAAAAAGTAAAACAGAAAAATTAATATGACAAAAGTGAAAAATATTCCTTTTCTTGTCACTGCTGCCCCTACATTTACATATTTGCACATGCATATATTCAAATACCCGGTATTGTTCTAACTGGTCAATCAAAATCTCTGAAAATAGTGGCTGCTAATTTTCGCAAGTCAAGATATTAAATGGCCAATTAAGTCTAACTTATTTGTTAACAACACACTAAACGCTTGTTTTAAACATGTTATGATTGCCTAATAAGACAAAATAGCGTGAGGGCACGAACAACAAATGCAGCCAACATACTTCAATTGAAATTGTTAACGAACAATGAAAAACTATTTGAAAGTGCATGTAAGTTTACATATTATATAATTCAACAGACAGTGTTTTAAAAGCATTTAACAGGGTGACATTTTTAGACTCTTTTTATTCATAATTACATTTATTTATTTCGTTGTTTTATGTTTTTTTTTTATTATATGGCGACCGTGATAATTCAATTTTTAATATTTTATTTTATATCTTTAATCATTTATATTTATATTTATATTTATATTTATATTTATATCTATATTTATATTTATATTTATATTTATATTTATATTTATATTTATATTTATATTTATATTTATATTTATATTTATATTTATATTTATATTTATATTTATATTTTTATATATATTTATATTTATATTTATATTTATATTTATATTTATATTTATATTTATATTTATATTTATATTTATATTTATATTTATATTTATATTTATATTTATATTTATATTTATATTTATATTTATATTTATATATATATTTATATTTATATTTATATATATATTTATATTTATATTTATATTTATATTTATATTTATATTTATATTTATATTTATATTTATATTTATATTTATATTTATATTTATATTTATATTTATATTTATATTTATATTTATATTTATATTTATATTTATATTTATATTTATATTTATATTTATATTTATATTTATATTTATATTTATATTTATATTTATATTTATATTTATATTTATATTTATATTTATATTTATATTTATATTTATATTTATATTTATATTTATATTTATATTTATATTTATATTTATATTTATATTTATATTTATATTTATATTTATATTTATATTTATATTTATATTTATCTTTATATTTATATTTATATTTATATTTATATTTATATTTATATTTATATTTATATTTATATTTATATTTATATTTATATTTATATTTATATTTATTTTTATTATTAAGTTTTATTCTATTTATTTTTATAATACTATATTTATTTAAATTTATCATTCGCATTTTATTTAAAGTTCAATAAGCTTGTAATTTATTTGAAAATATTTGATATAATTTATTTGGTTCCCTTTTAATTTGTTTTTGAATTTTACTTCATTTTACTATATTTCCTTTAATTTAGATTTTAGTTTTTTTTTATCTATCAATGTATTTTATTTTTAAATATACTTTATTATATATGTATATATCTATATTTGATACAATGTGATATTATTTGACTTGTTTTGCTTAATTTTTTTATTGTGATTTTGTTTCCTTTTTTCTTCATATTTAATATGATACATTTTACATTTTATCTTAGATTATTTTAATTAAAGATATTTATATATTTATTTATTTTATTATACTTTATTTTATTCTTTATTTTATTTTGTTCTTATAATACTACTTTCCTTCTTTATATATAACTTACATTATTTTATTTTAACTTAGTTTCAATGTTTTTTTGTTTAAATTTAAAATATACTTTTTCAAATTAATTTGTTTATATATTATTTTTCAGTTCATTTTTTTGCTTTATTTTTCTTTTGTATTATTCAATTTTATTCTGCATTACTTTAATTGACTTTAGGTTAATTTATTTTATTTTGGATTCATGATATTTTTGATTTAAGGTAATGGATATTGTTTTTATTTGTTTATTTTATTTTACATTCATTTATATTATATTTAATTTAATTCAGCTTTAGTTAGTTTTGTTAATTCATTGAATTCCGTTTTGCTTAATTTTATTTCAATGCATTTTAAGTTATATATCCTTTCTTGCCTTATTTTATTTAATTTTATCTCACGGTTTTTGTTTTATAATTTTTATTTTGTTTAATTTTTCTCGAACACCCTTTACATTAAACATATAAAAATATACATACATATATGTGCATAGAACATAATTAAAGCAATTAACAGTGATAGGTATACCTATATTATATTTGAGATATATATTATGTCTGACACGCTATTGAGGCCAGTGCATCTTGTGAATCTGCTAGCAATTGTAATAAGTTTCAGGATTTTTTCTAGTTAGACAAATATTAATAAAAGTTAAGTTAGATAGTGATCAGCTCTTGTATATTTAAAAAACCATCAACAATGTTAGACATAGACCCGAGTGAAGGTGGCAGCTATGACGCCGAAGCAAAAGTGTGGCATGGGCCAAAATTCTATGAGTTTTACGATCGCAACGCCTCAGTGGGCCGTATACTTTTCGAGCAAATGCGTCGTTGTCCAAGCAGTATCTGCCAGGTGAGTTCATATGTTATATGATTAACCAAGTGTAAAAAGTGCCAAAACGGAGTCGTAGAAACATTGAATGATCTTTAAGTCTTAAAAATATACGCACTTGGCAGCCGCGGCTGAAGAAATTTTAGCTGTCTCTTTGTAGTAGATACGAGTATATGGCAAAGAGAAAATGTTGTTGCTAAAATAAATTTCTCTGACTTTTTGCCTCAGATATCCGACACCGAGAAGATGAGTGTAACCTACGAAGAAGTTCTGTTGAATGCCATTCGTGTTGCGGAATCTTTTCGCGAACAAAAATTTACTCAACGTGATATAGTCGGAATTACCGGACGAAACACAACTCATTTAATGACCGTCGTGTTAGCTTGCTTCTTCAATGGTATTGCCGTGCACGCGGTTAATGCCAATCGGGATGAAAGTGAGTACGGAAGAAGGGAAAATTTTGTATGCGACTTAAACCAGAGTTTGTTCTTCTATATATTTTTGTAATATTTCTTCTAGAGGCTATTAAAGCACTCTTCGATATTACAAAGCCAAAAATGATCTTCTTCGATGGGCAAGATTATATGAAAATCAAAAGCGCCACAACTGAGTTGAAGACGACTTTATGTACCTTAAGTAATCATTTGTCTAATATGCCAACTGTGTTGGATCTTCTGAAACCGAATGGGGCGGAACATAAATTTCGGTGAGTAGGGTGTTCTCTTAACCGCTGACGTCACGAAATGTCATCCATCCATACTAGAAAAAAAAGCATTAGGAGTCTTTTTTACAGACACCTTTTATTAGGCAGGCATGTGGGGAGGCTGGCTTATCCCCTTTTCTTCCGGAGTTGTAGACAAGAAAAAAAACCTGGAACCTGAACGCAATTTCTTTTCGAGGAGTAGGTTGAGGAGTGCAAAGACGTTAACCTTTAGAGATTTAAGCGAAAGATACGTAGATTACTCAATTTCACTGACTACACATAATGTCTTTATTAACGGGATGGAGCTATTAGGAGGCTTACCGGTAACACAAAGATACATTGAGAGTCCTCTTCTCTCTTAGGATCCGAATTGTTTGCTTACCTCTATGAGCTTGGCCTCTATCATCATTTCTCTACAATATCGTTGGGCATGCACATAGAGAGCAGCCTGGGAGAATAGCTCTACTTTCTTGGAATGGTTGAATTGTTCAACTCTAGTGCAGAGGATCCCATGGAACTTAGTCTAATTATAAATGTCGTAGGAGTTATCGGCCCTCGGTCGTAGGGCGTGATCGAGTCTGTTGTAGTTTACCTCAGTGCTTCGAAATGGCGGACATTGTATGCGTCGTTATATTCAACTCCACTAGAAATAAAACCTTTTATATTATTAAAAAGTTGTTTCTCTAATGTTTTTTTTACTCAACACAGTCCAGCCGAATTAATTGATGGCCCAGATCAAACTTTGGCAGTTCTATGCTCATCTGGTACAACGGGTCTCCCGAAAGCAGTGAACATCTCAAACCATAAACGATTCTTCGACGTTCTTCAGTGAGTCACGCATATATAATATAATTTTCTCTTAACATATCATATCTCTCCTACAGCTTCCTCACCGCAGAAGATGTGATCTTGGTCAATAGCACTTTGGATTGGATAACGGGTTTGATAATGCTCATCGCAAGTATCGGTGTCGGCGCTAAACGTGTCATTACAGAGCGATCTTTCGATGCTGAATACTTTATGTATTTAATACCGAAATATCAGATTTCGTTCACCATACTCGCACCGCCGCTATTAGCTGTCTTAGTTAACAGTCCGTTGATTGATGCAAATAAATTAGAAAGCTTGCGTTACTTCGTCTACGGCGGCAGCAGTTGTCCTACGCGAACACAACAACGGATGCAAACGTATTTGAGACGCGCTCGCATGATCTTCGTTTATGGACTGACTGAGTTCGAAGGTGTGCTGACGATGAATTATAAGCTGGCCGAGAAGCCAAAGTCTGTGGGTCGCTTACAACCGGGTTTCAAGGCAAAAATTACTAATGAAAGCGGTGAACTTCTGGGACCTCATCTAGTGGGTGAAATCTGTTGCGCACACGAGCGTCGCTGGTTGGGCTATTACAACAATAACACTGCGACAAAGACCATATACAAAGCAGATGGTTGGTTTTCCACAGGCGATGTGGGTTTCTTTGATGTGGATGGCTATTTGCATGTGGTGCATCGCAAAAAAGACCAACTCAAGTATCTTGGACATCAATACTGTGCATTTGAAATCGAAGAAGTGATCGCCGAAATGCCGAATGTGGCCGAGGTTTGTGTATTCGGCATCGAGAGGGAGCAGGAAGGCGATGTAGCGGCTGCGGTTGTGGCTAAGAAGCAAGGCAGCTCATTGACTGCGACCGATGTTATCAGCTATGTGAAGGACCATATCGACTGCAATTACAAACAATTAAATGGTGGCGTACTGATTGTGCATGAATTGCCGAAATTGGGAAATTCAAAGCTAAATGTGGTGGCGATTAAAAAATTGTTCTTAACAAAGCAAAACAATTAAGAACCTTTGCTGAGCGAGCTCACCAAAAGCAGTGGTAGAAAAAAGAATCCAAGTCGTAATCAGTGGCATAAATGAAATAAAAGAAAAATTAAAATATATAAGCCATAAAATAAAAGAAAAGAAAATCATTTTCTGTAAAAACATCGTATGCTTTAAATTTTTCTGAAAATGACCTGCGGAAACATTGAGACTGAACCCCGAAAAAGGATAACTTCGATAATTAAAGCGATTCTTATCAGGAATTACACATGGAAATAACCATTGGGCCACGATTTATAATTGCATAGAAAAAAGTTTGACAATCACATTTGTGTTTTTTTTAATGATTTTGTCCGTACTGAAATGCTCCAATGATGGCACCCCATTTCGGAAAATCCAACAGACCGATGACCGAAAACCAGTAACAGTCCGGACTGCCTCTTACACTAAACAGCTACAGATTTGTTCATCAGCTGCTATAAAATTGCATGGGGAAAAGGAGAGGAAATTTATTTAATTATTGGTTGCCCAAAAAGTAATTGCGGATTTTTTAAAAGAAAGTAAATGCATTTTTAATAAAACTTAGAATGAACTTTAATCAAATATATAATTGCCATTTTGATCGATAACCTTTTGCCATCTTCCCGGCAAATTTAGGATTCCACGCTCATAGAACTTCTGGCCTTTATCTGCAAAAAACTGAACCAAGTGCGATTTTATACCCTCATCATTGCCGAAAGTTTTACCATTTAAGGAGTTCTGCAAAGATCGAAATAAATGGTAGTCTGATGGTGCAAGGTCAGGGCTATATGGTGGATGCATCAAAAGTTCCCAGCCAAGCTCACTCAGTTTTTGGCGAGTGACCAAAGATGTGTGTGGTCTGGCGTTGTCATGATGGAATATCACACCTTTACGATTGACCAATTCTGGTCGCTTCTACTTGATGGCTGTATTCAATTTGTCCAATTGTTTACAGTAAACATCCGAATTAATCGTTTGGTTCCTTGGAAGCAGCTCAAAATATACCACACCCTCCCAATCACACCAAACAGACAGCATAACCTTCTTTTGGTGGATATCAGCTTTTGAAGTGGTTTGAGCTGGTTCACCATGCTTGGACCATGATCGTTTTCGATTGACGTTATTGTAAACAATCCATTTTTCATCTTCAGTTATGATTCGTTTTATAAACGGATCGAATTCATTGCGTTTAAGGTGCATATCACAAGCGTTGATTCGGTTTGTTAAATGAAATTCTTTCAATTCATGTGGTACCCAAATAAGTTTTTTTACGAGTCCAAGACTTTTTATGTGATAATGAACGGTTGACTTTGGTATATTTAATTAGTCTCCTATCTCACGCTCAGTTACATGACGATCCGATTCGATTAAAGCCTTGATATCGTCATCGTCAACTTCACTTGGCCGACCTGAACGTGGCTCATCTTTAAGTGAAAAATCTCCAGAACGGAATTTGCGAAACCAATTTTGACACTGTCTTTCTTTTAAGGCTTTATCACCATACACATCTCGTAACTTTTTAGCAACCTGCTCCGCGTTTTTTCCTTTACGGAAATAATAAAGTAAAATATGACGAAAATGCTCTTTTGTGGGCTCCATATTAAAATTGACGCCAAACAAACAAATGTAAACAAAATTTCGCGCACTTTTTTTCTAAAGCAAGCTAAAAGTGACAGCTAATAACTGACAAAAGAAAGAATGCAATTACAGAGTCACCGCCGTCCAAAAAAATTGTCAAAGCCGAATATATGAAAAATCCGCAATTACTTTTTGGGCAACCCAATATGTAATGTGTATTAAATCCGTTACACAAAGATCTAAAAGGGTCGTACATTTAAAAGTTTGTCCTGCATGAGCCCAATGAAAGGGGCCTAAAGTGTCTAGATGATCTTAAAGGGATGGTGAAGTTAAGCTCGCTAAGTAGGTATAGGCTATTGATAGCACCTCTTATCAATTTAGTTAAAAATAAAACTCCAATCATCTTTCCACGACTATGGAGTGTAGGCAGATTAATGAGCCGTAAACGACTTTAGGGCGGGTTGTTTCGTCCGAATTTTCTTGTAATTGGCGTGGAGAACTCATCATATTGGATGTAAGCTTGCAATATTTATTATTTTTCTTCAGGGCTGAATTTCACTATTTCGTAAAACGCAACAACTTGTACTGAATGTCATTAAATATGTCAAAGCTCAAATAAACCGTAGTTCAAACTTCTAACGATAGGCGACACACCCTTTAAGTGCGTGGGGCATATATGAAGACCAGCTGTATACCAATCCAAAGAACCAACTAATAATACAATGATTTTTAGGTCATTTACCCTGTCCAATACGAACAATGGAGATAACGTAAGAAAACATTCCTATGAGTTTTTCGAAACTGATGAGCAAGTTCCATGAGAGTATGAAGCTTTTGAAACTGCAATGGAAACCCCATAAAATTTACTAAACTAAAATAGAATACGTAGCTATGTGGTTTATATTTCATTGCGGGAGGGATGAGGAAAGTAAAATTAAATTAAATTAACTTCAATAAAATTAAGTTAATTTAATTTAAATTAAAAAAAGAATTATATAAATTACATTAAAGAAAAATTACATTAAATAAAACTGAACTAAGTAAAAAGTGATAGAAAATGAAATTAAATAATAATAAATAATTAAATAACATATAAAAATATAAATTAAAAATGCAATAAAAAATTAAATAATATATTTTAGTTGTAAGGTTTTTAGTGAGCTGAATGCCTCTTTGTTTGTATGAAATGAATAGTTTTGTTATACAACAAAGGCAAATTGTAGAAATGACAGCTGTTTCGGTGATCACCACATCTCCTCATCAGACTTCTTCTGGCAGAGAACGAACCAACGGATCCTGACTTAACAGGCGAGTTTTCTACCACTGCGCCAATATATATAATACTATGAAACTAAATGAAAAATTGCAAAAAATAAAATAAATAATAAACAATAAATATGTTGGACATTTTCCTGCCGAGTTGATATAGGTATTATGTGACCTCAGGAATTTTGAAATTCAAAATGTCATTGTAACTAATAATTTCGAAATCTGGACCATGAATCGAACCCATGGACCATGCCGTAGTTAATTTTACGGGCCTTCTACTGGCAGCAGTTGAAGAGGTTTCGGACTCTGACTCTGGATAGAAAATCGAAATGCGACCAGATATATTTTGTTCCTCCGTCCTTCTGAAATTCTCATGTTGCTTCTTATTCACGTCAACTATAATACATATATATTTACATACAAACACATTTTTCCTTGCAGTTTCAAAGTCATTAATTGTAAACCAACAACGTTATTGACTATTTGAAAAAATTGTTGTTGTATTTATCATTTATTTACGACCATTTAGGTGACAACGAAACTGCCAAAAATGTCCGCAAAACTTCATAACTGTCAAAATGAAAATCTACTGCATATTAAAAGGATTTATTATTTATAACAAAAGCAACAACAAAAAATACGTGTATACTAAAAATTACAACAACATATTAAAACAAAGTGCCGAGCCAGACAGTTGTAAAGGCGGCAACAACAAGTGTTAAAATTTTTCTCGGGTGAAAGTGTAAATAGCTCTGCTGTAGAAAATAACACAAAAGAAGAGCCAAAGAGAGACTAAAAAATTTCGAAATAAAAAATTCAAAACACGTTCAAAACATGACAAAATACCAAATCGATATGACAGACAGGCTGAAGATAATGGTGGCTGTTGGTTTTACGTTGCGAGCTGTTGGTAACTGTAATAGAAGGGATGGGAGGCGACATGACAGCGCACAGACGAATAGCTGCTGAGCAAAAAATATTACAGACAATTTTCAAGCGAAAATCACCCACTAAAGCGAGCTGAAGTGTTGTAACGGTCTGTCAAAAGCAAAAAACCAAATAGACTAAAATAAAATAAGAGAAAAAAAGAAAAAAACTTCAGAAATATTTTACTAAAGCATTCGTTTTGGAGTAGGAATCAGTAAAGCTGCTATTTGGGGGTTGTTGATGGGTATGGAATGGAGTGGAATTCCAACGCTACTAGAGTGTCAATAATAATACTGACACATGAAAAAATTAAAAAATTAATATGCGTGCATATGTACAATTTTTTGGGTTTACCTCAACCGAACTCAACTGAATTACATTTGTAGTTTTAATTTTTTTAACAAAAAAAAAGCATTACAAAATAACTAAAGCTGCTCTTCTCATCTTGGTGACTGCATTTCCGTTGCTTTTAGCAACACAAATTGGTCCATAGCCATTAGGGGGTGAGCGGTTTCTATGTGTACAAGCTTAATATGTATGTATGTATGTATTTGTTGCTGCTTTGCTTGCTGTTGGGGGGCTGCTTTACACTTGTACTTTTCATGTTTTTCTCTGTGTTGTTTTTGACACTTTGAAGCCTTGGGCGGTAGCCACTTTCAGGACTGTTTCATGAGGGTATATCTCGAGGGGATTTAATTTTTTTATTTCAGCTGACATAAATTTTAATTTTAAGTTAATTTATTTGTATTCCAGCAAAATTTTTGGAACTGTCTTTTTGTTTAGAATTGCAGTTACAAAGACTCTAAATGGAGAGATAATACATACGAAGGGTTTAAAAAAATAGCTGAGGATAGGTCGGACGAAATTCCACCACCAACGCAAAAAGTTTCGGCGTAATTTACAGCCAATACAAATATTCAGTGAATGGCAAATTGCTTATGGATCGATTGCACCGGCTTTAAAGACTATTTCTAAGTGGTTCCGAAGATTCCAGACCGGACATATTTCTATAGAGAGCTCTGAGAAGGTCAACCAAAACCCTGCTCTGATGTGGTCACTGTAGCTTTTGTGAAGTCCAAAATTGACGAAAGACCCACGATTGGCACAAGAAATGATTGCTAATGAATTGGACGAATCTTGGTTCTACAAGTACGAACTTTAAACCAAACAGCACTCTATGGTATGGAGCCCGACAGGAGCAAACCCACCCTTAAAATCTAGGCAACAAAAATCAGCACCAAAAGTAATAATGTCAGTTTACTTCATCCGATCTAAAATGGAAGTGGATCTATAGGCTTAAGAAACGCGTTGAAATCAATAGTGATTTACGAAAATGACAAAGATTATGAATAAATAAAAAAAGAGTTTTTTTTTTGGTAATCTTCTCGTACATATGTATATGGTTGGTTTGCATTGGCTATTCACAATTTAGCTTCTCCTCTAATTTGTGGTGTGCAAGGACCAACAGAATACTGATAGATAATTCTGTGAGAAGCTTTCTGTTTCATATAAAAATTTCCCTCAGGGGGATTGACGTTCCCTGCTGAGTGACAATCGCCGTTACAAAAATGTATTTTCGGTTCGAACCCATGACCCTTTCCATAGCAGTACGCATTTTAACCAATCGGCTGATGCGGCAGAGGTAGTAGAGCTGGTTATTTTGAAATATTGAATACTGATGAAAAAGTAAAAGAAAAGAAAAGACTCCCAGAAGCCCGAAGCATTTTCCTGGAGGAACAACATAACTCATCTTTTTACTTGAAGTTCGCAACTCAAGGTGTTCATTCTGGGAACATCTCCAGTATACTTAATTGTAGCAAAAATATATCTCGTTCCACCAATCTGTTACGATGGAACTCGAATGGTAGATATTTTTCAGGGGTGAGGCACATGAAAAGAGGGTCATGTCACAAAATACACCCGGAAGTGTTGACAATACCTGCCGAGGGGTGACAGCAATTAGAAAAATTAACTTAATTATTTTATTGGATGTTTTTCGGACCAGGATTCGAACTCTGGCTTTCCGAATAGCAGACGTATAACCATATTTCGGGGCATCGCAAAGTCGATCAGCCGCAACACATTTGGGCATGTTTCGTTGTGGATGCTGAATTTTCCGACCGTTGTTCCGAAGGTACTTTTTTTGCTCACCCTGGTATTGAAGTCGCTAAGCTCAATTTTCACATCGTTGCTGGGCGGCAGAGTAGAATGGAGTCTCTCTTCCACCACGAAATTTGCGGTGCTTTATATGACCGAAGTAATAAATGTCAGAAAGAGTTACTTGTTTCCGTCCTTGTCCCGTTCATCGCACTTCCTGGACGGCGGTGATGTTAGCCTTTATTCTTACGAGGATATCAACCAGCTGGACAGCGGCACTTTCCCTATCAAATCATAGGCCTTAATGCTTTTGTAGTGGTCGTCATAATAATAATATCATAAGGGATATATCTCATCCGAGTCGTTGTAACAATTTTCATTTGAGCTGTCGTGTGATTGAGTATAGCCCCGTGATTGTCACTGCATACCCAGAAGCTTGAATACACTGCACTACAGCCCAGGCTTTAATATCTAATAAATTGCCATAAGTAAATATATTTTTTTTAGTCGACTGCGTTCAAGGGCCGTTTATACAAAATAAAATTGAAGTTTTAACATTTTCAAATCAAGAACTCTCAAGAAAGAAGGATTGCAATTATTCTCTCAGCTTAAATGGATGTAAAATAGTATTTCAAACAAATTTATTAACTTATATACACTTATATACACGTACGTATGTTAACAATTTCTTTAAGGAATTGAATAGTAAGACTAATATTTCTGACCTCCGACGGATGAGCCGAGAGGGGACACCGATGAAATACAAATTTATGCAATACTTGTCTCAAGTGTCTTCATGAAATTTCGAAGCGAACTTAAAAAATACTTATGTATATTTAAATATATTTTTGTATGTTTGTATATAAATGTGTTGAGGAAGTTCCAAACTACATTCTAATGCCATATACGTGTATAAGTACTAAATAAAATTATAAAAACAAATCTTTCCACTCGTACAGTCAACCCAACTGAAGATGGTGTAAAATGCAAATTGTTAATACAAAAATATGAATAGAAATCGGAATGTAGAAATAGCATCTAAAGAAAAGAGAAAAAGCAATTACTTATATTTATTAAGTGACTTATAATATAAAAGTAAAGAAATCACACAAACTTACTTGTCTTTCTCGCTTTCTCTCTCGCTCTCAAAGACTCCAAAATTCCTACACATATTCAATTACGTTAACAACAATTTTGTTTCAAATTTTCCCAAAAAAACCCACATCCGATCTCCCACTCCCCTTTACATTCATATTTTTCGCCTAAAACAAAAGATTGCGTTGAGAATTTTTGGCAACAACTTTTTAATTTGTCTATGCTCGGCTTACTCTTGGCACGCTTTGGGTGCGTGCTGCTGTGCAACTGGGAGAGCGGAGAGGAGAGCGAGTGCCTGAGTGACAGTGGGAGGGTACGAGTGGTGAATTTTGGCTTGCAAGTAGCATCCTTGTAAGGATATGCGACGCGGAAATCAAATGCATTTCTGTCGTACGTGAAAAACTTTCAAAATGAAAATTCAATTTGCTCGGCCAACGCCACATACCGACAGTTATAAGTGTTAGGACAAAATTCAAGGCAATACACGCACACTTACATCTGTACATACATAAGTATTTATTTTATGCAGCGCAAAGTGGAACAACAAAAATCTGAAAAGAAAGTTATAGAGAATTGAATTTTATATTTAGACTTCGCATTGGTACTGGCATCAGCAGCTCAGCAGTCCACTTGAGTTTGTCCGAAAAGAAGATACAAATTGTGTTAAGATTTCTTTATTTTTTCAATAGAAATAATGAATTTATATTTTAGATCAGATGTTCTCACTTAGGTTTGATGAGGAAGAGAAGAGGAATATCAGTTCAGAGAAATAATTTCACCAAAATTTAGGATGACGTACTGAAAATCTGTTCGGTTACTCATTCTATGCGGAATACTTTCTACTAAAGACTTTTTATGACGCCGCAGTTTCTCACCGCGGTAACACCGCGTGAGGTCTCTGTGGAGAAGTGTCAAGCTCGAGCTTCCAACCGATAATCAGTAATTAGCGGCTGTGATAGCCGAATGGTTAGCATTGCGTACTGTTATTTGGAAGATCAGAATTCGAGCCCTTGCCCGACCGATATCTAAAATTTATAGAAAATTAAGTTAAATTTAATTGCGGTCACCTCTCGGCAGGGAATGTCAAGCCCTACGAGTGGAGTTCTGATATAAAGTAAAGACTCCTCATAAAAATAAATCAGCCATTCAGAGACAGCTTAGTATAAACTATATGTCCTTCCATTTGTTGGAAAAATGATGTATACTCCAATGCGGAGCAGGAGCTCGGCCGAAAATTGCGTCAGCGGTTACAATGCGTCAATAATATATATATATATATATACTAGCTGTACCTTGCAAAACTTCGCTGTCGCTCATACTCATTGAAAGCGTGAAAAACTAATCATGAGAAATCTTTTTATCATAACTGTATTCACTCAATACTTTTGGGAATACAACATTTTTGGTTTTACCACTGACAGTTCACTTCCCGGAGAGAGAAATAGTCCGATTTTTTTTAAAGGCCGGTCCACGGTCCATTTCCGGGCGAATAGAGTATTTTTCTTGTTCATCTAAGCAAAAAGCCACCTACATACCGACTTTCAAGTAAATCGAACCATAGATAAGACTTTTTGAATAGGTCAGTCCCCGGTATACTTCCCGAATTTTTTATCGAAAAAACCTTCTTTTTTTCGAATAGTCCAGCCCCGGGTTCACTTTTCTCGTAAACCTTCCCAGGAACCATGGAAATAATTAGACAAGTCAATCGGCCGGTAACTTTTGACGATTTTTGGAGATTACTAGACAAAAGGCTTAGATGTTGACGTTACGTTATTCTCAGACCTACTGAATATGCCCCTAAAACTTCATTAAAATCGGTCAAGCCGTTTCGGAGGAGTATCGTGTCTAACACTGTGAAACAAGAATTTTATATATTAGCTATAGGTATATGTACGTGTAAGATATATCTAACAGTAATTTCAGAAGGTTTGCGTACAGACTCATTCCGTGCCGATCTATATTTGAAAGCCATAAGCTACTCCGTCCCAGTGCCAGTTGAGGACTTATATTACTAAGGATACCTTATATGGGTTCCTTTAAAAAAGGTTGTCAAGTCATCTCTTAAATAAATAGGTTACACCAAATAGAAACTCTGAAAATAATTCCCTTCATATTGGACACCATGTACTTGGATGAACTCTCTGTCCGTAAGTATAGACAACTGCATCAAATTGTCTGAAGAGATAGTTCAGGTTAGATTAGGTAAGTTAAACTGGTTGATTCCTTAAAGAGTCTCACATTGACAATACTACTCTCTACGCGATCAAAGCTCTGCACAGTTATGTTTCCAGCTTTGCTTTCAGTATGATGACTGTGGATCCATCATCCACCAAGTGTGATCAACTTCTGTCTGTACGCGGTCTATTGTCTTCGCACATTTCTTTTCTCAATTTACTGTCATTCATCAGACGTAATTTGAAGCCTATGGGCTTGAGGATTCAAGAGTTTTTCTTGTTAGCCTTAACAGTCGGATCAAATAAATTAAATCAATTCCGGGTTCAAATAACAGGGATCCTCAAGGCTCTGGGTTGTAAAGAAAATATTTAAGTAGCTTTCAGGAATTCGGTAACACACAATGATACCCATACAATTTGATGCCTCATTGAAGTCTTCAATAACTTTAAGGCCGATTCGCTGATTGTAGGATATTTATATCGAATAAATAATCTTCAGCCTCAGATGTAGCCAAAAGATTAATTTAGAGTAAGTATCCAAGAAAGTAAACCAACAAACTTGCGCCTTGGAAGTTTAACATCGCTCCCTGAGAAGACTTGGATTTTCAATGTGGGCGACACACCCGAGGTTTAGAAAGAAATGCTTAATCTTAAATTAATAAGGTCACATCTTGGCCAGACCATCGGAGGCAACTTAAGATATATTATAGATCCTGCTCGTATGAAAATCGCTTAATGCAAGCAACAAATGCTCTAAGAAGAAGTGCAATACAAAATCTCTTAAGTTCTTAAATTTCTCTCTAAAAATTTCCTAGTTTTACTTAACCGCCCGACTTATGGTTTAGTAGACCAAACAACCCCACTGACCTACAATGGCTTTTAAATACATTGGAATAGACATTTGCCCACCCCCAACAGATGTATACATACATTTCTACTTAACAACCACCATGAAAGTGGAACAATTTCTATTTCCATTGCAGCGATAATAGGAAAATAATAATAATAAGAAAAGACTCAAGCAAAGCCCATTAGAGAAGAAGCGCAAGTAAGAAACTATTATTGTACGAGTACTTCCGTCCGCAGCGAACAGGAAGCAGCAACAGCACCTGGCTGATACGCTGAGACGATGAATACTCAAATGCTGAAATCTATATACGTGTATGTATCCACTAGGTGGGTTGAAAAATAACCTCCGTGGGAATGAAAAAAAATTAAACTGTTTTTTTTTTATTTTATTCAATTTAATCCCCTTTTAGCTCGATCCACTTATTCCAGCGATTTTCCAACTTCTTGATCCCGTCCGACAAGTAATCTTTCGGGAGGTCTGCGAAATACTCCTCCGCGGCTTTCCTCGCGTATGATGAATTTTTTTATTGTTGGGTCATCTTTTGAGGTTTGGGAAGAGATAATAGTCCGAGGGAGCCAAATCGGGCGAATACGGTGGATGCATGTTTGCCTAGATATGAACGGCTTACAAGGCACTATAACATTTTTTCAGTAGCAGAAGGTTACTTTTCACCCCACCTAGTATGTACGTATGTACGGGTAAGTATGTAGTCACGCCCAAAGAATGTTAAAAGCTACTGCAGCAGGGGGCTTGTTTTTTTGCACGGAAAAACAGATTTTTCCATTAGAGGCTTTTACGGCGAACACATTTTAGGTAGTGAAATTTAGCACCGGCACAAAACAGTGTCCTGATTGCATTTGGAACGCTTCGGCACACCGCACGGTTAAACGGAAGAAGTCAACACCTCGCGCCTACACAGCGATTGAGTGGGAAAGAGCGAGAGTGGAAAGTGGAGAGGATAAAGTCAGACGAGCTCAACCACATGTTGCCACTCACAACATTTCAATTTCAAATTTATACGTCCAGCGCGTGTTTATTTTCATCATTTCTGTTTGTTTCGTCTTGACTGCATTTGCTTTCTTTTGTCTCGCATAACATATACTTAGAAAGTGAATATCTGGCTTTCGCAAATACTATATTACACGGCTCGTGCGTTTGAACCGTTAACTCTCTTCCTCTTCCTCTCGTTCTCTCTTCCCATCGTCAAGTGTTTATTGTAGAATTGATATGTTCGTATTTGTCTTTTTCTTTTTGTTCTCTTGGCGTATACTCGTCCATCGTGGATAATTCGTTGGCTTGATTAGGGCATATCTAATGTCAACTCAATCCATATAACGGAAACACACAAAACCGGAAATTGAACCATAAAACGCAAATAAGCTGATTGTTTGCTGGGTGGTCGGGTGGAAGAGAAACTAAAAGAAAAATAACAAAAGCCGAAAAATGAGAAAATGAGGCAGGAAACTATAAGTTTACACGTATACGCGGGCAAACATAGGGCCACTGATAGACTGAAATTGCATTTACTTAGCACAGTTAGAATTTGGAATGCGATATGAGGTAGCGGATGGGGTTACCAAATGACACTCTATTATTGTGCTTATTCCCAGGACTAAGGTGGAAGACTCACAGACAAAGAGACCTCACCTACTCTAGTTTGACACAAGATATATGCTTTCAGGCTTGTTCTACCATTTTACTCTAGCTTTATAAACTGCATACTGTGAGAACTCAGGGGGAAACAACGTAAACATTTATCTTGTTTCTACCAAACCCTAACCTGTCAGCACTTAAATTCTCCAAAAAATCAATGCTTCCGAATATTTCGGCAAAGTGTTCAATTGTTAATTTTGTACCGAGAGGTTTGGGGTTTCCGAGTGTCCATTTGCGTAAGCGGAGGACGATTCAAGATAGTGCACTCTGTCCAATGCTCTAGAACCTTACTGTTAACTCGCTTCTGACAGGAACTAATATTACCTCTATGCTACTTGATGCAGAAGACTTTTCGTAGAGCTACCAACTGGTCTAACCGTAGTAGACTCTACTCCAGCTCAAATAAGGCAACAAGTTCAGCCTTTACTAAGAGATACAAAATTCCGCCAATAAACCCGCCAACTTTGAATGATTTTAACCTCAGTCTGAGAACTAGTAAAGAGTTTCTGGATGTTGTTCGGGATAAAAGACTGAACTGAAAAGCCAATATAGTAAGTAGATGTGGAAAGACCTCAATATGTAGAAAAGCTTTTGGTTAGATGGTTGCCTGTGGTTAGCATTGCATACTTCTATTCGGAAGGCCAGGGTTCGAATTCTTCGACCAACATCCAAAACTTATAAAAAATTAATTTAAATAAACAATTAAGTTAAATTTTCGAATTACGGTCGCCTCTCGGCACTCCTCCGAGTGTATTTCTGATATGAAAATCAAAAGCTCCGCATAAGAAACCATCAGCTGTTCGAAGGAACTTTAGGTACCTCCATTTGTAGAGAACAATCAAGACGCAAAACCACATCTTGGAGGAGGAGCTCGGCTTTAAATGTAATCCTCAACATCTTACTACTAACCTCAATGGGAATTATGTATGCAGCGCTAGGCGCTCTCCATCTGAGGGGGTTCAATCTGTGGAATAATCAATTAAATCGTTTCGTCCGTACAGTTTCATACCTGCAACGCAGTTCGTTGCTTCCCAAATCTTGTTCCTACCAGCGGTTATAAGACGCACTTCTCCAGAAGATAAGAATAATAAGAATAATACAATAACATCGACACTCCAGTAGACATTATTGAGAAGAGTATTAATATTGTTCTAGGTGCTTTCTCAAGAAACCCACATTGTGGTCAGACCTGATAAAAAAAAACTGCATTAGTTGTGGTTATACCACTATGACCAGGGTTGAGTGCCACCTCGAAATAAACTACCCGTAAAACACTTTTTTGGTTCGCACTTGTGAGAAGGTAATAGAAACCCCGCAGCCATCAAACCGAAAGGGCCATGTGCGTATGAACTCTACCATACTCTCAACATATAATATATATGTCGAAATGAATTTATATATAATTGACGCTTTGTGTTAGCTGAAACGACTTTCGGCCGAGCTACTTCCCCAATTTGTGGTATGCTTCTTGATATTTTTCCAACAAATGCGGGGATCTGCAATGTACACCTTGTAGACACCGAACGACTGATGGAATTTTTTGAGGATCTCTAATCATACATTTCAAAAAGTAAAGCACTGTGAGAGTGATAAGCACATTAGTTTATCTTCCTTAAGCATTCATGGACGCCTCCTTTGCTGAAGCGATTTTGGGCAGAGCTCTTGAGAGGAAACTGCAGTTTATCGACTCAATGTCAAAGTTGAAGTTAAAATTATACCGTACAAAAGGAGATTTTGCGTAAATTTCAAAAGAAATATGGGAGTATCAGAAAGGTAAAGAGAGTGAACGTCCTGCTATCCTTCTCAAAATGCAGTTTATTTATGTATTTAGGGCTTAGGACATTTATAGGTCTTTGAATATAACTCCAGGAGAATACAGTATTACACTACCTCCTATGAGAGGAAGCACACATCCTCCGCAACTCCTATCCTGGGATCCCCTAATCCTAAGGGATTTCAAAGCAGAAATTTAGACTGTAGTAAACAATCATAAGCGGAAAAAGTGGGAGGTGCATTTAAGGTCCTGCAACCTCTCCTCTGGGGCAAACAAGCTCTGAGCTACAGTCAAGTCGCTGTCTAACCCGACGAAACGCGATGACCGAACGGAAATTTCATTCGGTGACCGCGCCACGTCGGACCCGAAGAGATGCGCGTGCTATTTTAGCCGACTTTTTACATTGCATCCTTCGGTAGATAAAGCGAAACGACGTGTAACCCGCCATATGCGGAAACTGTCAAACACAAGCGCGACGCTTGATTTCTCCAGGGAGGAGGTTCAAGGGGTCATCGGGAAGGCGGAAGCCTCCAAAACCATCAGCCCTGACGGTATAAGCTTGCTGATGCTAAAACATCTTGGACCAGCAGGAGCAGACTATCTCACCAAGGTCCTCAACTTGTCTTTGACCACCCTAATGATACCGGATGTGTGGAAAAATGGTAGGGTGGTCCCGCTACTTAAACCGGGGAAACAAGCCAACAAAGGAGAGTCTTATCGGCCGATAACTTTCCTCTCCCCAGTAGCGAAGACACTTGAGGCCTTGCTGCTCCCGACTTTTACTCACCATCTGCGTCCAGCATCACATCAGCATGGTTTCCGCAAAGCGCACAGTACCACAACAGCACTTAACGCCATAAACACCTGGATAGTCAATGGCCTGAACCAAAACCGACCCTGCGCGAGAACTGCCCATGATTGCACGATATTGGCGTCTGGCCAGGATATTGACGATCTATGTTCGAAAGTGAACGGCTACTTCGCCGAACTCTCCCGTTTCTTCACTGTAAGACACTTACACATTCAACCGACGAAATCCTCGGCGACCCTCTTCACCAGGACGAAGGAGTACAGGCTAACTCGATGTGAAAGTCGATGACCAAAAAATTCCGACTGTATACAACCCTAAGATTTTAGGAGTCACATTCGATAGCCTGCTCTCCTTCACTCCGCACACGACCGCAATAGTTTTGCGGCAACAAAATACTCAAAGCGCCAGCCGGCAGCACCTGGGGTAAAGACAAAGAAATCTTGCTGGCAATCTACAAAGCTATTGGCCGGCCGGTTGTAAACTATGCTGCACCGATCTGGGCGCCGGGGACGAACGAGATGCAGTTGAGGAAATTACAGGCATGCCAGAACACCGCAGTTCCTTCTAGGATGCTACCACAGGGAGCACCCCAGCAGGCACCTCATAGAAGCTGAACCTCCCCCTGGGCACATTAGGAAGGGAGTACTCGACTTAAAGAGCACCATCCAGCAACACGTGCAACAACCGCTGGACATGATGGCGTACCGGCAAGCACTGAAGGCCATTCACCAGGAGTCAGTTAACACCTTCAAAGACTCCCTTCCCGTGAATGGCGTACTGGGAGTAAAACCACCACCTATAGCAGACAACGAGCTCGAGCTGCCTCGATAGGCCCGCGTGACCCTTGCACAACTTATATCTGGATATTGTAGCAGATTAAACTCCTACTCATCCAGACTCGACCCCAGCATACCCAAAGTATGCCCTGCATGTGGAAAGTCCCCGCACGACACTAACTACCTCTTCACATGCCCCCCTCAAACCAACTCATCTAACCCCCCTCTCCCTTTGGTCCAACCCCGTCGAAACAGCACGTTTCCTGGACCTCTCTTTAGATTACCTCGGCGACTTAGA